>VXBI01002449.1:22270-36685 GCA_013397375.1 Toxostoma redivivum
CAGCCCAGCGCGGCCGCGCACAGCGCTGCTGCCGCCAGCATCGCTCCGGGGACAGGACAGGACAGAGGACAGCACAGCCAGCAGCTCCTCCTTCCTCCCTTCCCTTCCTCCTCCTCCTCCTCCTCTTCCTCCTTTTTCCTCCTCCTCCTCCTCCGGGCTGCGCTCAGCGCCCGCCCCGCAGCGCTCCGGGGCTGAGCGCTCTCCCCCCGCTGCCGCTCCCCGGATCCCGCATCCCTGTGCCCGGGTCCCCCCTCCTCGATCCCGGTTTTTATCCCCATCCCATCCCCGCCCACAGGAGCCACCCACGGGCGGGTCCATCCCCACGCTGGACGTTTTTTTTTTTGGGGGGGGAAGGTTTTTTTCCTGCGCTTTCCCATATCTGGATTTGCTGTGCAGAAGCGGGATGAGCTTTGTTGTTTCCTGCCACGCCGACCTAGTTTATCCATCCCAACCCCAATTTTCTAAATCTAAACACTCTCAGTTGGAAGGGATCACCAAATCCAACAACTTTAAGTGAAAAATCCCGGGATTGACTCCAAAATCTGGGCTGCTTTAGGTCGTGATGCCAAAATTCCTGAGAGAACCGCCTGGGAAAGGAAAACACGGGAATTCTGATTCCCGCATGGATAACCGGGATGCTTTCCTGGGATGCTGCTCCGCACCTTTTCCCTGGAGTTTCTCTCCATCCAGCTCCAAGAGATCTTCCCAGGAGAAGCAGCAAAGTGAATCTGTTCAAAATAACCGGGATCGATGCTTTAAAGAAGGAGATCAATGATTGTGTAGGAAACTGAAATCCTTGAGCCACTCTTGGGAGCTCAAGTGGAGAAGCTCTTTCTGAAATTGATATTTTAAAGGGAGGAAAATCCTTTCAAATGCCCTGAAAACAGAAGTCAGGAATTCCAGAGGGAAGTGTTGGAAAGCTGCTGGCTCTGAGTGTGTGTCATGTCTGTGGAACAGGAACAGGCTCTGATGTTTCCTGGCTTTTGCAGAAAAATAAAAATACCTCCACAACCACGCTGTTCCCTGACTTTCTGAATCCCAGCCAGAATTAAAGCAAAATTAAAATCTTCTGGAAAGTGGTGAAGCTTCCATTTCCTTCTCTTGACCGCTGTTGAGAAATAAATGGGAAATAGACAGAAAATAAAGGAGAAATGTGCAGAAAAATAGCAATTTTAATTTCTGAATCTTGTAATAATAGTACAGGATAAAACTGAGAAGTTATTGTAGTAGTAGTAGTTGTAATAATAGTAATAACAACAACAATAATAATAATAATAATAGTAATAGTAANATGGTAAAACAGACCCGCTGCAGAAAAGGAGCTGTCCACCCTTTTCCCCTGAATTCTCCATATCGCTTTCAAAGAGTTTGCTTTTGATGCATGGGACTGAATCACGTTTTGAACATTTTATTCATTAAAATCTCACACTGAGTCCATCTTCATCCACAAAAATAGTAGTAGTAGTTGTAATAATAGTAATAGTAATAACAACAACAATAATAATAATAATAGTAATAGTAATAGTAATAATAATAATAGTAATAATATCCAGGACATCTTTTCCCCCTAAATGGAATCTGAGTGTTTAGACTGAGGGAAATAAAAACCAGACTTTAGGCCAAGCAGACAGACTTGGTTCAGCATTTTATTAAACTTTGAGGAGAGGAAGTGCTTAATAGGAACCAACTTAAAAGCTTAAATAAGGAGGAAGGAAAAAAAAGTGGCTTTTATGTCTGAAATGAAGACGTCATTCCTGAAAGTACCTTTGGAAATCTTATTTTCTAGGTTATTTCTCCAATCACTGCACTTATCAACTTTAATATTTCAGTGCTACTCCATCCAATTGAGGAATTAAATTGTATTAATTCAGATATGTGGTTCTTAACTTTCAGATCATTTATCTCTGCTTTGTATCCTGGGAATTACAGCAGAAGGAAAGAAAAGCCTTAATAGAATCCAGACCTCTTCTTCTTGGATTTTATTCTCCTGATAAACATCCGGCCAGGCCAGGCCAAACTATTATAAATCAGTAAATCTACATTTCACTGCTGATAATAATAAAAATCCTCAAATAGAATTCTTCCTTTATTGCTCAAATCCAGTTTCTGAGAGCTGTTTAGGGAGCAGAGTGGCCAGTTTGATAACTTGGTTATAAAATTAGTTTTTGTGTTTCATTGGGTAAAAACTTGGAGGCAGCAATGGAAAAAAATAAAAATTTAAAAAACCAAAAAACAATGGCCAGGCTGTAAAGATTCCTTTAATATTAAACTGAGGAATTTAGACTCACTGCCTTATTTCTTGTGGTTTTGAGATAGAAAATTGTCCTTAACAATCTTTTTTAGCTTGATTAAACTTCATTTACCTCCTGGGCCTGGCCTGGAATTCCAGAGCTCCCCAGGCTGCAGGATCCTCTTTGCTTTAGGAATTTGTTGGATAAAACCACATTTTCTTCCCATATTTATACAATTTCCAAGGTTTTCCTCTTCAGATTTGTTCATGTCTGAATCAAATCTGAAGTCTGGATTTGAACACCAAGCAATATCTGTGACTGATAATAACCTGAACATTATTCTTATTCTATCCACTGCATTAATTTGAATTTTCTTCGACTTATGGGATGCTTTTAGGATGTCCTATATTTGTGAAATAAAAAGCCATTTACTCCTTGAAATGAATCTTTATGGCTGCCTGCTGCCCAAAGCTGCAAATCCTGGCTTTCATCTCTGCTTGGAAAACCCTTCCAAACCCATCAAATCCAACTGATTATAAAAAAAAAATTAAAAAATGAAAAAGAATGGGAGCCTCAGTGAAATGCTGCTGGCTGCAGGCAGAATTCAGAGCAGACTAATGGATGGTGATGGAGGAGATTCCTTTTGGGATTGCTGACTTGCAGGAAAAGCCTGCAGAGCTCAGCACCTGCAGATTGCTCTGCCTGGCCTGGCTCCCAAACCAAACTTCCCACTAAAAATGGAGAGTGCTTTACTCAAATTAGGAAAAAAAAAAGAATTAAAAAAAAAGGATAATTGCAGAGTCAGGCTGAAAATGCAATTTTTGTGTTGGATGGTTTGTCTGAGTTTGCTTTATTTGAGATGGTGGGAGCACTAATTAATCAGCTCAATAATTGGGGTTCCAGCAGAAGTTTCCATCTGCTTTCAGTCGTTTCCACTCCAGCCCAGCTTCTGCAAGGATGGGAAAAAGCTGCCACTAGGGGCTTTAATTTCATTTATTCAATAAGAATAAATGGAGGGAAATGTGGGAACAGAGGCCTCAGTAAGGCTGAGATGAGCCCAGTCAGAATGGAAACCAAAACCTGCAGATCTGGAGAAGAAAAAACTCAAAAAATCCCTTTTATCCTCATGGAAATGAGTTGTAAATGAGGTGAATCACCAGGAAAATGGGCTTGGCAGGAACACAGCACTTGCTTGATTTCACTGTCCTGTCTGCCTGGTGTCCTCAGAATTCCTGGGTCTGATTCCTGCTTCCAAATTCCTGCTCCTGGCATTCCAGACCTTTTCACCTGGCTGTGTGGCTAGTGATTGTTGCTTTGGGCAATCAGCTAACTACACTGCCTGGCAACCAGGCTGATGGCAGAGCCTTTCACCTCTTCTTTTTCTTCCAAAAAGCAAGTTCTGGCATTATTCATTATTTTCTCCAATTAAAATTTTTAGTTAAGCTAAGTGGTCAGAAAAAAAAATAGTTTATACCTACAGTGAGTTTAATATTTAATCATTGCTCAAAACTGCCTTCACTTATCTTGCTGAATAAAACATGAAAACCAAATGAAAATTATTGATATCTGGCAGATAAGCTGAAGGATGCAACCTAAAAAAAAATCCATAGATCAGTCTGTGTGTATTAAAAATTAAGTATACAGTAAATTAGTCATTTAAATACCAGACAGGAGTCTTGGTCCAGGAAAATTCCTGAGGATTTTCAAGATTTCACTTCATATTACCAACATGTACCACACACTGCTGTGAGCAGGTAAAATTCTGGAAGGAAAGCTGAAATAAATCACATTATGAGTGATTTTGCAGTAGGAATAAGGAAGTTGGGAGTTTCCAGGCTGAGGTTGGAGCAGGGAATTCTGTGCCTTGTTTTGATGGCAGTGGAATTAGTGATTGTGGAATTATGGAAACAATCAGCTAACTACACTGCCTGCAAACCAAGAACTTCTCCTGGAGTCATGGAGCTCAAACCTGCAAGGAAAGAAAGAATTCCCAATAATTATATTCATATTCTCCATTTCCTCAAATGTTCTTAAGAGAATAAGGAATTGGCAATAATGGAAAACATTGATCATATCACCCTTATTCTGCTAAATACCCTATATTTATATTATNTTTCATAAATAGATTTAGTATATTACATATAATATTTATATCAATATTTACTATTTACACCACATTTTAAGAGTTCTTACTAACAAAAACTGCAGTGAGCACAGCACAGAGACCATTTCAAGAGTGCAGAGGCACAACAATCAAACACTAAAATATAAATTATTCTGCACACCACAAGGGGAAAGGAAAACCTTGGCATGGAGTCCTTGCTGGATCCAGAGGTGGGAGTGCAAATCCAGCTGCAAATTTGGGCCAAGACAAAATATTCCATGGGAATATCACAGTGCCTGCTTTGCACCTCAGGTGTTTGTGCCCATCCCTCCTGCCCCTGTTCCCTGCTGGCTCTGTGCCCTTTTCCATGGATTTTGGGCCATTTCCATGTGGAGTTTTCCAGAATGAAGTACAGTAGGGATGGTGGAATTTCACCATTTCCCTGAATTTCAAAAAGCTTTTATTTTTCCCCCTAAAAAACACAGATTGTGCTGTCAGTCAGGTGTCAGCATGCTCCAATTTTTACACTCATTTGAGGCAGCTAAAAAAATGAACAGATCTGTTCTGAGTGTGTGTCAGCAGTCCTCATCAATTATGTCTCGTGTCTGATGGATGTGCATGCAATTAATAACGTGATAAATCTGTTTTATATAGATCATCCAGCTAAAACAGGAACGAGACACAATCTGTGAGCTTGCAAGGAGGAGTTTTTCTGATGAAGATTTTTTTTTTCTGATGAAATGATTTTTCCTGATGAAAATGGTTTCTGATGAAAAAAATGAAACTATTTTGATGAAACACAAAGAATTCAGGACTTACCCTCCAGCAGCTTACCTTGGAATAATCTCAATGAGGACAGAGTTGAGACAAAAATGATTTAATGGGATGGGGAAAATGGGTGGAAAAATGGCTTTTCCCCTCCCCAGGCTGTGGCAGAATTCCTCTGGGGATGCTCCCATCTTTTCCCATCTCTTCCCCTGGGGCTCCTGGCTCGGAGTGTCCCCAGGCCAGCCCATGCCTGGGAGCTTTGTGTACTCCCTGTCACCATGGCCACCTGGGGACAGTGCAGGTGGCCCCGGCCACGGGAGCTTCGTTGGTTTCCATGGGCAAAGCCAACGTGGGGAGCACAGCCCGAGTTTGGAATTTCCATCCAAACCCCCCCAAGGGGAGGGTGAGCCCAGCTGGGGTGGCACTGGTGGCACTCCCAGCTGGTGTCCCTGCAGCTCCAGCCTGGTTTCATTCCCACCAGGAATCCCCAGATCTCCTGAGCTGTGCCAGCTCATCCTCACCTCCTGCACCCCCTGGTTTTTGGGGTCTGCCCCAGCCATTTCTCCTTGCTCTCTCTTCAGCTCTGAAAACTGTGGCACACAAACAGAGGAAGAAAACTCAGAAAATTTAAAGATTATGACAACATCTCTTAGACTCCATAAAATAAACCCAGGTAGCTTTGCAGTCTTTCCTTTGCTATTTACTTTTAGAACATCCTGGATCCACACCACTGAGGTTTTTTTTTATTATTACTTAAATCACAAAATCTTAAATTAAATTCTAGCAACATGGAATACTCAGACCTTCAAAATATTGGTGGTGAAGGTTTGCTCCAGTCCAAAGTCATTCTATTTAGAGAGACTGCATGGTTTAAGTAGAGGTGTATCAGTTTGAAACCTCCAGCTCTGAGGTTTCTTCTGCCCTCTGATTTAGTGGCCCATGAAGTTGGTGCTTCTGAGTGTGACCAAACAAATGCAGGCTGCTTTTCCCTCAGGAGATTGTCACTGAGGGAGCTTTTCCACATGGAAACCACTCAGGCTTTCTGATTTTTGTATCAATATCTGTGAACTGCAGCTGCTTACCTGCAGGGACTGCTTGCCATCCATCAGCACAAACACCAAATGGCTTGCAGAGGGGAGATTGTCACTGGCAAGCTGCACTTGGTTTCTTTATTTCCAGCTACTCAATCCTCCAAAGCAGGAAAACTGCAAAAATAAAAGCCCCACTCCCTCAGGGGTGGCTCCTGGCAGGATGTTCAGGGGAGCTGTTTGCTCTTCTTTGGGCTGCAGTTTCTACAGAAACTGTGCCTGGCTCTGGCCTTGGTGGTCAAGCCTGGGCTTGCCTGCTGACCCAGGGCACAGCTCATTTAATCTGGCCAAGAATGCTCCTGCTGGGCTGGGGCCTGATTTCAGTCCCTCTGAAGCTTTGGACACATTTCCCCTGGATCCAGCGAGCTCTGGACCAGCCCCATGGATATCCAGGCACTGATTTTTAGTGATTTGGCTTTTTTTTCCTGTTCCTAGTAAGGATTGAAGCAGCATCATTTACAAATATCTCCTCATTTATCCCCTGCCTCCTCTCAGCCAGAACTTGGCTGTCCATCCTGGGTTTTGCTGGGATGAAAACAGCTTCTGTTTGGATGCAGCAGGGAATGAGTGGGAGCACAATTTTTGGCTGCTGTTTAATGATCTCCCTCTCTCCTTGGCATGGGCTGGGCCAGTTTTGGTTCAGACATTTTCCTGCTCAGCAGTTGTTACCCAAATGGGGCACCCAGGGCTGTGTTTTCTTGCAGTCAGTGACAACTGGCAGCACTGGGGAGGATTTGAGCCTGATGAATCCCCCTAATTAAAGCAGCCACTTTTTCTTGTCTGCAATGGGCTGCCAGAACCCCCCTCTGCTGTTCTGCTTTCTGTGACATGAACAGAAAATAATGCTTGAACTCCTGCATATAAAAATATTAAAAAATATTAAAAATACCAATTAAAAATTTTCTCAGAACCTCTGTATCAACCACAATTTGAATAATCAGAGCCAAGTGGGTGAATTGCTGAAAACTTTGCCTAAATCTCCCCATGCTTGTTGTTGCAAATGTGTAGGATTTGACCTCCTGCCTCTCATCCTCCAGGAAATTTCTCCTCACTGCAGGGCTGGTTTCCCAGGTGAGGGCTTTGTTTGTGCTCACCTGCAGTTTCTGAGTTAGCTATGGGGACAAGGAACCCAACAGGAGGGGAGGGATCCACGCTTCCCTCTGGTGTCCCTTGTGGATTCCAGCCTTTGGCACAGAATTCCTTCACTCATTTTGCATTGGGAATGCTGCTTCAGCTTGGGGGGACTCAAGGATAAAAGGAAATCTAAATTGAGAGGAAGAGGTTGTGTCTTTTATTAGGTCATAATCTGATATTGAGGAAAAAACATCATGAAATCAAAGCAATCAGACTTGATATCAAGAATTTGGCCAGAAAGACAAAATCATCCCCAGAGGAATCCCAATTTGGGATTGTTTAGGAAACCCTGAGGGGACTAAACTTACTGAGAAAAACTTAAAAAATTAGAATTATGTGCATCACCCATTATTTTTAAGTGGCAAATCTTGCTCTTTGCTATCTCCCTGGACACCAATTTTGTCAGCTCAGTTAAAGACCCACAGATCTGTGGTGGCTGCCCCCAGTTTCTTGGAACACCCCCTTCTCCTGCAGTTGCAGCAAAATCAATGTGAACAAAACTTTAAAGACACTTGAAAACTTATTTTTGGGGATTTTTTTGCCATGTCACCATGGAAGAGAATTTTAAAAACACAGAAAAACTGCAGAGTTTGCAAGGGAATCCACTCAGCTCAGAAAATGACATTTTGAAAGGAAGTTCAATCTCCAGAATAAAAGTCAGGCCTCAGGCACGAAGAGGCAGTTTGGCAGAATGCTCCAGAGCTAATTCTGGATGCAGACAGAGTCAGAATCTTCCCAGACTGCACAGACAGGGGCCAGAAAATGCTGTGTGGAAATTCTTCCCAGCAGCAGTTTCCTGCTGTGCTGCAGCACTCCCCAAAAACCCCAGGGCAGGCTCCCTGCCCTGTTCTCTCCAGGAAAAATAATGGGAAGCTCAGGGAATAAAATCCTGGAGTGTCACCCCAGGTGAGGGAACCCTGTGCTCACAACACTGAGGAAAAAAAAAAAAAAAATCTGTCTGGAAGCTTTTTCTGAGGATCCTTTCTCTGTCTCAAACTCAGATTTCTGTTTTTTTTTGGGTGATCACGGAAAGGGAAAGGTCCCCACTGGCTGAGGAGGGGTTTGATATGTGAGACAAAGCAAGAGAAGGAATATGGGGCTGTTTTGTGGTTTATTACTCATTTATTAAAAACAGAATTTCTACTGAAAGCCTTGGTCTTCTATTTTTTTTTTTTATTTTGTGTGATGCAGGAAGAATTTTTCCCTGTGATGCAGCAACTAAAGAACGAGGAAGGAACTGTGTGAGTGGAGAGAAACGAAATCCAGAATTAGCCAGGAATTTGTGATTTAGGGACTCAGTTTGTGCCTTCAGGCTCTGTGTTCCTCACCCCCTCCTGGGATCACCCCAGGCCAAGGTGGGGCTGCACCACCCCCAGCCCTGGAAGAGCCACTTTTGAACTCCCAGCTCTTTTTTGCTTCCATTTATTCTTTTGTCTTGGCACTTCCTGGGATCTGACACCTGAAATAAACCCTATAAACCCATGCTGATAATGTGAATGAGGAAGATCAGTGATGTGCTAAATCCAGAATCAAGCAGTTTCCTAAATAAGGAACGCCAAATGTGAAGGTTGAGGAAAATAATCGTGTTAAGCCTGCTAGAAGCAGTCCAGCACAATTCTAATCATTAATTAATTAGCCTGGTGCTGTTTCCCTCGTGGTGACTATTAAATATTCCACAGGGATTTTTGGGGTAGACTGATGGACACAACAGAATTCAGAGTGGGATCAATTAAATCACCCTAAAAGAGGGAGCTGATGTTGGAATAAAGCTGAGGATATTGGGAATCTCTTTGGAACAGGTTGTTAATTAATCCAGCATTAATCACACACCTGCAGCTCCTGCACACCTGAATATTTTTACATTCCTCAGCTCCACATGATTCCTGTCCCATAAAAAGCCTGACCCAGCTCTGCCAGGGAAAGGGGGGAGTCCTGTGGGAATCATCCAGGGCCTTGGGGGATTTTAATCTGTTTTTCTTGGTGCCTCTTTAAGCTGTTTGTGAAGTTTATCTCAAGTTTTTATTGTCTCTACTGCAAAAAGGTGATGTTTTTGGTCTTTTTTTTATATAAAAAATTATATATTTGTAAGATTTGCTTGTAATATATGTGACAAATAAGAACTACTACACTTTAAACTTTTTTTTTAATATTCTCTCTTAACTTGCTTAGTACAAGTGCCTTCTAGTAATGCATTAAACTGGTTTTAATATCTCAAATTAAATTTAATCTGCTGTTTGGCAGTCAGGCTTATTCAGGCTCTGTCTATCCTGGCTTGTGCAGGTTTTGCAGCATCAATTCTTGGACCCTGGCAGTGCCTTAATGTTATTAAATCTCTGTGCTGTGGTTCCATCTCTGTTCCAGCCCCTCCTGTGCTGCAGTTCAGGATGAAAGATGAAATTGCTGCTGCTGTTTTCTTTGTCACAAAGCTGGTGAAGAGGGAGGGCAAGCTGAGCAAGGAGGAAATCGAGAAGTTTGCAGCAAAGCTGACCACGATCCTGTTTGAAAAGTACAAAAATCACTGGTACCCAGAGAAGCCATCCCGGGGCCAAGCCTTCAGGTGAGAGGGACAACCTGGAGCCTCGGGCTGATGGCCAAGGAGCAGCCCCTGGAGGCCTGAAAGTGAAATAAATAATGCAAAGTGTCAAGAGAACCACCAGGATACTCCTTAGGCTTGAAGGAAGAATTATCAATCAGTGAAAATTATTTTTTTTTTAATTTGTAAATGTGTAATTAGAAAACTGAGGTGGGGATCTTAAGGCNACTCCTTAGGCTTGAAGGAAAATTATTAGTCAGTGAAAATTATTTTTTTTTTAATTTGTAAATGTGTAATTAGAAAACTGAGGTGGGGATCTTAAGGCAAGTGTCTCGAGATTTGGGCAGGATGCAGAATTCAAATGGTTTTAAAGTGACTTTTGGGGTGGTTCTGTTTAAACACTTAAAGCAGCAAATTGCCTCATCAGATATTGATGAGAATTAAAAGCAAAGCCCTGTTTGAGCTGAGAAATCAGCTTGTGAGGCTGAGCTGCTGGCTGGGCTCTGAGTGAGGACCTGCAGGGCCCAAGTGCTGCAGAACAAGCAGAGAATTTGGGGATGCTGTGCAGGAGTGAAACCCCAGCTCCAGGTGCTCTCTGCTGCTCCCCAGGTGCATCAGGATCAACAAGCAGCAGGCTCGGGAGCCCCTGCTGGAGCAGGCTTGTGTGGACACCGGGCTGGAGTCCACCCAGCTGGGCTTGCCCAAGGAGGTGACAGTGTGGGTGGATCCCTTCGAGGTGTCCTGCAGGTGAGCTCAGGGCTGGCTGGAAAAATAGTTTTTCTGATGAAAAGAATGAAACGATTTTGCCATGAAAAATTCCATAAAGAATTCAGGACTTACCCTCCAGCAGCTTACCTTGGAATAATCTCAATGAGGACAGAGTTGAGACAAAAATGATTTAATGGGATGGGGAAAATGGGTGGAAAAATGGCTTTTCCCCTCCCCAGGCTGTGGCAGAATTCCTCTGGGGATGCTCCCATCTTTTCCCATCTCTTCCCCTGGGGCTCCTGGGGACAGTGCAGGTGGCTCCAGCCACGGGAGCTTCGTTGGTTTCCATGGGCAAAGCCAACGTGGGGAGCACAGCCCGAGTTTGGAATTTCCATCCAAACCCCCCCAAGGGGGGCTGTGTGGACAGAGGGGTGAGCTCCACCCTGCTGGGCCTGCCCGAAGGGGAGGGTGGGTCCCTTCCAGGTGTGCTGCAGGTGAGCTCGGTGCCAGACCCTGGGTGTTCTGCCACCTGAGGGTTTGGGCACTTTTGGGGTGAGCAGCACTCACCTGTTGCAGGTACGGGGAGAGGAACCAGCCCTTCACCGTGGCTCGCTTTGATGGCAAGGAGAACCCCGAGCTGCCCCAGCACGTCAGCCTGGCTGTGGCCAAGGCAGCCCTGGACTACGAGTCAGGAACCTCCTCGGATGAGGAGACGGTCAGCAAGGAGCCCAAAGCCATCCCCACGGTCAGCAACCCCAACAGCATCTACCAGGTGGGGCTCTGGGGACCCTCCTCACCCCAAAATCCCTCCAGAGGGTTCTGGGCTGGGCTCAGGGTGAGGGGAGCAGCCTCAAGCTGCTCCAGGGGATGTTCAGGGCTGATTTCTGCCCTGGGTTTTCCAGCATTATCCCATGAAAGCATGTGCAGCCTGTTTTTAAATTAAAACTCTTCCATGTTTTATGAAACAAAGTTAAGTAACTGTGGAGCTGTTTCTTATTGATTAATTCCCATTATAGTACTCAGTGATACCACTTATTTAACACCAGAATATGAATTATTTGGGGACTCAATAGCTGTTTCCAATGGATGGTGACCATCCCTGATGGAGTCTCCATCCCTGGAGGGCTTCCACAGATGTGGACAAGGCTCAGGGAACTTTCAGGGAAGCTTTTCCCAACCTCAGAGGGCAATGGAGCTTTGGCAGGAGCAAACCTTCCTTCCCTGGGGACAACTGGGGTGGCCTGGCTGCTCCCCCCTCTTCCCCCAGCACATTCCAACTTTATTTCCCATTTTTTTTTTTTTTTCCTGCTGTTTTTGGCGGCTCCTGCAGGCTCCCCCGCTGCCCTGGTGGCAGTTCCAGCACAGGAAGCCCCACCTGGCCGAGGGCTCCCACTTTGGCCAGCACAGGGGCTACAGGACCACCTGCAGTGGCCCGTGTGTGGACAGGTACCACTGGGTCAACCCCAGGAAGTAGAGCCAGAGCTCCTTTTGTGTTTCACAGCCCTGCTTTTGTGTGGGGTGAAGGCTGGCACTGCACAACCTCATAAAACAAGTTCTTCTTGTCTAATCCCTGCCCCTATTTATTAATATTTTGGGTTTATCACAGATTTTTAGCAGTTTTAACTGATGTTAACATAAGAATAAAGATGTAATGTGAGACTCTTTGTGAATTTAAAAAGGAAATGCATAAATTAATAAATGAATAAATCTGCTGTTGTTATCTAAGCCAGCTGCTGGTGGTGCCTTGAGGGGAAGATTAAAAAACACCCCCAAGCTGCTTTGAAGGACATTTTGCTTCCTGCTGGCAAAGGTGAGAGGAGCCAAAACCAAAATATCACCAGCAGAAATGTCTGGGCTATTCAGTGACTCACAAAAATATTGAAGTTTTGCTGTGCCCCCATGAGTTTTGTACTGATGGGAGGAAAAAAAAGAGTTTTGAGTGACTTGTTCTTTCACTTTTTATCTGCATTGGAGGCTGGGCTGATGTTTCATGGATTGGGAAATATTGAGTCTTTCATGTTTTGGGGTTTGGCTCTGGAATTTGGAAGGAGGACAGACTGATTGCTCAGGTTTAAAAACAGGAATGGCCTTGGACAGTGCATTCCTGGGGGTGGTGGCACAGAGCTGGAAAAAGGCAACTTCAGAAGTTGATCCAATGATGGAAATTAATATTTCTTGCACTTGAAATGTAATTGCACAGCTATAATTAACCCAAGTAACTGGATCTGCAGCTTTTGCTGTGTCATAAAATCAGAAAACTGCAACTCTCAGCTGCAGAGGCCTCAGAACACCTCGTGGAGTGATGCATTAGTTGAAAGAATAATTTATTTAAAACCAGCAATTGAGTGATTCTATATTTTGCTCTGTTCCTGGAAACTCTGACTCTGGGCTTTTGCAGCAAATTTTCTTCTCAGCACTTGGAGGTGGCCAGAAATGTCAGTTCCTGCAGCCAAAACCTTGTCACTTAAATTATTGCACTGCTTTCCCTCCTGATTTAATGAGCCTTGGGGATGGAGAGGAAAAATCCACTGGAATGAAAGAAAAAAAAAAAAAAAAGAAGATTTACTTTGGATTGAAGCCCAGTGGCCAATGCAGAGGAGCAGGAACCAAAGTTTGGAGCATCACAACTTTCTGCTCTGGGCTATTTCCTCTTCCAATGCATGGATTTGTTTTACCAAACTCTCCTTCTCCAGGCTGGTTATTTCAAGGTAATAAGAGAGCAAATCTTCATTGCCTTCACTGCTTAGAAACTGCTGCTCATCCAGCAGAATCTGCACCAGCTCCTCAGTCAATGCATCCACTTTATCCTCCAGTTCTGAGGGGGACAAGGAACCCACAGCTTCTTCTTCCAGGCTAAAAAAGCCAGAAAAAAATTTAAAATTTTAAATTAAATTTAATTTTTTAATCTTTAAAATTTCATTTTTAATTTAAAATTTAAAGTTAATACTGAATTTAATTTTAAATTAAATTTAATTTTTTAATCTTTAAAATTTCATTTTTAATTTAAAATTTAAAGTTAATACTGAATTTAATTTTAAATTAAATTTAATTTTTTAATCTTTAAAATTTCATTTTTAATTTAAAATTTAAAGTTAATACTGAATTTAATTTTAAATTAAATTTAATTTTTTAATCTTTAAAATTTCATTTTTAATTTAAAATTTAAAGTTAATACTGAATTTAATTTTAAATTAAATTTTAAATGTTTAAACAAGACATGCCAGAATAAAAATTTCATCTTCACAGGAGCAAACCAGAAAAATAAATTTCACTGTACAAGGTAGCAAAATAATAATTTAAATAGTAAATAATAGAAAATTATATTTACTGTGCCCTCTGTCCAAGGCTTCCCCTTCCACTGCTGCTCAGGGGGTGGAGAAAATTCTCTTTTTTCTTCACCAGCCACTTGTTGTTGAGTGATTGCTCAGCTTTCACATGGAGCAGGAGGTTCTTTGTGAACACAGAATGGAGAGAGCAGATCAATGTTCATTTTAAAAGCCTTTCTGTAGATTTTAAAAACATATTTTCATGATATTGCTGTTTATGCTGACCTAATGATTTACATCAAGTGAAATAATTTATTTGAACCTTCCTGCTGAAGCAGAGTAATCTGGAAGTATCTGGGCTTTATAGACCATTTAATTGCCACTCTAAAAACTAGGAAAAATAGGGATGGTGAACATTTTCAGCCAGGTCTGGTGATTTTTTTTTTTGTTATTTTTTGTTTCTTTGTTTTGTTTTTTTGGTTTTTTGAGGGCTTTTTTTTGTTTTGTTTCTTGGGGGTTTTTTGTGGATTTTGTTTGTTTGTTTGTTTTTTGGGGGGGTTGTGTTTTTTTTGTTTGTTTTTTT
>VXBI01002449.1:36727-47808 GCA_013397375.1 Toxostoma redivivum
TTTTTTTTTTTTTTTTTTGTTACCTTCTCCAAGGCCTCCATGTCTGTGAGCCCTTTCACTCTCACTTCCAGAAGTTGGGAGATCAGATTGATTTCCTCTCTGGAGAATGGCTCCTCTTTGAGCAGCAGCTGATTGATCCTCTGCCATTTCTGCCCTGGGGCAGCTGCTGAGAGCTGCAGCCTGAGGGAGAACATCTCACTGAGACAGGCCCTTAGAGCCTAGAGAAATTAAAAAAAAAAAACAACTTTATGAATGATTTGAGAATCTGCATCACATCAAGGGGTTGGGGAGGGAAATTCCAATTCCTGCTTTATTTTCCAATTAATTTCTCTGTGTTCTGAGCTGGAATTGTGATGATGAAAGTTTTTTTGTTTTTTTTTTTTCTGTTGGATTTTCCCATTTATTCCCATAGGATGGAGTTGTCTCGTTTTTATTTTCTCAGTTCTGACAGCATTAACCCATTCACCTTTAAAATAAGAATTTTTCATCAGAGATGAGTTGAATGTGATTTTATTGAGGAAATGCTGCTGTACCTGGTGGAAGAGGCTGAGGAAGAGGGGGCTGGTGTCAGGGCTCAGGTCCCCAGCAGCGACATGAGCCAAGCAGTGCACGAGGAGCAGCAGGAATCCTCCCCCAGAGCCCAGGCAATCCCTCAGGATGAAGAGTTTCTTCTTGGAATTCTGAGAAAAAAAAAAGGAATTTCCCCATCTGGCACCAGAGCACAGCAGGGTTTGGCTCAGCTGATGAAATTTTCAGTGGTTTATTGAAATTCCAGGTGAGTGCAAGGGGTCAAAATCCACGAGCACAGGACTTCAGTCAATAACCTGGGATGGGAATTTAAATGCTTGTACTCTCTGCTCTAGGCAGGTTTATTTCTATATTTTGTCAACTTTAGAAAACTGAAAAAATGAGACTGAACAGCCAGATTTTATAACTTCATTACAGCAGTTTGTAATTTAAATATGGTAGATAAAATGCTGATCCACTGACTCCTGTAGAGCTGAGCTAGAGGGAATTTGGTGGAAATGGAAACTGGGAAAACTTGGATGTGAGAAATTGGAAAATTAAAGCTTATTTATTAAATGTGCTTTGGGTATGACCCTGCCATTAAATAAGAATTTAAACATTGCTGTGTCAGGTTTGTGCTCACATATCTGGAGATAATTAACATTTGATGATTTCTTATATAATTTTTTTTTTTTTTTGCAGAAAGTATCAAGCATCCTACAACTTGCAGGGAATATTTAATCTTTTTCATTTTGCTTCCCAGTGCTGGAATTGATGGATACAACAATATTGCATTGATTTGGGGTGGGCAAACCTGGTAAAAGAAAGAATTCCTGAAAGCATTGCCTGGGGCATGGCTCTGGGGGAGGCTGGAGGCAACAGCCAAGGAGATTTCTGGAACCTGCAGAGAGAAGGGAAAATGCTCCTGTGAGAGCTCTGTGCACACCAGGGATTACTGACATCTGAGTTCATTTAAAAACCAGCTCTGATTCGTAGTGAGTGCCCAGAGCCAAAAAAATCCACATGGAAATGGAGAGTGTTTGAAAAACCTGAGCATTTCCTCTTGCCAGTTGTTTAATTAAGTAAATGCAAGTGTTCTCCAGGCTCTGGCTGGGGTCACTGCAATTTTTATTTTTATCTTTTTATTTAATACTGTACAAAGCAGCCTGGAGAGTTTACCCAGAGGTGTGCAGAGAGAATGGCACAATCCTTATTCTGAGTTATAAAGGGAATATATTTTATCACAAAGTTATGCAGCAGGCAGGGATTAATTCCTCATTTAAGAGATGTGGTTGAGAAATAACAAATGTAAGAATTTATGTGGATCTTGTGGACTTGAAAACAATTCTTTGCTGTTGTGGAGAAAACAGGAGAGGAATTTAATTCCTGCTGTTTGCACACTGCTCATCCTCTAATGGATTTTAATTTGGTAAATTGATTTTCAGCCCGTTGGTTGAAGAGTATTTTGGGGTAAATTTTGCTGGTTTTCAGTATTTTAAACACTTACTTGAATGTGAAATGTGAGGAATTTGAGGATGGAGAGGCCGTACTGGAACACCACAAACTCCCTGGGAGAAAGAGCTGCAGGATCCACTGCAGTCAGCTCTCCTTCCTCAGCACTGACTTCTGCTGCAAGAACAGTAGAATTTAATGAAATTAATTAACCTCTATTTGCATTCTTCTTGTCCAAGAGGTAACACTGCAACACAGGTGGATAAAACTGCATTTCTCATCTTTATTTCAATATTTCTCAAAGCAAAATGAATCCCAGTGGATGCATTGTGAATTATTAGAAGGATAATGAAGGAAATGTCCAAAACTTTTCCTAGAGAAACTTCTCATAATCAAGATATGGAAAAATTGCATTAGAGCTGATCAGCAAATTCAGATTATTTGGGTGCTGAGTCTTTTCCTTCACTGGTGCAGAATAAATGAGGTGTTTGAGCAGCTCCCTCAAGGATGAAGCAGAAATCTTCCAATTCCACCCATTTCTGGCTGTTTTTGAGAAGGAAATGAATTAAAATTTACTTTTCTCCAGCCTTTGGCTCTGTCCCAGCCCTGCTGCCCCTGCAAGCCTTCGGAGCTCATCGTTCACCTCCTCCAGGAGGCCGAGGAGAAAAGAGGGGCTTGGACATTTCATCTCCTCCCCTGTGTAGAGAGAGACAGAAATGTTCTTTTCTTTTCTCCAACAATCCATTTCTCACCATATTTTTCTGAGCAAACGTTTCTTGCATGGGGGATTTCATAGGCAGGGAAAAAAAAAAAAAAAAAGTCAAAATTCGATATTTTTATTTTTTTTTTTACCATGCAGGGGAGGTGCTGTGAGCTGGGGGTTCAGCAGGGTGGTCCTGGATGCTATCAGGTGCTCTGCCTGCTTCAGCACCCTGATACCTGTGAGAGGAAAAAAATTAAAGACATTACCTGGCCAAATTCCAGAGGGATTTTTTTCCTTTTTCCTGAGCTAATTTTGACTCACCTGCACAGCATCCAAACCTCAGTGTAAAAACAAACTGTTAGGATTAAAAGCTGTAATTTTTTTACTGAATATCTAATTTTTGGAGAAGTTTAACGATGTAGAAATGTTTTGGGATCTCTCCTCTGTTCATTCCCATCAGGGATCCTCAGGTATCAATATCCAAACCTTATCAATATCAAAAATTAATCCCAGCTCACTGAGGAAGAAAATGACAGACATTACCTGGCCAAATTCCAGAGGGATTTGTGCCCTCTCCTTTTTCCATGAGCTAAATTTGACTTTCCTGCACAGCATCTAGACCTCAGTTTAAAAATATACTCTTAGGATTAAAAGCTGTAATTTTTTTACTGAATATCTAATTTTTGGCACAGGTTGTGTTGGGATCTCTCCCCTGTTCATTCCCATCAGCGATCCTCAGGTATCAATATCAAAACCTCATCAATATCAAAAATTAATCCCAGTTCAATGAAATTCCTTGACTTACTCTTAGTCAGGAACAGCAGGAGCTGATCCTCTGCCTTGGGATGTGTCCCTGGAATTTGGGAATTCTGCAGAATTTCCCCTTTTTCATCTCTTCCTACTCTCATTCTCTGTGCCTCCAGCTGGAAATCCTTGACTAAGGAAGATTTCATCTCAGTGCAATCCTTCATCAAACTCTGCAAGGAAAAGGATGAAAAGAGTGCCTGGAAAAAGGAAAAGGATGAAAAAGTGCCTGGAAAAAGCTTTGGGATTTCCCAGGCTCTCTAAGGCTGAGCTCTCTGTAGATAAGGCAGGTCCAGACCTCATAATCAATAAAAAAAACCCTAAACTCCCCATTTTGGGCATAACTTCTCTTTGAAAGCTCTTCTCCTATTTCCAATTTCCTCAAATTCCTGGTCTCTACTTTCAACCATTTTCTTCATATATATATTATATTAATATATATTCACATTTAAAATGTGAATTTCACCATTCAGGACAGCATGCAGTCACCTTATTAACATGATACCATTAATTTTATGTCCTGTGCATATGATGCATATTTAATTAAAAAACATTCAGGATTTTCTCCTTTTCCAACCTGAAAAGGATCAAAACTGCTTGAAATATTCAGAGTTTTTTTCTTTTCCAGGCAGTTCTTCAGCTGCTCCTTCAGCTTTCTCATTTTCTGCTCTCTGAATTTTTTCACTTCATTGGTTGTGATGTTTGCATCATCCACAAACTGTAAATGAAAAAAAAAAATCCAAACCCAAAGATTTTGATACTTGGGAATTTTGATGCTTGGAGAACAAATTCCTTTGCACAGTAAGAACAACAACTATTTATTATTTTCTGAATAAGGGTGCAAAGTAATATTTTGAATTTTACCTTCTCCTGGTTGCAGTAATTTAAGTTTCTGATCATTTCCTTATAGTGGTTCTCTCTCAGCTCTAACAATCTTACAGCCTGTATGAATTCCAGCACTAAAAAGAAATATTCTGTGTTCTCCTTCAGGAGCTGCAAAATGTCCCTGCTGTCCTCATCCATGGATAAATCCTGGAAGGTAAAATGTGAAATTGTCACTTGGAATATCTAAATCTCCTTTGTTTAATTTAATTTCTACACTGTGCATTGAGGATAGGTGTAAGAGCCAGAGTTTTGAAAACACAATTTAAAAAAAAAACAAAAAAGGCAGTGGAAATTTGGTAATATTTTTTTAAAAACAATTTTTTAAAAAGCAGTGGAAATTTGGTGAAAACATCTTGCAGTTCTTTATTTTTGTTGTTTATAAACACCCAAATAACAAACCCACAACTGCTGAAAATAAATTTAGGATTCTCAAAGGAGCCTTACGTAAATTTATGTTAAAAGTGGATGTGAAGTGTCTGATTTTTAGTAGAAAATCCCAGGATTTTTGGCATTAAAAAATAGTAAAATTGATTTTAATTTGGACTTAGCTTCATCTCTAGAAACATTTCTCCAAACAGACACAATTCCTGTAAAGTTTTGCAGCAACATACTCCAGGTTCTGAATAAAATTTAGAGAATTTTAAACAAAAAAAAAAAAAAAAGAGAATTTTACTTCTAGCAGAGGGTCCAGGCCTGTGCCCTCCTTTTGGGATTTCAGGGCAGCGTTCCTGAGCCTGTGGCAATCCTGGAGCAAAGTCACTGTTTGCCTCAGGTGTCTCTGGGAGAGGAGGGAAAAAGCCACAAAATCCCCAAATTTCTGTCCTTTATTCTCCTGGATCACTTCTGTTTCTTTTTCTTTGAGCTGGGGAGAAAACAGAGATTGACAGGCTTGAGGGAATGTGGAAATGTTATCATTTAGAAATTAGAGATACAGAGGGGATGAAAATAATGGAAACCATCCATGTCCAAAAAGAAAATTTAAAATTTGTAAACTTGAAAAAAAATTTAATTTTTTGAATTTTTAATTTTTTTCACTTTGGCAGCACAAGTGAAATAATTGTGAATGCCATAAAATATCCCAGAAATAACAAAGCCGAGGGTTTTACTGATCTCTCCATGTCCTGGGTTCCAATGGAGAAATGTGAATTCCATCCCCATGTGTGGGAATGGGGGATCCTGANCCCCACCCTCTGTGTGGTTAAGAAATGCCAATCCCAATATTTTAGCTGAAGCAAAACTTTTCCTTTTACCTTTTCCTCTGTTTGGGTTTGAATCTCCAGCCTGAACCGTGCCTGCATTTTTCTCAGCTCAGCCTCTGCCTGTGCGTTTAACCCTTTCAGCAGCTGCCCCTCCCGGTGGTGCTCCTGCAGGAACTCCACTGCTCTGGCTGCCTGCTGCTGCTCCCTGCTCTCAGCAGCCTCTTGAGCCACTTCTTCACCCGGCTTTTGGCAGCTGAACCTGCTCAGGATCCTGCTCACCCCTTCTGGCCAAGCCCCAGTCTGCAGCAGGTAAGCAGAGTGAGAAAATTATTGCTTAAAAATAGAAATAATCTGGTTTTTTTTTTTTTTCTAGCACAGAGGGTTGGAGAGTGGGGTTCTGTAAAGGAGGTTTCTGTAGATTTTTGGTCAGGGTGGGAATTTGTCCACTCAGAGTTTTGTGAGATGCTTTGAGATTATAGGTGATTATTTCAGGGCTCATCCCACCCTGGGGCAAATTTCCACTAATTAAATTTGCTCATTAATCCCAAGGAGATCTCCAACAAAATGGGTCTAAAATCTCATTTACAGCTATCAGATGGAGAATATTCTGGATTTCAAGTTGAAATAATAGAAGAATAAAACAAGGGAAGTGGTAGCACCTTTCTCTCCTCTCTTACCTGGAGATTCAGGTGATAAATTTATTTTTCTGTTTTCCTCCAGCACGTGAAGCACAGCCTGGAGCAGTGGGATGTTTTTGTGGGATGAACTCCCAAGGATGATTTGAGACCCCACTGAGGCCATAAAATCTAGGTATTTTTCCACTCAAAGCGTTTTGTGAGATGCCTTGAGGCTCATGAGGCACAAAAATCACAAATTCCTCTACCTGGAGGTGGCTGTAGAGATCCAGGACTCTGTACAGACACCTCAGTCCCAGAGCTTCCAGCTTCACAATCTTCATCCCTGACACCTGCAGCATCCGAGTTAGGGAATCTGGGGAAGGCTCAACTTCCCTGGGATGTTTCTGTCAAAAAGATTGGTGTAAAAATTGGGATTTTCTACGCCAGCAAAGAGCTCTGTGGTCAGCAGCAAAGTCCCAGGGAGAGCTGGAACATTTGAATTTGTGGAATATTTGAGGAGCTCTGATAACCATGGAATGGCCAAAGCCACCCACGGGGGGTGACATCAATTCCTGCACAGCAGTGAGGTGACAAAACACCCAGAAAATCCCTCAGACTCACCTGCTGCTCGCTGAGCTCACCATCTGGGCTTTGCACACCGAGCAGACAGAAGGACAATTCCTGGGGAAGCTCTTCCAGGAAATGCTGGGGCTGTTTGGGCACTGCCAGCCCCGGGCTGAGGTTGGAATGTTGGATTTCCTGCTGGTGTCTCTGCAGCAGGGCTTGTCCAGCCTGGCTGTGGCGTTCTGAGAGCTCTTCCAGGAGGGAATGCAGTGTGGCAGCCCTGCTCTGCAGCCCCTGCGAGGATGGACATCCCATCATCATCAGCAGCAGCACCACCAGCTGAAGGAGAACTGGGCTGCACCGAGCCTGAGCTGGGAAAGACTCAGCCAGAAATTAAAAATCCTCCTTCGTTTAAGTGCCATCAGTAGGATTTAAAAATTGTGCTCATTTAAATGCCATCAGTGGGATTGAAAAAATCCTTGCTCATTTAAATGCTATCAGTGGGATTTTGGAAATCCTTGCTCTAGTGCCATCAGTGGGATTTTAGAATTCTAATTCTTTTTAAATGCTGTCAGTGGGATTTTTAAAATCCTTATTCTTTTAAGTGCCATCAGTGGGATTTTGGAAATCCTTGCTCTAGTGCCATCAGTGGGATTTTAGAATTCTAATTCTTTTTAAATGCTGTCAGTGGGATTTTTAAAATCCTTATTCTTTTAAGTGCCATCAGTGGGATTTTGGAAATCCTTGCTCAAGTGCCATCAGTGGGATTTTAGAATTCTTGTTCTTTTAAATGCCATCAGTGAGGTTTTAAAAAAAAATGTTCATTTAAGTGCCTTCAGTGGGATTAAATACCCAAGTTACTGAAAATGAGGCCACTGCTTCCTGAGCCTTAACAGAGAGAGGAAAACTGATTTAGGTTCTGTTTTGCTTTACCATAATCGGTTTTTTTTCCCCTTTTCTAACCAGCTACTTCTTGCTCCAATATTTTGAAGCAATGCAGGGAAATGGGAAGGAATGGAGATAGGAAAGGGGAATTGTTCTCTGGGGAATCTGAGGTGCCAATGCCAACCTTACCCCGTTTCCCTGGTGCCATTCCTGGGGTGATTCCCAGAAGGAGCAGACCGTGCCCATCTCCTGTGCCAGCAGGGACATTTCCAGATGTGCCCGCTCCCAGCTGTGCTTCTCCCACAGGAACCTGCAGCCAGATGTGCACAGAGCCCCAAACATCTGCTTCCCCAAAATCACTGCCAGCAGCCCTTCCCTCCTGACTGGAGATCAGGGATCTCCTTTTGATCCTCCAAAGAGAAACTTCCTCACAAAAAAAAACAACCTTGCAAATAATTTATTTTTATGACCAAAAAAGAGGGAATAATAAGGATTTCTCACCTTCTCTGCATTTCTTGCTGCAGGTGGGTGATCCTGGCTGCAGGGGATGTTATGGAAGCTGGAGGGATTTCCTCATTTTCTCCACTTTTTAACACCTCTGTGGGAGCAGCAGAAACTTTTAAAGTGCTCCTTGAGGAGTAGCCTGGACGAGAAACAGGAGGGAAATGTGTTTTCTGCAAGAAATTTATTATTTTTTGAAATTTACCTTAACTTGGGTGAGGGCTGGCCAGGAAAACTGAGTGGTAATTTCAACTGGGGCAAATTTCCACTAATTAAATTTGCTCATTAATCCCAAGGAGATCTCCAACAAAATGGGTCTAAAATCTCATTTACAGCTATCAGATGGAGAATATTCTGGATTTCAAGTTGAAATAATAGAAGAATAAAACAAGGGAAGTGGCAGTGCCTTTCTCTTCTGTCTTACCTGGGGATTCAGGTGATAAATTTATTTTTCTGTTTTCCTCCAGCACGTGAAGCACAGCCTGGAGCAGTGGGATCAGTTTTTGTGGGATGAACTCCCATGGATGATTTGAGACCCCACTGAGGCCATAAAATCTGGGCTGAGGGTTCNTGAAATTATTAAATATCTGCTGCTAAAAGTGATATTTTACTTGGCTGTGCCTAAAATTTCTAGAAGAGAACTCAAGTTATTAACCACGTATAAATTCAAATTATTGTTCCACGTGTGAATTGAAATTATTATTCCCCGTGTAAATTCAAATTGTGGTATAAATTTATTATTCCGTGCACAAATTCCGTTTGCTATTCCATGTACAAATTTGATTTATTCCGTTTATAATTATTGCTGAGCTCTACCTGCTCTTCTGCCCCTGTGCTCTCCTCATCCTCCCCCTTTGCTGGGATGCTCAGAGCTTTGACCCAGAGATTTTTCAGCGAGGATATTTCATTCATTACCCTGTGATACACAACTTTCACCTGAGGTACAAAATAAAAAGAAAGAAAAATAAAATAAATAAATTAAAAAGCTGATATTAGGAATGAAGAGATAATTTAGAGCTGGTGAAATTTCCCCTAAACTCCAAACTGGGGTCAATTTTTGGTGCAAAAACATCTGAGCGATGATTTTTCCACATTTTTTATTTTATTTATTATTTATTATTAAAAGCTTGCTGTGCTCCAGCTCCNATTTATTATTTTTTGAAATTTACCTTAACTTGGGTGAGGGCTGGCCAGGAAAACTGAGTGGTAATTTCAACTGGGGCAAATTTCCACTAATTAAATTTGCTCATTAATCCCAAGGAGATCTCCAACAAAATGGGTCTAAAATCTCATTTACAGCTATCAGATGGAGAATATTCTGGATTTCAAGTTGAAATAATAGAAGAATAAAACAAGGGAAGTGGCAGTGCCTTTCTCTTCTGTCTTACCTGGGGATTCAGGTGATAAATTTATTTTTCTGTTTTCCTCCAGCACGTGAAGCACAGCCTGGAGCAGTGGGATCAGTTTTTGTGGGATGAACTCCCATGGATGATTTGAGACCCCACTGAGGCCATAAAATCTGGGCTGAGGGTTCCCAGAGCCCTGGGGTGAGCCAGGGAGAGGCACCTGCAACAGCACAGAGCACACAGAGGCTGCTGGGTGCCTGCCAAAAATATAATAAAATAGGCATAACAAACTTTATAATATAATAAATATAATTAAAAGGCATTCACTGCCTTTTCTTGAAAACCTGAAATTTTAGATGCACAGCAGATTGTCCCAAACTCAATAAATGTGCAGCAGCTTCCAACCCTTTTCCAATGTTAATTATCCCAATATTCCCATCCCAATATTATATGGGATATAGATTATATTAATATTATATCCCAATATTGTCCCAATTTCACATCCTCCAAGCTGATAGAAATGTTGCAAATATAATTTGAACTTTGACTTATCCTGCATGTTTTCCTNAGCTGATATTAGGAATGAAGAGATAATTTAGAGCTGGTGAAATTTCCCCTAAACTCCAAACTGGGGTCAATTTTTGGTGCAAAAACATCTGAGCGATGATTTTTCCACATTTTTTATTTTATTTATTATTTATTATTAAAAGCTTGCTGTGCTCCAGCTCCCTCTGCTGTCTTTAAAACCTCACCTGGAGTTACCACAGGTACATTCAGATTTCAGCTATGAAATATTCTCCTATTGATTTCAGCACCAAAATGTAGATATTTACTATAAAATTCAAATAACATACTCATCTAGTCATTTATTCATCTCTCCTCAGTTTAACCTGCAGCAGAAAATCCACTTTTTTTTGTTTTTATTTTTCATTTTATAGATGCAAAGTAGAAGCTGGAAGCTGAACTCACTTCCCAAAAATTCTCAATTCGGTAGCAAGAGAAAAAATCCCGAGAAAACAAAAATGTTTTCCTTAAGGCCATTCCTATCCTAACAGGAATTCTAAAATTCTTATTTTAGAAAATATTTAATAAATGAGGACAGATTTATTTATCATGTCCTAAACGGATAAAAGCTGAAATAAAGCAAATATGGTTGATGAAACAACGGGAACAGATGGAATTACTCAGTTTTAGGCTTTTTTAGGTGAAAATAATGAAAATTATGATTTTTTTACCTCTTGTTTGAAGTGGCCCAGGGTGGTGGTGACAGACTGGGACTGCCTGAGCAGGATTTCAAAGAAAATTTTGGTGTTAAAGGAGTCGAGGTCGATTTGTCCTTCAGGCTGCCAGGCATCCCCTGTGCTCCGGGAACAGGCTGAGGAAATCAGAAACATAAAATCCATTTATGCAATTTGGGGAGGGGTTTATTAATTTTATTTCTATTTTATTTCTTTTAGGTTGATCCTGAACACAAACTCTCTGAATTCAGCAGCCTGAGCACAGAATTTGGGTTCTGTTCTGGGCAGAACCCCGCTGGCTTTGGGGTTTTTCTGTTTTTTGGTTTTTTGGGGGGGCTCCTTGGTTTGTTTTTTTGGGGTTTTTTGAGTTTGGGGTTTTT
>VXBI01002457.1:5462-16631 GCA_013397375.1 Toxostoma redivivum
GCAGTGCCAGGTTTGCTGTGTCCCTGTTTTGGGAGGGGGGTTTGCTGTGTCCCTGCAGTGCCAGGTGTCCCTGCAGTGCCAGGTTTGCTGTGCCAGGTGTGGTGTCCCTTCTTGTGCCAGGTTTGCTGTGCCCCTGCAGTGCCAGGTTTGCTGTGCCCTTGTTTTGGGAGGGGGGTTTGCTGTGTCCCTGCAGTGCCAGGTATCCCTGCAGTGCCAGGTTTGCTCTGTCCCTGCACTGCCAGGCGTCCCTGTAAACCCAGGGCAGGGCTTTGCAGTGTCCTGGCACCCCCAGGAGCACCCAGCCTCCTCCTCCCCCTCCTGCCTGGGAGGCTGCTCCTGGCCCGGTGCCGGTGCCGTGCCCTGGGCAGGGCTGTCCCCGCCCTGCTGTCACCGCAGTGACACACGGGCTGTGTTTCACATTCCTGCCCCGCCCTGGTGACACCGAGCTCCTGCCAGGACCCCCAAAGGGACACAGCCTGGAAAGGGCCTTGGGACATCACCCCGCACAGGTGGGGTCACCTGCAGTACCCGAGGGGGTTTGGGATGTCCCCAGAGGGGACAGTCCACATCTCTATGCAGCTTCCTCTGCTTCCCTTTCCGCGGGAAGAAGCCGGGTCCCCATTCCCCTGTTGGGTCCCGGGTTCCCATGCTGGTTCCCAGTCCCGGTCCTAATTCCCGTGTTGGGTCCCGTTTCCCGTGCTGGTTCCTGGTCCCAATTCCCGTGCTGGGTCCCGATCCCGGTTCCCGTGTTGTGTCCCGGTTCCCGTGTTTTGTCTCGGTCCGAATTCTCGTGTTGGGCCCCGGTTCCCGTGCTGGTTCCCGGTCCCGGTTCCCGTGCTGGTTCTCAGTCCCGGTCCCAATTCCCGTGCTGGGTCCCGGTCCCGGTTCCCAGTCCCGGTCCCTCCCTCCCCTCACCTGGCGCCGGGCGCTCCGCAGCTGCCGCAGCCCCAGCCCGCGGCCGGGGCCGCCGCGCAGGTAGCGCAGGTAGCCCAGGGCCACGGCGGCGGCCCGGGCGGCAGAAAAGTGGCTCGGGGACAGCTCCGTGACCGGGGAGCCGCTCGGGGACGGCTCCATGGCCCGGGAGCCGCTTCCTCCTCCCGCAGGAAGCGCCCGGGCGGGGCCGGAGCGGGCGGGGCGGCTCCGAGCCCGGGACGGGGCAGCGCATCCCTGCCGGCAGCGTTTGGAACAGCGATAGGAGGTGGGATATTGGCAATAAATCCTCCCCGGCAGGGTGGGCAGGCCGTGGCACAGGTTTTCCAGGGAATTTTTGGCTGTCCCATGCCTGGAAGTGTCCAGGTTGGACGGGGCTTGGAATAACATTGGATAGCAAAAAGCGTCCTTACCCATGGAATTTAAAATTTGAATTCCCTTCCAACCCAAGCCAGTCTGTGATTGTCTGGAACGCAGAATGGGAATGTTTTCCATGGAGAGCTGTGGTCTGTGTCCCAGTAACGAGGTGTCTGGGGATTGCTGGGGTTTAGGTTTGAGTTCACCCACAAGAAGCAGTCGGGAGGAGCCGGCCAGTACGGCAAAGTGATCGGCGTGCTGGAGCCCCTGGAGCCAGAGGACTTCACCAAGCTGGAGTTCGAGGACAGAACCATCGGCACAAACATCCCCAAGCAGTTCGTGCCCGCTGTGGAAAAGGTACAGACCTTTCTCTGTGACCCAGAAAACCCTGATTCCCGTTCTCCTGCCCCACCCACGTTTGCTGTGCCTGCCTCGCCCCAGCTAAAGGACATTATTTTCCCATTGCTGCAGTGGCAGCAGCATCACAGCTCTGTGGTTTTGCTTCATGTCTTGCATTCCTGGGCTTTCCCTTGGTGCTGTGTGCTGGTTCTGTTTCCCTTGGCAGAGCCTCCTGCTCAAGCTGCTTTTTCTTGGCCTCTTCTGCTTGTGGCCCCACAGTTCTCCTCCCAACCCCTAAATATGTAACTTCTGTGCCTTCTCTGAGGCCAGTTATGGAGGAAACTGTAATTAAACTGCATTTCCTGCCTCAGTTCCCAAATCCTCTTTCTTTATCTCCTCTGTGACTGCCTCACTGTATAAGCTTTAATTAACCTACCACCACCTTGGAATTCCTGTGATAACCTACAATCATTCCTTCATTTTTCCACGGTGCAACACTTAAAGATTTTTGCCAAATCCTGAAAAAAGCCATAACATTAAAGAAATCTTCACCAGGCAAGACCTCTTTCCACACTGAGCATTCTTTTGGGGGTTGGCCATAAAATCCCTTAAAAATGTAAATCCTGGGGCCGTTTTCCCTCATTCTTTGATTTTTATTGATAAAATCAAGCTGGGGTGGCACTGAGGCTGGCAGTGCAGAGGCTGCAGTGGCTTTGGGGTGTTGTTCAGGGTTTCAGGGATGCCTGTGAGAAGGGGCTGCTGTCAGGACACCGCGTCTCGGGCGTGCGCTTCGTGCTGGAGGACGGGGCGCACCACATGGTGGATTCCAACGAGATCTCCTTCATCAGGGCAGGCGAGGGGGCCCTCAGGCAAGGTACAGCTCCTCCTGCCACACCTCTGCTGCCTGCTGGCCTTCCTTCCTTCCCTCCGTCCTTCCCTCCTTCCTTCCCTCCTTCCTTCCCTCCTTCCTTCCCTCCTTCCTTCCCTCCTTCCTTCCCTCCTTCCTTCCCTCCTTCCTTCCCTCCTTCCTTCCCTCCTTCCTTCCCTCCTTCCTTCCCTCCTTCCTTCCCTCCTTCCTTCCCTCCTTCCTTCCCTCCTTCCTTCCCTCCTTCCTTCCCTCCTTCCTTCCCTCCTTCCTTCCCTCCTTCCTTCCCTCCTTCCTTCCCTCCTTCCTTCCCTCCTTCCTTCCCTCCTTCCTTCCCTCCTTCCTTCCCTCCTTCCTTCCCTCCTTCCTTCCCTCCTTCCTTCCCTCCTTCCTTCCCTCCTTCCTTCCCTCCTTCCTTCCCTCCTTCCTTCCCTCCTTCCTTCCCTCCTTCCTTCCCTCCTTCCTTCCCTCCTTCCTTCCCTCCTTCCTTCCCTCCTTCCTTCCCTCCTTCCTTCCCTCCTTCCTTCCCTCCTTCCTTCCCTCCTTCCTTCCCTCCTTCCTTCCCTCCTTCCTTCCCTCCTTCCTTCCCTCCTTCCTTCCCTCCTTCCTTCCCTCCTTCCTTCCCTCCTTCCTTCCCTCCTTCCTTCCCTCCTTCCTTCCCTCCTTCCTTCCCTCCTTCCTTCCCTCCTTCCTTCCCTCCTTCCTTCCCTCCTTCCTTCCCTCCTTCCTTCCCTCCTTCCTTCCCTCCTTCCTTCCCTCCTTCCTTCCCTCNTTTTTCCCCCTTCCCTCTTTTTATTTCCCCTTCCCTCTTTTTTAGGACTTTTTGGGGGGGATTTTTGGCTATTTCAGCGTGGATTTTTAAGCAGTTTATTCCTGAGATATTTCTAGGAAATCATTGTTCTTCAGTGCAGATTTTAGGTGTCCAGTGACTGATTTTAGGACTTTTTGGAGGGGACTTTTTGGGGTTTTTTGGCTATTTTAGCATGAATTTTAAGGAATTTATTCCTAAGATATTTTAAAGAAATCATTCATGTCTAGTGACTGATTTTAGGACTTTTTGGAGGGGACTTTTTGGGGTTTTTTGGCTATTTTAGCATGAATTTTAAGGAATTTATTCCTAAGATATTTTAAAGAAATCATTCATGTCTAGTGACTGATTTTAGGACTTTTTTGGGGGGATTTTTTGGCTATTTCAGCATGGATTTTGAAGCAGTTTATTCTTGAAATATTTCTAAGAAATCCTTGTTCTCCAGTTCAGATTTTGGGTGACTGATTATAGGACTTTTTTTGGGGGATTTAAGAAATCCTTGCTCTCCAGTGCAGATTTTAGGTGTCCGGTGAGTGATTTTTAGGAAGTTTTTGGTGGGATTTTTGGCTATTTCAGCGTGGATTTTGACGCAGTTTTTTTCCTGAGCTATTCCTACCAATCCCCCTCTGTCCCCTCCCTCCCTGGCAGCCATGGAGAACGCGGCCGTGCGCATCCTGGAGCCCGTCATGGCCGTGGAGGTGACGGCTCCCGTGGAGTTCCAGGGGGCCGTGATCGCCGGGATCAACCGGCGCCGCGGGCTCATCACGGGCCAGGACGGCTCCGACGGACACTGCACCCTCTATGCTGAGGTCGGTGTGCTCCCTGCTCCTCTCTGCCTGCTTGGGCCCTGCTTTAGGGAGAACATCCCACTGGGGGACCTATAGGGAACAAAGGGATTTCCCTCTAGGGAGCAAACCAGCAGATTGCCCTCTAGGAAATAAAAGTAGATTTTCCTCTAGGGAACAAAGGGATTTCCCTCTAGGGAACAAACAAAGGGATTTCCCTCTAAGAAATAAAAATAGATTTCCCTCTAGGGAACAGATTTCTCTCTGTGAAATAAAAATAGATTTTCCTCTAGGGAACAAACAAAGGGATTTCCCTCTAGGGAACATAAGGAGATTTCCCTCTAGGGAGCAAAAGGATTTCTCTCTAGGAAATAAAAAGAGATTTCCCTCTAGGGAACAAAAGGAGATTTCCCTCCAGGGAACAAACAAAAGGAGATTTCCCTCCAGGGAACAAACAAAAAGGAGATTTCCCTCCAGGGAACAAACAAAAAGGAGATTTCCCTCCAGGGAACAAACAAAAAGGAGATTTCCCTCCAGGGAACAGATTCAAGCAGTCCATACCCCAGCTGGTTCAGGGAAGTATTTCCTCAAAGAGAAATGGAAAAAACCTGTTTATTTAACAGGCAAACACTCCCCAGCACAACCTTTCACTGCTCTGAAGAGATGACAGACTCAGAAGTTTTTTTGTGGGTGTCAGCCCAGCTCCCTCCGTCTGTCCTCATCCCTCAAGAGCTGGGAAATGTCACAGCCCAGGCCAGGCCTGGTGGGACACAGCTGTGAGCTCCTGGTGCTCTGCTGGGTTTTCAGTCCAGAGCAGGTTCAAACAATTCCAAGAAAAAGAGAAAAAACACAGAAAAAACCAGGCTTAAATCTGCAGAGCTCAATATTCAACAGATCAGATATTGGGGATACAAGCACCATAAAGCCACCCCAAGACAGCTGGATTCCATTGTTTCCCTCAGTTTATATGGATACAGTTGTAGGTTGGCTCAGTTTCAATGTTCTTTCTTTTATCTCTCTCTCCTATAAATGATTGGAAAGGATCACTGGGTGTTTTCCTGCTGGGTGGGGGGCTCAGGACAAGCACACCCCTCTGCTTCTCAAATTATCCTTGGATGAATGTCTGGGGATACCTCAAACCTTGCTGGTTGACTCATCACTGAATTTAGGATATTCCAGTTCCTGGTGCACTCAAACTCTCAGGTTTTTGAGGTATCCTGCTGAAAACACACTGCAAATAGAAATTAATTAAAATAACAGAGTTTACAACAGCAGACCATTAAATCAGAGCTGGTTACAGACAGCCCTGACTCTTTATGTCATAATTGGGATTAATTAGCTGATAGCCCAAAAGTGATGGAAAAAAGCCAATACTGTTTGGATTTCAGGTGCCACTGAACGACATGTTTGGATATGCCACTGAGCTGAGGTCTTGCACAGAGGTGAGTCCTGGGATGTTTGGTTCTGTAAATTTGGGCTGGTTGGATCCTCCTTGAGATCAAATCACACCAGAGCTGTGCAATCCCTGGCCAAACAATTCCTCTGTCCTGAGGGGTTTTGTTTGGGTGGGATTGGAGAGGATCCCTGGTGTTAATTCACAGACAGGAGGTTGTTGCACATGGCCCTTCCTCACTTTTATTTTCCCCAAATCTGCAGGGAAAAGGGGAGTACACCATGGAATACTGCAAATACCACCCCTGTTCAGCCAGCACTCAGGAGGAAATCATCAACAAATACCTGGAGGCAACAGGGAGGCTTCCAGCCAAAAAGGGCAAAGCCAAGAGCTGAAGGGATTCCTCTGGAGTGCCAGCCTGCTCCAACACTCACTTCTCCAAGCCATGGGAGCAGCCCAGGCTGGCTGGGTAAGGTGGGATTTGGAATTTTACCATCCAGCCTTTCCTGGGTGTTGTCAGCAGCACCAGGGGATCACCATGGGATTCTCACATGTAAATGCTCTTGTAACAGAGAGATGTTCAAACACGGCTGATGATGTGCTTGAGATTGGTCTTAATTAAGAGACATTAAAATAATTTTATTTTTTACTTGCTATATCTTTATTTGGAAATGTTAAACCAGGAGGCTGAGGGAAGAGCTGCTGGACAGGGACATCACTTGGCATGTGGTGCTTCAGCTTCCCCCCAGGGAACAAATGGAATTTTCCCTCCAAATCCTCTGGAAAAGGCACAGGATCCTCCAAAGTCTGAAGCCACTGGGCAAAGCCATCACTCAGTGCTTGTCACCAAATCCATTTTCACTGCTGGCACAGGGATGGGGAGGAGCTGCCTCTTCCCAAAGCTGGGAACAACGTGGAATTGCTGGGTGGCTTGGGGTGTGGCTTTAATGGGCTGGGCTGTGGATTGATGGTATGGACCTGGCTTTGGCTCTTGGTTAGAAATGCAAACCAGAGATCCTTTTCCCACAATCTCACAATCCAGAGGGTGTCTGTTGGAAATCCAAACCCAAGATCCCTTCCCCAGAATCTCCCAATCCAGAGGGTGTCTGTTAGGAATCCAAAAATCCCATTTCCCACAATCTCACAATCCAAAGAGTGTTAGAAATCCCAAGATCCCTTTCCCCACAATCTCACAATCCAAAGGGTGTCTGTTGGAAATCCAAAAATCCCATTTCCCACAATCTCACAATGCAGATGCTGAGCTGCAGCTGAAGTTCACCTTGGGGAATCATTGACTTTGCTGACTCAGAAACAAAACAAAAGGGTTAGGACTCCCATAATTCTGTATTTTTAGTTATTCCCAGAATGTCCACGTTGGATTTTCTTCCCTCCTTCCTGCCCTCCTCAGCTGAAAAGTGTTTTTGCAGATTCCAGTAAACAGGGAGTGAAGTTCCAGTTGAAACCCAGTGACATTCCTGGCACAGCCCTGGGGCTGCTGCTTCCCAGACAGAAACAACTCAGGGAAGGAAGGAAAATTATTTCTGGAAACCTTGGGAAAGGATTTGCCAGGGCCTGGAGCTGCTCAGGGATCCCAGGAGAGATGGGGGGTGTCCCTGGGACAAATCCATCATTCCCATACACCCATGGCTTTGTTTTTGGGAATGCTCAGCTGGAATTCATTCCCAAAAAAAGCCCTGCAGGTTCTCAAACATTTGGAAGTTTTCTAAAACAAGCAAATGTAGCACTGTTCCCAAAATTTGGAGATGTGTGAGAAAAGCAGTGTGAACACAGGACAAGAAACAGGATGGGTATGGTTTTATTTGTATTTCTGGGGTTTGTATTTATATTTCTGGGGTGTATATTGATATCTCTGGAGTTTATATTTGTATTTCTGGGGTTTATTGATGGGATTTAGATTTATATTTATGGGTTTATATTATGTTTAGAGCAGTTGTGATGTGAATTCCTGGCTGATGAGTTCTGCCAGCTGCACTGCTTCTCCACAAAGCTGGAGAAGAAACCAACCCCAAGAATTTTGCTGTATGATTTGAGGTTTTAGGCTGAAACCTTGGCCTAAAAGCAGCTGAGGGAGACTTTGCCTTAGAATTCCAACAGCTTTCTGCTTGTCCAGAAGTTCCTGTGGAGTTTTTTACTGCTGTGAGCAGCCAGTTCCACCAGCCTGGGAGTGCCTGATCCTCTGTTCCAGCCCTGCAGGGCAGTGCCAAAAACAAGGTAAGGAGACAAAAGCTGAGCCCCCAAGTGCCAAATCCATCCTATTTTCTTGGCTTAATTCCAAAAATTATTTTAATCACCAGCTTCTTTAAGGAATGTTGGAGTTTTGCTCCCTGATTTCACACTTCTGATGATGAGAAATGTCCTCCCAGCACGAAAGAGAACAGGAGGGAGTGGAATTGCCTGAGTTGATTGAAAAAGCTTCAGTCAGAAAATCACTTATTTGTGAAAAATGCTGGAATTTGGGAAGCTGACATCACCCAGCCTAAAAACATCCAGGGAAAGCTGTTGTGTGAAATCCTTGAATTGCTGTTGCCAGTGACAGCTCAAGGATTGTGGAAACCACCCCAGGTTAAACAGAGCAGCCACCCCAGAGCCTCTGTTCCTATGGCATGTGTCCTTGGGAAGGCTTTGATTGATCCTGCCTGGATAATGGGGAAAAAAAGGTGAGTTTGGGACAGGGATGGATCTGCTGGGAACCCAGCTGGAGAATGTGGTGGCAAAGGACAAAGCCATGGCTTTGTGGTGGGACAGGAATAACACAGGAGCTGTTCCCAAACACGGGTTCATCCTCAGAGAGCCTCCCTGGCTCTGCAGGTGTGTTTGGGCTCAAGGTGACAGGGAAATTTGGAAATTTGGGCTCCACAGCAGCAGAAAGAAGACCCAGCCTCGACCCTGAGTGATGGCATTTGGTTTATTGGAGATGAGAGTTAAAAATCAGCAGGATTCTAGCCCAAAACATGACAAAAAATTAGCAGGCAAATCTCTCTTGGTGACAGATTAACACTTTGCTCACGATTTTTATCCAAATATATTAATTTTGTTTACAAACTCTGAAGTAACAGTCAATCAGTGACATCAAATCAAGTGCTGGATGATCATCTGTGTATACATGGAGGAGCAGGGGGTTCAGGCAGAGCTGCAGGACTTGAATCTGGCAGTTGAAGAAGTGAGAGGAATTAATTTTGGCACAGAGCAGATCAGTGGAACCACTCCCACTCACTGACTTGCATGGAAGGATGATCCCAGCTCCAGGTCTGGCAACACCAGGATTTGCTGATTGCATCCATTTCCACAAAACTGAGGATTTCACTTAAAAATTTGCTCCTTTTTCAGGTGCAGGCCCAGCAGCTGATCCAGACTCTGCCCCAGATCCCTCACCCACACCAGCACAGAAATGTTTCACCTTCAGGGGGTGCCCAGGGAGCCACGTCAGGCGCATGTGGCAGGAAATTATTTCCTGGAAAAGGGATTGAAACAGATTTAATCACCTTGGTGCAGGAAATGATTTCCTGGAGAAGGGATTTAAGCAGATTTTATCACCTCAGTGCAGTTCATCTCCTGCTGGCAGGAGGGGTTGTTCACCTGCACTTCCTTACCTGGGTTGGGATTTCATGCAGCAGCACAGTGTAGTCAAACTCAATAAAATCATCTTTCCTGATCTGGGCAGGTCAGAAAAAAAAAAAGAAAAAAAAATAGAATTATCAGGAATACAGGGTTAGAGTGTTGAAATGTCTGCTGTGATTTCCTGGAGCTCAGGGAAGGAGGTGAGCAGGGCCCCGTGGCTGTGGTTGCTGTGAAATGGGTTTTCATTGTGGAAGGGTGGAATTAGCAGCACCTCCTGCATGGAAGGTCTGAGGACACCAAGAGCTGTGTGGCTCTGCAGCCTGTCTGCACTGAAACCAGGTGCTAATTAATTGAATTAACCCTCAATGAAACCTGAGAATTACCCTTCAGAGAGCTGCTGAACAGCTGAGGAGGCAAAGCTGGATCCTCCCGTGGATCCCAGCTGGCTGAGGGCTCTGGGAGTGCTGCAGGAGCTGCAGCTGTGAGGTGTGAGCACAGCCAGGTAAGGACAATTTCCAGCAAAACCTGGCCCAAGAGCTCGTGCAGAGCTGGAGCTGGGGCTGAGAACAGCCCTGGGATTTGGGGAACCCCTCAGAGCAGGGCTCTGTACCCCTGCCCCACTCACCCACTGCCTCACAGACTTCACTTGGGCCAGGAAGTATCCCAAGGTCTCCGTGGACTTTTCCCACATGATGGAGCTGCTGCCAGCCACAGCCAGGGCCCACACTGGCTCCAGCGCAGGCTCAATGTTGCCATAGCTGTCTGCAAGGCAAGGAGAAAGAGAAAACAATATTAATTCTGGCTGGGCAGCAGAAAAATGCTGAAGCTCCGAGAGTTTTGCCTGGCACAGCACCATTCCTGGGTGGGGCTCTTCCCTCTGACGAGGCACAGGGAGGAGGGAGGGGAACGGTGCTAAACCTGCAGCTCCAGGGGAGTGTCAAGAGAGGCATCCCCAGGAGGAGGGGAGAAACTCAAAATCCACAGTAATGGCAGTCCTCACCTAGCTGGGAGAAAAGGTGGGATTTTTCCAGGATGGAAAAATTGTGTTGGTCACGCTCAGTGAATGTCCAGGCACAGCTGGGGATGTGTGTGGGTTTGGGCACTCATTATTCCTGGAGCACAATCTGCATTGACTGGACTCAGGAGTGCTGTGGAGCTGCTTTTAAACCCAAACCACCCTCACAGGATGGGGCTGAGTGCCAGTGGGGAATCCAGAGGGGCTCCCAGAAATCCCTGGGGAGCTGGGATTGCTGTGACAGCAGGATGGGCTCAGGCTGCTGTCACAGTCTCTTTTTCCAATGCCTGTGTCCTTCACCCCTGGAGATCAAGGGAAACACAGGTGAGGATTTGGAGCAATGTACCTGGAATGTTGTTCCCAGTTATTGGTTTGCTTTGGTGCCTGATCCTTTGGTAAAGTCTGTTGTCCTCTTCCTGGATTTCCTTCTGGTCTTTGGTGTGGGAGCACTTGATGCTGACAACAGGAGGAGACTTTTTCTTTGGATACAACACTGTAGCCAGGCAGTTCCCAGCATCTTCCTGTCAAGGGGGAGTTTAAAACAGTTATTTTTAATCAAGATTTTATTTACCAGCAACTCACTCTTTGTATGAAGCTGTTCAGGGGTTAGGAAATTGTCAAGAAGGATTTTGTTTTTCTTTTTTTCCAGGAAAGAGGTTAAAACCACAAGGCTACAGGGATTTAACAGAAGGTTTTAATTAATGCTTGTCCTGCTTTCAGGACATGACAATGCTCTAAGTCATCCTGGAAACATGTGAGAGCTCAAGAAACAACATTAATTGATAACAGGGACCTTCATTGTGCCAGCCTTGAAACAAAAATAATCTAAGGCTTCACAGTAAGTTCTGAAAATCATCTGAATTCCACAAAATGTGTGTGAAGGAGAGGACAGTAAAATACTGCTGGGACAGGAGAGGGGGGGAATTGGAAAGAACACGGAGCTGTCAACTCCTGATTGTCAGTTTGGGGTGTGCACAGCAGGGGAATGGGGAGCAGAGAGAGGAATGGGGAGAGCTGAGAGGGAATGAGGAGCAGAGAGAGGGGAATGGGGAGAGCAGAGAGAGGGAATGGGGAGAGCAGAGAGAGGGGAATGGGGAG
>VXBI01002457.1:21585-46367 GCA_013397375.1 Toxostoma redivivum
GGATTTGGGGGTGTCAGGAACTGAGGGGAGCCAGGGGGATTTGGGGGTGTCAGAGCCAGGGGGATTTGGGGGTGTCAGGAACTGAGGGGAGCCAGGGGTACTTGATGGGGACCAGGGTTTCTGAGAGGAACCAGGAGGATTTGAGGGGGGCTGAGGACTCGGAGAGCAGCCAGGGGGACTTCAGAGGGAGCAGAGGTTTTAAGGGGAGCCAGGGGGAATGGAACGGGGCAGAGGAGTTTGAGGGGAGCCAGGGGTTCTGGAGGGGTCAGAAGGATTTGAGGGGAGCCATGGGGACTCAAGGGGAACCAGAGATTGAGGGCTCCGAGCCAGGGAGATTTGGAAGATGCTGGAGCTTGAGCAGGACCGGGGCTTCTGAGGGGAGCCAGGGACATGGAGGGTCACAGCATTTATCTGTAGGGAGCCTGCAGCTCGAGCCAGATGTGTAATCCTGACACAGATCAGAGCAAACTCAGGTAAATGGTTGGAAAAACGCAGTTAGCTCCTTCTCAGCATTACCACAACTCAACACCTCCCAAAGCCCAGAGCCTCGCTCAGACCATGACACACTCTGCCTGGGACTCAGCTGAAATATTCCAAATACAATGCAGAAGAATCATTCATCTCTGCAATAAATCTCACTTAGTGAAGTTTTTGGAACCAGTACAGCCATGTCTTGGTAACACGAAGAAAATCAACAGAGAAAGCAGCCAGATTCCCTTAAAATGATTTTTGGGATACAAGTGGGCCTGTTGCCTTGCTCCTCCTGGAAGCATCTCTTTTGGAGACACTGAATGTGGTAAAATGTAAAAGGCTGCAGCACTTCCTGTGTTAAAAAAGCTGATTTTTAATGACCTGCTCTATTACCATCTGAGCAGACAGGGGTTTGTATGTGCAGCTGGGAATCTGTTTTTGTGCTCTGCATGGGTATTGGGGCAGGTTTCTGGGCTGGAACCTCAGAGAAGTAAATCAAAACTAAATCAAAACTCTGGTTAAGGACTCAAACTCTCTCCTGTGGAGCTTTAAGTCTCTTTTTATTACTGCAATGCTTTTTCACAGAACTGGAAATTGAGTATTTCTGAGGCATTCCTAAGTGAGGAAAAGAATTATTACAGCAAAGGTATAGTAGCATTCTTTATTACAGTTGTTTAAACCACCCAGCTAATTTTCCCGAATTTGTTGGTTATTTTTTCCTTCCTGAAATAGATTCTGTAATTAACAGTTTGTATTTCTACATTCACATTTCCCACAGGCCAGGCAGGAGGGGGCTTGGAGCAGCCTGGATTAATGGAAGGTGTCCCTGTTGGTGCCAAGGTGAGCTGGAGAATCATTTTTTCCTTGTTGGGACACGTGCCACGTTTGTCTCCAATATTTTTCTGGAAGAAACCAACATTTTCTCATTTGTCCTCGCTGTGGTGACAGCGCTGGTGTCCCCTTCCAACTGAAATGCTGATTGCCCTGGGAGGGGTTTGGGCAGCGCCAGCTGTGCTCTGCTGTCCCCAAATTCGGGCAGCGCCAGCTGTGCCCCGCTGTCCCCGTGTGTGGGCAGCGCCAGCTGTGCCCTGCTGTCCCCAAATTCGGGCAGCGCCAGCTGTGCCCCGCTGTCCCCGTGTGTGGGCAGCGCCAGCTGTGCCCTGCTGTCCCCAAATTCGGGCAGTGCCAGCTGTGCCCTGCTGTCCCTGCTTTGGGCAGTGCCAGCTGTGCCCTGCTGTCCCGGGTTTGGGCAGTGCCAGCTGTGCCCTGCTGTCCCAGTTTCGGGCAGTGCCCAGCTGTGGCCCTCTGTCCCCAAATTCGGGCAGTGCCAGCTGTGCCCTGCTGTCCCTGCTTTGGGCAGTGCCAGCTGTGCCCTGCTGTCCCGGGTTTGGGCAGTGCCAGCTGTGCCCTGCTGTCCCAGTTTCGGGCAGTGCCAGCTGTGGCCCTCTGTCCCCAAATTCGGGCAGTGCCAGCTGTGCCCCTCTGTCCCCAGTTTCGGGCAGTGCCAGCTGTGCCCCGCTGTCCCAGTTTCGGGCAGTGCCAGCTGTGCCCTGCTGTCCCTGCTTTGGGCAGTGCCAGCTGTGCCCTGCTGTCCCAGTTTCGGGCAGTGCCAGCTGTGCCCTGCTGTCCCTCCCTGCCCCCTGGCTGTGGATGAGCGCCCAGGGCCCCGTGGGAGCGCAGGAAGCGCGGATCCTTGGGAAGGCGAGCGGGGATGGGCGGTGAGGAAACTCTGGGTGCGGCGGGAAGGAGCGGCTCCCGCTGCCCTCGCTGCTCGGGGAAGGATGAAAGCCACCCCGGGCAGGGGTTCCACACTCACAGCTTCGCTGCCTTGGGTTCTGGGGAGATTCGTAAAAAGAGGTGAAAGCCTCTAAATGCGGCTCTGTCCCAAAAAGCCGAGCCCTGAGGCGCTCCCCCATCCCTGGCGTTGGATGCCCTTCCTTTTCCCTGGCGTTCTGCTCCTTTTCCTGCTGTCCCCATGTCCTTCCTCCCGAGGGCAGCCAGGAGCCCGTGAGTAACCGAGATCAGCGTGACAAGGGCATTGAACCCCTGCGACGAGGCAGGGACAATCCCAGGGCAGTTCCCTACGCTTCTGCAGAGATCGCTCTGCTGGAATTTGCTGTTGATCTGAATTTACAAAACAATCAGACTTGGAAAAAACAAAAGCTCAGACCCTGAACAGGTCCAGGTCAAGGCTGGGGGATGTTTGTAAATGTGCACAAGCACTTTTTTTTGGTGTTTTTTTTTTTTTTTGTGTGTGCTTCCACAACATTTAGGAAATGTATTATTTTTAAGCTCTGAGAGCTTTGGACCCTTAAAAGCTGGAAGTGCATCCTCCAAGAGCCAGGGTTGCTCCAGGCTGTGTGGTGAGGGTGAAATGAAGCTCTGCAGAGTGTCAGAGCTGAACCAAAGGAGCTGAAGTGAATTGGTGACCTGAAGGGATGTGAGTCCAGAGGAGGCAGAGGGATGAAGGAGCAGCTCTGCTGGGAGAAAAGGCTGGAAAATTGGGATTGCTCAGCCTGGAGAAGATTTGGGGTGACCTCATCTGAAGGGGCTACAAGAAGGGATATTGACAAGGGATGGAGGGACAGGACCCAGGGAATGGCTCCCACTGCCAGGGGGCAGGGCTGGATGGATATTGGGATGGGATTCCCAGAGCAGCTGTGGCTGCCCCTGGATCCCTGGCAGTGTCCATGCACAGTGGGAGGTGTCCCTGTCCATGGCAGGGGGGGCTGGATGGACTTTAAGGTCTTTTAAACCATTCCATAATCGCATGATTCTGTATATTCTGGTTAATTAGAACGGGGTGCAGGGAGGTTTTGTCTTTTCCATATTTTTCCCTCTTGTCCCACATAATTTCCTCCAAACTCCAGAGGACAGTGCTGGTGTCAGCTCCATCTCACAGAGCTCTGTCCCCTCCCCTGTTCCCCTTTAGGAACCAGGACTTTGTGGGAAGCTCCCCAGTGTGGTTTGCTCCACACTTGTGTCACAGCTGACTTGGACCCTTTGGAACTGAAAGGAGCCTTGGTTCAGGCAGTGGCTCCAAAAGCATTCTGAGGTTTGCATTTTCCTTTCTCATACATCAAGTGCTTGTTTAGTGGCCAATTATTCCTAATTTGTTTCATATTTGGAGGCAATTTCTATATTCCCAGACCTCACTGGCTCCCAATCATTGCCAGCTGGCTGTAATTTGGACAAAATTCACTTCATTTGGTTGTGCAACTTTTCCAGTTTTTACTTTACCATCTTGCTGTAATTAAGAACAAGTTCTTTTACTCAATTTTAAATGATTTGAGATTTATTCTCAATAATTAATCCCAATAAGTTAATTTTAATTAGTCTCCAAATATTTTGCTGGATAAATCAAGAATGGGTCACCTTTTAATGCATTGCTGGGCTGACCTTACCTATAGGAATAAAATATGGCTATTGATTTAGTGAGGCTCATTTTTTCCAGGAAAATTTGAGTTTGAAGGCTTCTGATTACTTTTAAATGATGGATAGGATTTTTTTTTTTAATAAATATTTATATTTTGTGTCAGCAGCAGTTCTGTCACTCCAGGACCTTACAGAATGTCTCTGTCCATCTTTCTGGTAGCTCCTTTCAGGTACTGAAGGCTTTAATTAGGTCACCCCAGCACTTGACTTTTAAGGGACAACATTTAAGTCAGCCAGGAAGGTCTGACTTGGCCTTCTGGCCAAAACCAAGCTCATTGATGCTGTTTCCATTATTTTGTGTATTTTTGTGTTGGGTTTAAAATCTCTGCCAAGGCACCAGGAAGTTTCAGAGCTCCCTGAGCTGCTGGTCCCACTTCTCCAGTGAATTTCCCTGCAGCATTTCTGCCCCTGTTGCTTGCAGGTTGATGGTGCAAAGTCACCTTTAATGCCCCATTTCATTCTTTTTTATGTTTTTACTGTATCAAATCAATTCTTTTGCAGTGTCAGACATTCCCAGGCAGAAAAACCCCCTTGTGAACCCAGTGAAACAGAGAAGCACAGAAACTCCCAAGCATGTGAGCATTTACAGGATCCTCTTTTATTGCACTTCCCCAAATGTTGTTTTGCAAGGAGATTGGAATAAATCTGCCATGATCTAATCCCAGGAAAGTGAAAGGACATGGATCATAAACAGGGAGTCAATCACTGCTGGTGAGCACTGTGATTTTTGACGTTTGCCAAACTTCTTTTGGATCATTTCCTTTTCATTCTGGAGCTGCTGTGGAACAGAGAAACCTTTCCAGACAAACAAATCCCTTCCATGCCAGCGAGATCCCAGCACCCAGAGCCGGGAATAAACATGGGTGGTAAATAATCCCTGGTAATCACCTGAAATCACCATGCTGCCTGTGAAACTGTAACAAATGCATGTGGGATGTGCTCAGGCCTGTTTAAAAACAAACAGGGATTCAAGCAGCCCTTTGGAGCTGAGCTGCTGAGGGCAGGATTTGCTTTTTGGAGTGCTTGGTGGCTGTCACAGGTGTTGTAAGTGCATGACATGTTAGCTATTTGCAAATATTAGAATAAATGCTATGTGTGTAATGTTAAAATAGCATTTCTAGATGGATATAGTTTTTATTCTTCTTTTTCTTCTCTCTGCTAATAGCAAAAGTTAGACATAAGTTTTTAAAAATAATATACTTAAACGACCTGCTTCAGTAAGATAACAGCCCATAAATGTGTAATAAAAACCCTGCAACTAACACGACAATTATCAACACTCACCAACTGCAAAAAACCAAAACCACACCCCAAATTAAAATATAATAAAAGAAAAATGAAAACCACAAACCAAAAAACACACATACTCTAAAACAGCAGACCCAAAAAGTAGCCATACTAAACAATTCCCAAAAACAGTTGCCTATGTATGAAAGTCTATAAATATACAACAAATTATGGATTGTAAAATGTATTTAAAGGGGTGTTCCCAAAGCTCCCCTGTGCTCTTGGCAGCATGCCCAACACCCAGCCATTTTAACCCTTTATATTTGTCTTTCTATTAAACCTTCTAAATTCTCCCCAAAACAATAAACCTTATTTTTCCCACAGGGGAGCTCAGCTGGGATGTCTGGCTGCTGGACAGCTCTTGCAGCAGTTGTGCCTCTGCAGAGATGTCTGGGCAGATCCCTGCAAGATGGGAGTGTGAAATGAAGGCTCTGAGGCAGATCCCAGCCCTGGAGGCACAACCCCTGACCCCACAAAACTTTAATTTGTTTGAGGCTAACATTGACTTAGCTGATAGCAATAAAAATCCCCTTGTAATGGTGACTTTGTGACACTGATTCTGTAAAGATTCCCTGCGTGCTCCTGGCCAGTGAGGGTTGCAACAGCACAAGGAGCTGGGAGGTGTTTGGTTGCACAATGTTTGGAGAAGGCACAACATTAAATATTTGTGATGGCTCACCCCCTTGGGATAAGGTGAGGACAGCAGAGGGTTTCTCACCAAAATTCCTCAGCGTTGTGTCACAGCCACCCCTCTCTGCAAGGTGACAGTGGCCCCCCAGAGAGGAGGAAATTTTCCATGTCCTGCTCACTGGATCCCCCTCTCTGTGTTTTCCAGGAGCTGGGGGTGCTCTGAGGTTCCTTCCATCAAAACCCAGGAGGGACAGCCAGCCCTGCTCTGGGCACTCCTCAAAGGTGATCCCATCATCGTTTATTTCATCATTTTCAACATTTCTTAGACAAAACACAAAAATATTCTTCATTGAGACCTTGCTTGAGTAGCTGGGGATGTTATTTAGAGTGGAAAATCTGTAGAATTTATTGTTAATTCTGTTCTGTGAGGAATTTGTGTTGTAGGGAGATTAATTAAATGTGGCATTTTATCTTCACATATGAATTTTGTACTTAGGGTTTTTAAAGTTTTGCTCAGAGTTACACACTTATAGCCTGTATTTATGTCAGTTGATACATGAATTACTCATGGAATTATTCACTGGACTTGATGATGATGATCTTTTCTAGTTTAATGATTCTGGGATTCTATCACCCAATTTTCAGCTCACCCTGTAAAATGTGTGATGACAATTTGCAGGTTTTTAATTTTATCTTTCTGCAGGGTTTCCAGTGACCAGGTGATTGAAGCAGACTGAGCACCCTGACAGCAGGAAAGGCAGGTTATTCCTCAGGAGCCCCACAATTATTTCAAAGAACAAATCAAAATCCACTTTGTGATCTGTTTGCATTTCAAAGTTCACATTTGGTTCTTGTAGGCACCTCCTGGACTTAAAAATCAATTAGGATTGCATTTAAACATGAGTATTGGATGGACATGGAATTAAAACATCAGAGCAGCTATGTACAGTTCTTTAGGTAATTAATGTATATAAAATCTCTTTTCCATGCTGATAAATGCTTTGGTTTCTCTCATTGATCAGTGAGTTATCTCACAATAATCTCATTTTCTTGGTTGTGATCAGCAAGAGCTCCTCCTTTGTTCTTTTCTGCATCGCTGTGTTCCCAGAACTTGTGAGAAAATGATCTTTTTCCCCTGGATTAGTCACGGTGTTTGGCCAAGCGTGCCTTGTTTCCTCCTGAAATGTACCAGCACCACTGTGTTTATTTCTCCATGGCCTTAGGAGGAGTCCAGCTGAACATCTGGATTTAAAAACTCTGGTGAGAGTTTTTAGGAGAAACAGCAAGTGAAAATGGGGGAAGTTTCATGTCTAAATATCTATTTAATGTCTAAATGGTGGTTCTGGCTTGGAAAATGAGCCTTTGGTGCCTTCAGATGTTCACAGAATCATGGAATTCCAGACTGGATGGGTTGGAAGGGACCTTAAATCTCTCATCCCATGGGCAGGGACACTTCCAGGGATGCAGGGGCAGCCACAGCTCCTCTGGGAATTCCATCCTTCCCCCCCCCAGGGAGGGCTTTTTTTATAATATTTGGGTTTGGCTTAGAATATAAAACCGTGTCCAGGATGGGTTTGTTAATTTATTTTTTTTTCCAAATCAAAAATGCCTTCAGAGTTGTGGAATTTTATTCTTCCAGGTATTGGTGTTATAGAATGTGATGAGTTATTTTGTGGATAAAATGAATGAAATTATCCCAGATCAAATAATTTGCTGCCAGTTTCAATCCTGGTGCTATCATTTTTTTATTAAGTATAGATCTCTTTAGATTGGTGATGTGATCACAAACAACACAGTGCCACATGCATATAAATTATAAATATATGTAACCCATGATTGAAGTGATTTTGTGGCTGAATCCTTGAATCCCTGCTATCATCCACCTTTCCTCTGAAAGGATTTTTAATTATTTAATTGTCCAAACAAATATAGAAATTTTAAGGGAAATTCTTACATAAAGGAAAAAGGGAGAACTTTCCCTTTTTTCTGTGTAAGCCATTGCAGTTCCTCTGCAGAAAGCTCCAACCTGTAATGACATTTTAGTTTCCTTTTCTTCCCTTACCCAGCCCACCCTGGATCCCAGAGGAGAACAATGAGGGGGGAGTGAGGGCATTTAAAGCACAATCAGGGGAAATGCTCCCATCAGCACAGAGCCCTTTTCCTTCCCTGGCTAAATCCTCAGGCTGTGGCCATGAGCCTGATCCTGAGGGAATTGTTAAAAAATATTAAAAATTCCTGTATTGCAGTGGGAGCCTGTTCCTGAGGGAATTGTTAAAAAATAGAAAAAATTCCTGTATTGGAGTGGGAGCCTGTTCCTGAGGGAATTGTTAAAAAATAGAAAAAATTCCTGTATTGCAGTGGCAGCCTGTTCCTGGGGGAATTGTTAAAAAAATATTAAAAATTCCTGTATTGGATGGGGACCCTGTTCCTGGGGGAATGGTTAAAAAATATTAAAAATTCCTGTATTGCAGTGGCAGCCTGTTCCTGAGGGAATTGTTAAAAAATATNGGCTGAATCCTTGAATCCCTGCTATCATCCACCTTTCCTCTGAAAGGATTTTTAATTATTTAATTGTCCAAACAAATATAGAAATTTTAAGGGAAATTCTTACATAAAGGAAAAAGGGAGAACTTTCCCTTTTTTCTGTGTAAGCCATTGCAGTTCCTCTGCAGAAAGCTCCAACCTGTAATGACATTTTAGTTTCCTTTTCTTCCCTTACCCAGCCCACCCTGGATCCCAGAGGAGAACAATGAGGGGGGAGTGAGGGCATTTAAAGCACAATCAGGGGAAATGCTCCCATCAGCACAGAGCCCTTTTCCTTCCCTGGCTAAATCCTCAGGCTGTGGCCATGAGCCTGATCCTGAGGGAATTGTTAAAAAATAGAAAAAATTCCTGTATTGCAGTGGGAGCCTGTTCCTGAGGGAATTGTTAAAAAATAGAAAAAAATCCTGTATTGGAGTGGGAGCCTGTTCCTGAGGGAATTGTTAAAAAAATATTAAAAATTCCTGTATTGGAGTGGGAGCCTGTTCCTGGGGGAATTGTTAAAAAATATTAAAAATTCCTGTGTTGCAGTGGCAGCATTGGAAGGGAACAAGGACACCTCATCCAAGGCCCAGGTTCCTCTTTCCTGAATTCAGAAGGTGCTGCTGGAGGAGTTACATTGATTTGAACAGCTCAAAAGGTCAGAGATTTATTTTTAATTAATTATTTTTCCCAGCTTTATTAAATCCAATGATCAGCTTTCCCTATTTGTAGTGGTTGCATTGATTGAGAGGCAGCAGAATAAATTTGATTTCGGTATAAATTGTCATTTTTTAACCAGACTCCTAAAAGGGATGGGAGTGATATTGATATTTCACATGCTTGGGAGAGGAAAGGCCTGGCATTCCCAGGGGAAGAGTCACAGCACCTGTGCTGATCCCACCCAGATTTTTAGATTTTTAGATTGCTCATCATGAATGGAACAGAAAACAATTCTGACACAAAGCAAGAGAAGCCTGGCCCAGGAGGTGACATCACTGCAGGCAGAGAAGGTGTCAGTGAGCTGGAGAAGGTGACAGAATAGGTTGTGTGTTAAAAGAAATGTGAGGGGCTAGAAGATCAATTCCAAAAATCAAACCAAATTAATTCTTCCTTCTTTTATTTTTGCTGTGTTTCTATCTGTTTCCAGTTGCTGTGTTTCCTTTCCAAAGCAAGGAGGGGGCAGGACTTTAGGAGAGTGGTTCAGGTCAGCCTTGCTGATAAAGCAATGAGGGTTTCCCTGATCAATCTGTTTAATTAACTAATACTGCAGAATTGAAGAAGTTGTTGGATATTTTTGCTTTTTTCTGCAGGAGACTTTTCTCAGACTATTGGCTGAGGGTTGGGAGTGTCCAGCCTGGAGAAGAGAAAGATCTGGGGAGATTTAACTGGGGCTTTCCAAGACCTAAAGGGAGCCTGAAAGAGCTGGAGAGGGACCTTGGACAAGGGGGAATGGCTTTAAACTAAAGGAGGAGAGATTTGGATGGGACATTGGGAAGGAATTCCTGGCTGGGATGGAATTCCCAGAGCCCCTGGATCCCTGCAGTGCCCAAGGGCAGCTTGGAGCCCTGGGACAGTGGGAGGTGTCCCTGTCATCCTTCCATCCCAAACCATTCCATGATTCCAACCCAAAGCGAGCCTGGCTGTGGAGCCAGCAGTGTCTGAGGGCTGAAGCCTCCATCAGAACAGAATTTCAGACATTTTATCCCTGGTTTTGCTTATCCCTTACTGAGAGCTGGTGGGAACAACCAGCAGGAGCATCCCCAAGCTCTGGGAGTGAGTGGGACATTTCAGGAGTGGCACTTTTATAACTTTGTGGCTTATCCTGAGACAACAGAACCAACAATAAATTGTCCCTTCAGGGCCAGCATTTAGTGCCAGCTCAGAGAAATGCAGGATGGCTGTGGCAGGTATTAAACCCCCTGAATAAATCCAGGGTGACAATGCCTGCTTGCCAAATCTGTTTGCAGAGTGCACAAAGCAAAACATTGCAACAGCACAAAGGTTCCCAGCCCAGGCTGCTGTGTCAGCAGAGCTCTCTGTGGGTGCTTGGTGGCAGCCCCAAACTGGGATTGAGGCAGGCACTGCATCCCTTGGGACTGGGATGCTGTGGGATAAACCCCCAGGGAGCCAGCTGTGCCCTTGGAACCCATTTCCTTTTCCTCATTTCTGTGTAGGAGCAGTGATTCATCCAGTCCCATTTCCTGCAGGCACTCAGTGTTTGGGGAAGGTTGCTGGACACCATCCACAGCCACTATCAGGCATTTTCAGAGGTGGAACTCCCTGAAAATCCCAGCCTTTCAGCTTTGTAGAGAAATCACTTTTCCTTTGGGGCAGGCAGGGTGTGAGGCTGGCTCTGGGAAATATTCCCAGGGAAGAAAGGCTGGGAATGTGCTGACAGCAGCATTGCTCTTTCAGGTGGCAGTGTAAGAAGCTTATAAAAAGCTCCATTTTTGCTTGGTGAGCAGAAAGGGCAGGAAAATGGGCTGGGAGTGTGTGGAGGAGAAGCTGAAATGGTGTTGGGACAGCAGGGCTGGAGGCAGGAATGCTCAGCAGGGAAGGAACAGGCAGCCTTAAAAGGAAAACTTCAACATGTGAATTGTAGACAAAGAAATGATACAGAGCTGATGAATGATGACCAGTTTGTGGTGTGACTTTGGAAAAGAAGGGTTTGGACTCCTGAGGGTGCAGATTTGCCCCTGAACTGTGCCCCCAGCACCCCCAGAGCAGGCTCAGGTGTGCCTGTCCCAGCCCTGACCTCTGCACCTGCTGCTCTGACTCCCTGCAATAATCAGATTGAGGGAGCTATAAAAGCCCTCATCAGCTGTTTCTCCTCTTTTGGTGGGGATGTAAAGTCAGAGAAGCCAAGCAGAACAGCCAGGGCTTGGACAGAGCTGGGGCTGCATCCCCAGGGAATGAGGGGTGCTCCCAGCAGGCTCCCTGTGAGCTGTGTCAGAGTCTGGGCCATCCCTTTGGGATCCAGAGCTGTGAGACCCTGTCAGGGGCTCTGAGACCCTGGGATGATCCCAAAACATCTGTGGGGTTGATTATAGCCCTTGGAACAAATCACCAGCTTTAGATGAGAACTTAAAAGTCACAGCAGTTTAAGCAGTGTTATCATAAAGTGAAATATAGATTGTAGGATTTTTGGGAATGGGGATTTTAGAGCACAAGATGGAGGAAAAAGCACGTGTTTGGTCTTTCTTTGTTCTTCTTCTTCATCTCCATTTTCTATTGTGGAGCTGCACTTTGGGATTGGTTTAGAGTAGAAGTTCAGTGTCTGACATAGATGATGGGAATTGGGAAATAATTGTAAACATCATGTCCGTAGTTTGTGGGATCAAAGATAATGAAGGGCAGAGAGTGTGCCATGGCTGCCCTGCCAGACAGACCTGGCTGGGCTGAGAGAAAATATTACAGATCAGAAAAGAATAAACAACCTTGAGAGTGAAAACTAAAGAGCTCAGATTGATTCCAGCTCGGGCACACCAACTGCCAGACAAGAACTTTTACACAGCTCGGGGAAAAACCAAACCAGATTCTGAGAAGCTGGATCCAGGGAATTCAGCTGCAGATCTGGAGCCTGGGGCTGCATCCCCAGGGAATGAGGGGTGCTCCCAGCAGGCTCCCTGGGAGCTGGATCCAGGGAATTCAGCTGCAGATCTGGAGCCAAGGCTGCCCCAGAGCTCCTATTGTTGGAGTGCAGCATAAGAAGTGTGAGTTGATGGTTTGCCAGCAAACTCAAGCAAGGAAGCAAACACTGCAGCTGCAGGATGGGATGTTCCTCCTTGGCATGGCTCTCCAGAGCAGGATTTTTATCTCTTCCCTTTCCTGAGTTCAGTTTGCTGTCCCCATTTCCCATTCCCTATCACTTTCCAGAGCCATGCCCTTGGCACTGGTTGTCAGATGTCAGATATTTGAATTTGGAGCTGTGTTTTCTATGAGTGCTTTGTGGTTGTGGATCTCAAATTTCCAGGAAAAAAAACAAAAACAAAAAAACAACACAACTGTATTTGCCTTCCAGATAAGAGAAAAAAAGAAAACTTCATTTATTTTCTTTTCTAATCTGACTTCATCTCCTGGTTACCATGCAGGGAGTGGTAGAGGTGTTTGAAAATCCTGAGGATGTGGTTTAGAGCTGGCTTAACAGCTGGACTGATGCTCCTGGAGGTCTTTTCCAACTTTAGGGATTCTGGGATGATTCCAAAAGGACAAAGAACTTGTGGTTCAAAAGGCTTTCAGCTCCTCTGGGTGTAAGCACAGGAGATGTCCATGGCCAGGTCAGTGTGGTGGGATTTCCTCTCCCATCCAAGCAGAAATTGGTTTATATGTGCATTTAAATATTAACATAATTAAACATTTAAATATTAATATCATCAGGAATGTTGTTCTCAGTGGAAGCAGGGAGAGGTGAAATGCCACGTGGCCTTCCCATATCTCTGGATCCATTCCTGGTGGTGAGGGCTGGATGGAATTCAGGATTTGCCCACATGGAAGAGAAAAACAGAGAAATAACCAAGTTGTGAGGGAAAGGTTCTCCAAGCACAGCACAATTCCCACTAAAACCACCTGAGAACTTGCTTTACTCACTTCCTTCTGCTCCAGGTAGGTTATTTTGAAATAATTCTGCTCTTTTCCTCCTTTTGAAGGAACATGTGGAGCCCAGGCCCAGCTCTGACACTTGGTGGAAGCACAGCACCATTTTTCCTTTTGTGGGGAGAAGGTGAGTCCTGCAGATCCCTGAAAAAAAACCCAAAATTTTCCAACCAAGGAAGCTGGAATGACCTTTCTTTGAAACCCTGGGCTGGGAATAATTCCTTTGACATTTCCTGAGTGGGGATGAGCTGCCAGGAAAGGTGAGGGCAATATTTCAGTTATTCACCTGTAGGATTGTATTTATTCACTTGTCATTTATGGGGAACAAGTGAACCCACCCATTTCCTTCTCTCACGTCATTAATTATATTGAGGAAATTGTTTGCACTTGGAAACCACCAGGTGGGGAGCTCAGGGATATAAAAATGCAAAGAATTGTAATCTGAAACTGTGAAATCAAGTGTTGAGAAAGATTTCCTTCTAAAGGAAACAATATATTTTCAGAATTAGATCACAAGTGATTTTTTTTTTGTTTTACAGAATAATTTCTCATTCACTCTTTGAAGGAAATAAAACAGAAAATTGCATTTCATCTCCCTCTCCAGCCCCTCACTTGAGCAAATACTTATGCAGAATTTCTTGTCCTCTAATTTGAATTATCAGTTTGTGAAATGTTTTTTTCCTCCCCTCTCCAGCTTGTTTCCAGTTCTTTGCCTATAAGGAAATGATTCTGCTCCCCCTTCCCCACCCCCTTCTCTTTTCATTGAAATGAGAGCTTTTTGTGATTTTTTTTTTATTTAATGGTATCACTTCCTTGGGTTATGAAGCAAAGCCTCATACTCTGAGATAAAGCTGGAGATGTGGAGAGGGCTCAGGATTACTGCAATAATTGTCATTTTTCATTTTTGATTTTATTTTAAACAATCTCAACCCAATGAGAATATTAAACATAACCTTGTCCACTACAGGGATGGAATTTAATTGAATTTCCTCAGATCCAACAGGCTCCCAAATCCCCAGATTTCTGTTCACAGGGATGTGAAAAACATGGTTTATTGTTTTGGGAGAATTAAAAAGGTTTAATAGAAAGGTAATAGGAGATAAACATAAATTAAAGGGTTAAATGGTTGGGTGCTTGGCATATTGCTAAGAGTACATTGTTGCTTTGGGAATATTTTTTAAAATATGTTTTACAATATATTAATTTGTTATATATTTATAGACTTTTATGTATAGTTGACTGTTTTTGGGAATTGTTTGGTATGGTTACTTTTTGGGTTTGTTTTTTTAGAGTATGCATGTTTTTTGCTTTGTGGCTTTAATTTTTTTTTTATTACTTTTTAATTTGGGTGGTGGTTTTCGTTTTTTTTTGCAGTTGGTGAGTGCTGATAATTGTGTTAGTTGCAGGGTTCTTATTACACATTTACAGGTTGTTATTTTAACTAAGTGGGTAGTTTAAGCATAATATTTTTAAAAACTTATGTTTAATTTTTGTCATTAGCAGAAGAGAAAGAAAACAAAAACTATATCCATCTAGAAATGCTATTTTAACATATGAAATCCTTCATGTCCATCCCACTGGAAGAATCAGCAGAGTTTTAAGAAGTTTAAATGTTCTGAGAATACATCTTTTCAAAGATGAACTGGAAATGCTTTGCCTCAGTTGTTCAGGCTGCTTTGTTGGTCAGTATTTCCACCAAAAACCTGGGAGTTTTTAAAACTTAGCACTGGGAAGATCCACCAGGAATTTGAATATCCTGAGGAAAACAGGCACAAGGGGAAATTTGTGCATGGAGCCAAGTTCAAGTGTTACCTAGAAATTCAATTCTAGTTCCCACAGCTCTGAATTCCCAGAATCCCAGACTGGTCTGGGTGGGAAGGAACCTTAAATTCATCTCACACACACCTTCCACTGGAGCAGGCTGCTCCAAGCCCTGTCCAACCTGGCCTGGAACATCCAAAAATCCTGCCCTGCTGCAGGTCCTGGCTTGGCTGAGAGCTGCACATCATTAATGGAGCTTTACACTCTCCCTGGGGGTTTCACTCCTTTACCTGAGCTGGAGAAGGAGCCTGCCCTCGGGAAGAGCTGTGAATTTTGGGAGGGATGCAGAACAATATTGAACAGTGCAGCCAAGGAGCCATAAACACACCCTGCTGTGTGTGTGTGAGCCAGCAGGGACAGGAGCTGTTTGCTTTGGCACAGCAGCTTCCTCAGGCCAGGGTCTGTGCCCTCAAACAGAAAAAGGGGCACAAAAGCTTCCTCTGTCAGAGTCTGGGCCATCCCTTTGGGATCCAGAGCTGTGAGACCCTGTCAGGGGCTCTGAGACCCTGGGATGATCCCAAAACATCTGTGGGGTTGATTATAGCCCTTGGAACAAATCACCAGCTTTAGATGAGAACTTAAAAGTCACAGGAGTTTAAGCAGTGTTATCATAAAGTGAAATATAGATTGTAGGATTTTTGGGAATGGGGATTTTAGAACACAAGATGGAGGAAAAAGCACGTGTTTGGTCTTTCTTTGTTCTTCTTCTTCATCTCCATTTTCTATTGTGGAGCTGCACTTTGGGATTGGTTTAGAGTAGAAGTTCAGTGTCTGACATAGATGATGGGAATTGGGAAATAATTGTAAACATCATGTCCGTAGTTTGTGGGATCAAAGATAATGAAGGGCAGAGAGTGTGCCATGGCTGCCCTGCCAGACAGACCTGGCTGGGCTGAGAGAAAATATTACAGATCAGAAAAGAATAAACAACCTTGAGAGTGAAAACTAAAGAGCTCAGATTGATTCCAGCTCGGGCACACCAACTGCCAGACAAGAACTTTTACACAGCTCGGGGAAAAAACCAAACCAGATTCTGAGATCCTCAGCCTCTTCCCAGCACTTGGAAGACATCAGACTTCTCTTGGGATGGTGCACAAACACCCAATGACATTTGGGAGAGACAGAGAGGTTTGTAAATCACCCATTCCTCTGCACGTGCAGGGATTAAAAACTGCTTGCATTCCTGTGTATGACAGAGCCTTCATCCTTGAGATTATTCCTTCAGAAAATGGATAATGGGGTAATGATAATGGAGTCAATTTAATCATGTGGACTACATTGAGATCATGTGAATAGTTTGATCATGTGAATAGTTTGATCATGTGAATAATTTGATCATGTGGAATACATTGAGATCATGTGAATAATTTGATCATGTGAATACTTTGATCATGTGAATAATTTGATCATGTGGAATACATTGAGATCATGTGAATAATTTGATCATGTGAATACTTTGATCATGTGAATAATTTGATCATGTGGAATACATTGAGATCATGTGAATAATTTGATCATGTGAATACTTTGATCATGTGAATAATTTGATCATGTGGAATACATTGAGATCATGTGAATAATTTGATCATGTGAATACTTTGATCATGTGAATAATTTGATCATGTGGAATACATTGAGATCATGTGAATAATTTGATCATGTGAATACTTTGATCATGTGAATAATTTGATCATGTGGAATACATTGAGATCATGTGAATAATTTGATCATGTGAATACTTTGATCATGTGAATAATTTGATCATGTGGAATACATTGAGATCATGTGAATAATTTGATCATGTGAATACTTTGATCATGTGAATAATTTGATCATGTGGAATACATTGAGATCATGTGAATAATTTGATCATGTGAATACTTTGATCATGTGAATAATTTGATCATGTGAAATACATTGAGATCATGTGAATACTTTGATCATGTGAATAATTTGATCATGTGGAATACATTGAGATCATGTGAATAATTTGATCATGTGAATACTTTGATCATGTGAATAATTTGATCATGTGAACAATTTGATCATGTGGAATACATTGAGATCATGTGAATAATTTGATCATGTGAACAATTTAATCATGTGGAATACATTGAGATCACATGAATAATTTGATCATGTGAACAATTTGATCATGTGGAATACATTGAGATCACGTGAATAATTTGATCATGTGGAATACATTGAGATCACGTGAATAACCTGATCATGTGAACAATTTGATCACGTGGAATACATTGAGATCATGTGAATACTTTGATCAGGTCAATAATTTGACCATGTGAAACACAGCTCTTGCTCTGTTGCAGTTTTGAAGCATCTTCCCAGAGACAGCAATACCCTGAGGAGCTGATCCCTGAAGCTCTTCCTTGTTTCCTGTGAGTATTTCCTGCCCTGAGTGCTCCTGATTGATCAGGCAGTGCAAGGAGGGGAGGCCACGGGCACAAGGATTTTTCTGGCCCCTATAAAAGCTGCACACAGCTTTTCCTCCACCTGCTGTTAAACATTTGGGATCATGTGGCACTTTAAGTGCTCTGATTTATGGGGAGGCAGCAAGTGCATCTGTAATAAACATTCTAAAGCAGAGTTTAAGAGCAATCCACTGCATTTATTTGGGACATAAACACTGCCCTAAATGCATGTGGGACCAACTGAACTCACAGCAACATCCCAGCCACGAGCTTCAGGGTCACAGCCAAGGTGGAAGTGACTGGGGAGAAAGGGAAATATTGGGAATTAGCAAATGGAAAACTGTCTTTTCCTCCTGTTAAATATTCTGGATACACGGCTGTAATTGCTGCCTCTCTGATAAAGAGCCTGCTGTTACACAGAATAAGGTAAATACAACCCCAGGCTCTAGTTTAGCTTTGCTTTCCAAAGTTTTCTGTTTTATCTGTGGATAGAAATTGTCTCCCTGGAATTAGGAAACTCCAGGTGGCTCTGCAAGGTCAATTATCTTTGAGCTCCCTCAAGTGGCAATGAAACCTTGGAGTTTGTCACTGGAATCGTTTTATTTTTTTAAAAAAATCCCTCGAGTTTGTCACTGAAATCCTCGAGTTTGTCACTGGAATCGTTTTATTTTTTAAAAAAAATCCCTCGAGTTTGTCACTGAAATCCTCGAGTTTGTCACTGGAATCGTTTTAGTGTTTTAAAAAACCCTGGAGTTTGTCACTGAAATCCTCGAGTTTGTCACTGGAATCGTTTTATTTAAAAAAAAAAACCCTGGAGTTTGTCACTGAAATCCTCGAATTTGTCACTGAAATCGTTTTAGTTTTTTAAAAAAACCCTCGAGGTTGTCGCTGAAATCCTCGAGTTTGTCACTGGAATCGTTTTAGTTTTAAAAAAAATCCCTCGAGTTTGTCGCTGAAATCCTCGAGTTTTTTACAAAAACCTTTCAGTTCGTCCCTGAAACTCTCGAATTTTTCACAAAAGCACTGGAATTTGTCACTGAAATCCCTGCGTTTGTCACTCTGCCATTGTTGCACAAGTGCTTTTCCACCTGTAATCTGAGACCGTGTTTTTCACAGCAGCTGTAGTCAGGGGAGATGCTCGGATTTCAGGGAATCGAAACCAGTTTGGAGAACACGACTCACTTAGTAACAGCCTTCTCTTCGGGCAGGTCTGTGAAATGAGTTTATCAGGTGAAATGAAGCGTTTGATGAGCAGGAGGAGCTGGCAGCTGATTCACAACACGATACCTGCACGTTTTAAGAAGTTGTTTTGACTTTCTTCTCTGCTTCCTTATCAAATTCATGACCGAGTAGCTGGAAAGTGAATGTGGTAAAACTCAGCCCTTTGCTTTCCACACCTTCAAAAGGTAAATAAATCCTTAAATCACAAGTGGTTCTGCCTCATTAAGAGCATATTTTATTTATATCTTTTTATATCTTTATTTATATCTTTTAATCAGAAAGCAATTGATGATGTGCACACAGGATTCAGGTCATTCTTGGTGCAAGAAGATGAAATTTGATGGAGGACAGGAGGTTTTTACAGTAAAAAAGTAGTTTTTTCAAGGGTGTGTATAATGTGGCAAGAACCTTTTGGAGGGAGAGGAGAGGTCCAAGGCCAGGCTGGACATTGGATCCAGCCAAGAGCACACCTTAACTCAGAGCATCAACCTGTTACCTATTCCCAGACCTTCATGCATAATTCACAATCACCCTCCCCAACCTGTAAATCAACATTTTTACTTTTTTAATTTTTTTTTCCTTGTGCTCCTTCTTGTCGGTGCACTCCCTGCTAACAGAGATCAATAAATCCTTTCCCTGCAGTTCAGGTGTCACCCCTGTCCTCATCCAGGTAGGATAATCCAAGAATTTCCTGATTATCTTTCTCCCATTCTCAGAGTTAATTACATGAACAAAACCTTTTTACATCACCATGTTACAGTCCAAAAAAATACATGTATCACACTACTATTTCTAAGTTTTGTTAATAGCAGAACTAGAAGAAACTCTATTCATACAGCAAAGCCTTCCAACATGATATATAGAGCATTCATTTTAATATTTGCAAGAAGCCAATAATATAACATGTCCTATATAACACCTGGGTGCTTACTGCGGGCTGGCTGCAGCCTGGCACTCAAACTTCATTTACACTTAAATTTATATTTACATTTACACTTACACTTCGATTTGCATCTCCATTTATACTTACATTTACACTTACACTTCCATTTATACTTACATTTACACTTCCATTTGCATTTGCACTTGCACTTACGCTTCCTTTTACACTTTTCCATTTCTATTTTTTCTATTGATTTCACGTTCCCATTTCGCAGGCCCCAGGCCTCAGCCCGGCGCTGCCATGGCAACAGGACACGTGACGGGCGGGGCGCCACGTGATTGGCTGATCATGTGACGGGCGGGGCGCCACGTGATTGGCTGATCATGTGACGGGCAGAGCCCGTGATTGGCTGATCATGTGACGGGCAGAGCGCGTGATTGGCTGATCACGTGACGGGCAGAGCGCGTGATTGGCTGATCACGTGACGGGCAGGTCACGTGACGCGGGCTCACGTGAGGCTGGCGCGATGGCGGAGGAGGAGCGGGCCCTGCTGGGCGCTGAGGGCGGCGATGGCGGCGGCGGCTCCCCGGGCCCTCCCCGCGCCCTGCCCGCCGCCTGCGACCCGCGGCGCCTCCCGCACCGCCTGCTCGTCCTGGCCCTCATGTGCTTCCTGGGATTCGGTGCGGGCCGGGGCCGGGGGGCTGCGGGCCGGGGAGGTTCGGGTGTGGGTGGCAGGCAGAGCCCTGAGGCGTCCCCTTCTCCCTGCAGGCAGCTACTTCTGCTACGACAACCCCGCCGCTCTCCAGACGCAGGTTCAGCGGGTGAGTGAGTCGCTGGGAGGGATTTGAAAAGCAGGGAGAGTGACATTTTCTTTGAGCATGGGCTCTCGGGACAGGGGGAGGAATTGTTCTCTGGGAGGGGCTGGCACAGAGTGCCCAGAGCAGCTGTGGCTGCCCCTGCATCCCTGGAATTGTTCATTTGGACTAACCTGGGATACTGGAAGGTGTCCCTTTGCTTGGAACAAAATGCTTTTGAAGCCCTTTCCATCCCAGCCCACGCAGGAATTCCGTGAATTACAAAAAATGCCCTTATTTCTACTTGGCTCTCACACTCATTCAGTGTCCCTGCAATTAGCTCAGGAATAATCCCTTTTTACAACTCCCGTGTGCTGTGTAGGACATGAAGGTGAACACGGCCCAGTTCATGGCACTCTATGCCTGGTACTCCTGGCCCAACGTGGTGCTGTGCTTCTTTGGAGGCTTCCTCATAGACAGAGTGTTTGGAATCCGGTGAGTGCAGTGCTTGTGTGCAAGGAATGATGAGCTGAACCTGCAGCTGAAGTTTTGACTTTATAATATAAAGTTTTTCAAGGATATAATCAATATTTTCAGTATTTTTCCCTATGCTGTTTAGGATTTTTTAACAATACAGATAAGCTTCCTTTCCTCTATAATTTAAATAAATTTGTTTCAAAAACACCGCCTTGTTTTCTATGGGAATTGTTGAGCTGCACAGTTTAAGAGATCTTTTAATTGCCCATCCACCTCCCTTTGTTTCCCTATAATAATAAAAACCCCATGCTGCAGGTCTGAAATAGTGTTTTGTAAGGAAAAAAAAAAAAAGGATTCTGGTTATGCATGAAGTGATTTTATTTTTTTTCCAGGTTGGGCACTGTCATATTCAGCATCTTTGTGTGTGTTGGGCAGGTGAGTGCAGGGGAGGGAGGGAGGGATGATCTGGGTGTGCAATTTGTGTTTCACTTCAGAGAATGAGAACTGGACTGGGAGAGCCCTGGGATGTATTGGGAGCCTTGGGATGTGGCTGGAACTGTGGGAAGGATCCACGTTTTTTATGTGTTTGATGTGAAATTGGTTGAGGATGACTCAGTCCCAGATGGGCCAGGCTGGAAATGATGAACAGCAGAGGGGGCAAAAACCAAAAAAGAGCAGGAATTGGATGTGAAGTATTTCTGGGCAGGGAAAAGCATTTTTGTTCCTGTTTTTCATACAGTTGTGCTCTGTCCCACCCCTGAAATGCACAATTCTCATTTTCCTGCTGTTTGCAGGTGGTGTTTGCTCTGGGAGCTCTGTTCAACACATTCTGGCTGATGGAAGTGGGCAGGTTCATATTTGGGTGAGTCTGGAAGGGCAGGTTTGTACTCTTGGAGGTAAGGCCTTCTAGAAAACTGCAAAAACTAACCCCAGAAAACTCTCCTGGGAAAGTGCTGCCACTTGGAGCCAAAATTGGTGGATACTGAGACCTCTGGAGCTGAGGAATGCAAGATCTCCACTTCTTTTCCCTGTGTAACTTTAGAGAACAAACCCAGGACTTTGCAGGTGTGAATGCAAAATCTCCACTTCTTTTCCCTGTGTAACTTTAGAGAACAAACCCAGGACTTTGCAGGTGTGAATGCAAAATCTCCACTTCTTTTCCCTGTGTAACTTTAGAGAACAAACCCAGGACTTTGCAGGTGTGAATGCAAAATCTCCACTTCTTTTCCCTGTGTAACTTTAGAGAACAAAACCAGGACTTTGCAGGTGTTGCTGAATCAAAAACTGTGGCACCACCAATGCTTCAATCACTGCAATTCCATTTTTGAATCTTTCTGTTGCCTTATGTATCAGTCATGCATTCAACCTGCCTGCCCACAGCCAGATTTCTCTGAAATTCTGCTCCAGGACCTTTTAGCTTTGCTGCTGCATTTGGGATGCTGTGTTTCATTTCCAGGATTGGTGGTGAGTCCCTGGCAGTGGCCCAGAACACGTATGCAGTCAGCTGGTTCAAGGGCAAGGAGCTGAACCTGGTGTTTGGATTGCAGCTCAGCATGGCCAGGATTGTGAGTTTGCACCAGTGCTCGGCTGGGGATGGAGAGAGGAGCTGTGCTCCTCATTTTTGGGCTCTTTTTGGGTGTTTTAACCACTGCAGGGGTTTCCCTGGGGGAGCTGGGGAATGTTCACCACTGCTGGCAGCCTTGGGATTGCAGCCATGGATCCTTCTCTGGGGGCAAAAGGTTTTTCCTGGTACCTTTTGATCAAATTGATTAAATATCCAGCAAATAGATTAAATATCCAGCAAATAGATGCAATGTCAGTCAAATAGCTGGGAATCCTGTTTGATCAAATGGAATCAATATCAATCAATTAGCTGGGAATCCTGTTTGATCAAATGGATTCAATATCAATCAAATGGATTCAATATCAATCAATTAGCTGGGAATTCTGTTCGATCAAATGGATTGAATATCAATCAAATGGATTGAATATCAATCAATTAGCTGGGAATTCTGTTTGATCAAATGGATTCAATATCAATCAAATAGATTCAATATCAATCAAATGGATTCAATATCAATCAATTAGCTGGGAATTCTGTTTGATCAAATAAATTCAGTTCAGCTCAGTTTTGAGCTCATGCACATGGGTTTATTCACTGCTCCTAAGTGAAAACTCCTATAAAATTCCAATTAGTGATGTTATTTCCTCAATTAATGATTTTCAGTGATTCATTTGTCCCCGTGCCAGCAGGGAATCATCTGGCTCCTTTTTTTCCCTGCTGGTTTAAGTTCCCTGGGTAGCATTTTAATACCAAACACACCCCTGCCTGGTGCTGCTGCTGCTGAATCCCTGGGGCTGGGAAATGCTGGATTCCTCACCTGGCTCTGTTGTGCCTAGGGGAGCACGGTGAACATGAATATTATGGGATGGATCTACTCCAGAGTCCAGGATCTGCTGGGCTCTGCTGGCCCCAGCACCCTTGGCTTGGCTCTGCTCATAGGTCAGTGATGTTTGGGTTGGTGTCACATGTGTGTTCATGATTTATTAACCACTTGAAAGCATTTATTTACCATTTAGGGACATTTCTGAACCACTTGAAAGCATTTATTTACCATTTGAGGACATTTATTAACCACTTGAAAGCATTTATTTACCATTTAAGGACATTTCTGAGCCACTTGAAAGCATTTATTTACCATTTAAGGACATTTATTAACCACTTGAAAGCATTTGTTTACCATTTAGGGACATTTCTGAACCACTTGAAAGCATTTGTTTACCATTTAGGGACATTTCTGAACCACTTGAAAGCATTTATTTACTATTTAAGGACATTTATTAACCACTTGAAAGCATTTATTTACCATTTAAGGACATTTCTGAACCACTTGAAAGCATTTATTTACCATTTGAGGACATTTATTAACCACTTGAAAGCATTTATTTACCATTTAAGGACATTTCTGAGCCACTTGAAAGCATTTATTTACCATTTAAGGACATTTATTAACCACTTGAAAGCATTTGTTTANCCACTTGAAAGCATTTATTTACCATTTAAGGACATTTATTAACCACTTGAAAGCATTTATTTACCATTTAGGGACATTTCTGAACCACTTGAAAGCATTTATTTACCATTTAAGGACATTTCTGAACCACTTGAAAGCATTTATTTACCATTTAAGGACATTTCTGAACCACTTGAAAGCAGCACAGATCTGTTTGAGCCTAGGAGGAGCAATTCCAACACTTTTTGTATCATATTCTCATTTTCTCTCAGCTTACACTAATGCTGTGGCATTTTTGGGGTTGCTAAATTTAAGTCTGTGCTTTGTGAAGATGAAATATTTCACATCCTCTGAGCAAAGGGCAGGATTGAAATTTTTTCTGTGGAGTTCCAAAGCTTGCCAGTGAAAGTAAAAAGTGAAAATTTGAACAATTTTGGGGCGTGTTCCCTTCCCTCAGAGCCATGGGCATGGAGATTTTGGTGTTGGGAATAAAGTCAGGTTTGTTTTTGTCCCTGCAAGGTGCAGATGAGGAGCTTGGCTGTGCTGAGGGGGAGTGTGGGGATGTTTTAAATAAAATAAATCCATGTACACGTTTGTGCTGCAGGTTGTGTGCCACATTTTACACCTGAGCCTCAAAGCTGGGGGTAAATCTGGTGTGCCTTGACATGTCCAACAGAAACTGCACTAATTAAGCTGAAAAACCAAATTACTGCTGGGTTCTCAGCTGATCATGTGTGCTGCTTTCTTCAGGTGGAGTCACTTGTGTGTTCTCACTGAGCTGTGCTTTAATCCTGGCTTACCTGGACAGGAGAGCAGAGAAACTGCTCTGTAAGGAGCAGGGGAAAACAGGTGAGTGCTGGGCTGGAACAAGCTCCTCTGCCCTTTCATTTCAGCAGTTCAGTCACTCAGTGCTGCTGCTCAGCATCCTCACAGCTCTCATCAGAATTTCAGCTCATTTTTACACAGTTTTAAACACAGGCAGATGCACTGTCACCTGATTAATTTATAAAAATGCAAGTTTGCACCAGTTTGTGCTGTTCTGGTTCTGGGTTTTCTTGGAGTTGGTTTCCTTTGGGAATGCAAAACCAGGAGCTCTTCCCTGTCAGTGTGAGGGGGGTGAGTTTTCCATGTAGGACAACTCAAGCCAATTAAAAATAAATTACTAAGTTAAAATAGATTAAAATTTTTATTAAATATAATT
>VXBI01002467.1:194-66762 GCA_013397375.1 Toxostoma redivivum
GCCGGGCACAGACACCCTGCTCCGCCCGCTGTGGCTGCCCCTGGCACGGGAGCCCCGGTGCGCGGCAGGGACGGGTGGAACGAGGCGCTCCCGGGTCGTGGCTCCGGTCCTATCGCAGTCATCACTCCCACCCCGGTTGCCAGCCGTCTTGGTGTTTTTTAGGCGTTACAGCTCCCGGTAATTTGTTTGCCGCAGGTCGGTCCGGGTTGGCTCTGCTGGGCTGGGCACGGAGGGGCCGCGGGTCCGGCCTGGCCCGGCTGTGCCGGGACTGTGCCCCAAGCTCGGCCCAAGCCCGGGGTGAGCTCGGGCCGAGGCTGGTTCTGGTTCTCCTCTTGCCGCCGTGCCTTGCACTCCGCTTCCCGTGGCAATAGAGCCACTCTACCTCATCCTTTCACGCAGGAATGTAATTTATCCTTTCTCTTCCTATCCCGTCGTCTTCATGTTTCTCCATGGAAATTTATGCAACAGCGATCTGTTGGATTTTTCTATCTTCTTTCCACGCTACCTTATTTTTTTTTCCTTTTCGTATTTTTGTGTGCAAAATTATGCTCTCAGCGAGACTGTGGGTTTTACACTTAATGTGCAAGTTGCCATTTCTCTCATTGTTTCTGTGGGATGGAACCGGCATTACCTTCAAGCTGTCAAGTTGTGGCGTGCTGTGCAGAATCAGTCAGAGACTCATACCTCAGCTCACGTTCAGCGCCGTGTTAATTCGTGTTGAAAGTACAAAGCGGAGCAAAGCTAAGAATAGAAAGGATAATTATTATTATAAATAGTTGCTGCAAGAGTAGGGTTCATTTTGGTGCCTTGAGCTTGCCTTATTTGAGGTCTGGCCTTTGAAATGTGCAATATTAACATTCTGCTCTTTGTCTTTTCTGTCGTGGTAAGAGCCGTGGAAATACTGGGCAGTTCCTTAGTTGTGTTCAGGATTTGACGTGTTTTCCTCCTTTTTGATACACGTGAAGTTCTTCTTGGATACTGAAATATTTTATGGAAAGAGTGGGAAAAGCACTGGTAGTTGTCTCTGAGTGTTGCTCTGGGAGTCGGGGATGTATCCTGGAGTGACAGTGGCTTGTCTCTCCTCACCAAAGGAAACCAGGAGGGCTACTGGTTTGGCTAGAGCAGAGGGGCTCTGATTTCCCAGGCTGTGGCAGCTGCAGGACCTGGTGTGGTGTTTGAGCCCTCAGACACAACATTTGTCATGGAATTGTGGGTGGGGATGGATAAACATGGTTTTAACCTGGTGGGTGCCCATCCGCGTCCAGAATTTTATCCAATTCACTTCACACAGAGAGATAGTTGTTGAGATGAGTTTTAAAAGAAAGAAATGTGACAGTGCTGCTATTGTTACCTGAATTCTCAGATACCTCAGTCTGTGACATTGAAGGGAGAGCTTCAGCAGCTGCCAGACTGGAATTATCAACACAGTGATTTCAGCCTGATGTTTGTCTTTGTGACCTTACCAAGTCCCTGTTCTGATGGGCTTGTGCTGCTGGACAGGTAAAGGAAAGGAGCCTCAAAGTCTAGTGCCTTGATGCCTGCTATGGACACTGTTTAGGTGTGCTGGAGCTTTGTTTCTAATTATGTTAGACGCTAGTTTGTTAGACACTTGCAGTTTGAACCCCTGGCCAGCTATGAGGTGGGTGTGCTTTGGTCCAAATGCACCAAACCAGTTCAATGAAATAGCTCAGGAAACAGGTTTGTCAAGATAGCCAGGCTGCACACCCTGATTCTGTAAATCAGTGTCCTATGGTATGGCTGGTTTTAATGACAAAAAGGGATTGTAGAATTCAGGTTTTGGATTGTAGAATTCAGGTCTTGGTTTACTAGTGGTTACTGAAGATAAAAATGGGCTTAGGAAGGACTGGAGTTTCTAGTTCTGGGGTTACATCTACGTCAGTGGGGACATGCAGCCCTTGCACATCTGTTCCACCTGGCTGTACCTGGTGTCTGCCTTGGAGTGGAGCATGGAGCAATGGCTGTGGCTCAGAGGGAGTCCCTGGAATTGCTGCTCTGGTTGTTTATTTTTAGCTGGAGAGGGAGCTGCGTGCGTGGGCAGCGAGAGAAGTGTCCAGTGAATCTCCACGGAGTGAATATTGTTCTGTTTTGCTTTTTTCCCAGCCTGGAGGTGATGAATTGAGTGTCAGCAGTCCCCTGGACAGTTCCCAGACTTAATAGTGACAGCGAGCTTGGGCCTGACCTTGTGCTCCTCAGACTGGGCAGGAAGAGGAATGTTTTGGGATGCAGGGTCTGGCACCTCCCTGAACTGCAGGGCAGCAGCAACAGGAGCTCCTCCAGTGGGGCTGAGTAGCAATTCTGGGATAAAGGATTCCTCAGAATTGCCAGGTGGATGTACTGATAACAGGGTCTATGGAAATGAGTTAAGAGTAATAGGAAAAGGAATTTGGAAGTAAACCCAGCCTGAAGGCTTTTCTACTTTTGTAGGAAAAGGATTACAAGAAGCAATTCCTTCACGTATCTTGAGACATTTATCATTTACCTGGAAGGGGTGATTCATTTCATTTGCCTGTGAATGTGCCATGAAATTAAGGAACCTGAGCTGCAAAAAGTTCACAGGGAAAATAAAGTTCTCAGAAAAAGTATTGTGACTGTCTGCTTTAGAAATCAATAATGTCCATTTGTTGAAGATGTTAAAATTCTGTTAAAATTACCAGCTCTTTATAGGGAATTATTTATAGCTGATTATTTGTAGCTGATGTTAAGAAGGCCCAGGATTTATGCTTGAGTATTAAAAATCAGCTTTATGAGTGAGTTGTGTGTCAGAAGTAGCTGAATGCCTGTTCTGGTGGTTCTCCAGGTAAGGTGTTTAAGACAAACCTGCAAGAAAGGAAATGTTTCATATTCTAGATTATATTGCTCAAGGTATTTCACTTGAGAGAAATGCACAGAGAAATTATTATTATGGATCTTAGTGTGATTCAAGAGTTGTCTGATAAGCTGACATGCTTTCAATTGGCCTTTCCAGTCCATGCATGCAAAGTCCTGTGTCAGGTTAGTAGCTGAAACGTTTCATTGTGTTGTGAAGTGTCACTGCTGTTCTAATTCTGAATTGCATTGGTGTTGAGTGCCTGAGGTGTGTCAGTGTGTTCCAGACAGGGGTGTTGTGTTTTCTGAGGCTGCCAGGTAGGAATTCCTGCAGTGTCCTTGCTGCTCTGCTCTTGCAGCTGGGAATTCACAATTACCTGTGCTGGACGAGAAGGAAGTTCCCAAGGTTGGTTTTTTTTTTTGTCACATGTATTTCACCTCAAACAATGCCAGCTCAGGGCTCCTCAAGGCTGAGTGATTAAATGTCATTATACATCCTGGTTTTCTGGAGTGCTTCCTGGTGCAGGCTCCTTCTGCAGTGTTACAGAGTTTTATATGTATATGTGACATTTTTGCTGGAAGCATTGTGTGGAGGGTCATCTAAAAGTGTGCTGAAACCAAAACTTCTTTTTTGGAGGACCTGAAACCCCTGTTGGTTTTGTTTGGGGAACGTTCTGCTCAAGGTTTTCACATTTTCAGCACCTGGCATCCAGGCTGGTGGAACACCATGTGGGACCCTGATGGAACTCCTTGGATTTGCCTTGATGAAATGGTGGAAATTTTACCTTGAGGAAATGGGGGGTGGAATTGCATCTCAACCAACCTTTCCATTGGGTGATTCCAAAGAATTGTGACTCCAAAGATGGAGAAATTGTCACTTCTGAGGGGGCTCCTGACAAAGCTCTGTGCACTGGATGTCTTCTCGTGTCTCGAGCTGTGGTGATTGGTTTGAATATCAGCTCAGGGAGGGAGAGAGCAAGGCTTGAACAGGGCACTGTGGCTTGGGGAAAGCGTGTCCCTGGAGTGTGGCAAAGGCCTGGGCTGAGCTGGGACGTAGAGCTGGGAACTGAACTTAAAACTGGAAGTGCTTACAGGGTGTGATTGCTCAGGTATTCCTGGATGATCTGTTTTCCACATGGGGATTCAAACTTTTCCCAGCTGTGAAGTATTACATCACTACGGGATGTTTGTAAAGGAGAAAATGAAACACATTTGTAAATATTTCCAATAAATCAAGTTTGCTTACACATAGTTCATCATGATAAATATCACAAATGAGTGAGAAGCCTTCAAATATTGAATTTTAGCCTGCAGAGTAGTAAGTCATGCATTTAGGAAGACTTGTGTTCTTTTACAGGGGCCTTATTGTCTCAGTTTTTACTTTAATGATATGTCATTTATACATATTCTATTTTTATTTCATTTTTTCCTGTTTTCTCCAAGGTGAGTTTTAAAGGTCTCTGTCTTACTTGCCTTCTCATTTGTAAAATGTGTTGCTCACAGATGTGTTCTTAGAATTTGGTTTTCCCACTGGCATCTGTATTACCATTGTAGCTATTTTCCTCTCAAGATCTAAAAACTGAACTGAATCAAAAGGGAATCTCCCAGGATCTATTTTTTGAAAGAGCATGTCCCTATTTCACAGCATTATTTGTTTGTATTTGTGTCTTTTTCTGGTTTCCTTAGTTTTTGTAGTCTCTGTTTTCTGAGAAGAACTGAATTCCTTGGGTTGGCTTTTTTGGGAGGATTTGGTTTGGTTTTTTTTTTTTTTTAGGGCATTCTCTTAGTCTTGGATTCAGGCTTTTTTTACATTGGCCTCATGAATAATCTTAATATACTTGTGCTGTAATTAATAGCTGTTTCCAGTGCCTGAGACAAATGCCAAGTTGGCTCCTTTCTGGATGGGTGTTTGTTTGCAGTACAGGCAGGGATAAACACTCTGGTTTTCCCTCTCCTCCCAGCTGGGCCACCCCTCCCTGTGGGGAAGCCACTGCCACTGTGCCCATTTTGTTCTGCACTGCCAGCATCTGGGATCTGGGAAGAGGAGTCAGGGTTTGGGCTGTTGGTTGGGGGTTTTTTAGTTCAGGTATGACTGAACTTGCTGAAATCTCCGGAGAAAACAATATATCAAGTCACTGTGTGTTTTGGGTTCAGATTTAACAAAGGTGTCCAAATCAGCCCTTCTGGAGGGAGCCAGTTCTTGGGTCAGAATAAGCTGCAGTCCTTGTGCCAGAAGCCATCTCGTGGTCGTGGAGCATTCCCTGACACACTTGATCCATTTATCCCTGGAATCCCATGGTCCTGGAACATTCCCTGACAACCTTTATCCCTGCCATCCCTTGTTCCCAGTCCATTCCCTCACACCCCTCATCCCTGCCATCCCATAGAAGCAACAATTCCTCTTCCTTTGCAACCTACAGGAAAAAGCTCCATTAGTTTGGGAGTCTTCGTCTGCATGAGTGAAATAGTTTTTTACTTAGTCTGTGGGAGGAACTTGGAAGGAGCTATTGGAGGAAGAGCTCCTTTCCCTGGTGGTTCTTCAGCCCCAGTTTAGGGAACCTTGATTTGTTCACCTGCAGAGATGAGTTTCCTGCACCCTGTGTTGTCTCCTGGCAGCTCATCCTGTTGTGTAGGTCCACCTTACAGGGAAATCCCTTCTCCTGTCCTGCAGGGTTGCTTTCGGTTTTTTGGGCGGTTTTGATGTCTTGACTGTCAGCAGTGTCTCTGCTGAGCCTTGGCTGGGGCAGGCAGAGCTGGGAGGGCAGTGGGAGTTTCCTGCAGGCACAGAGGCTGCTGCAGTGGGGGCCTGGTGCCCACACAGAGCTCCCCCAGCTGTGATTTTGGTGTGAGATGTTTCTGGTTTCCCCACACAGGCATCTTTGCTTACCTGAACTACCATGTGCCCCGCACGAGGCGGGAGATCCTGGAGACCCTCATCAAGGGGCTGCAGCGCCTGGAGTACCGGGGCTACGACTCTGCAGGTACCTGGGAGCTCTTGGCAATCTGGGCTTGAGCTCATGGCTTTCCTCTGACTGTCAATGCTTTCTAACAGAGGTGCTTTTGAACACACACAGCATGTGCCTGTGGTCAGAGGTTTGGATTAACTTCAATATGCAAATTTCTATAAGCATTCTTGATTTTTTTCCCTAAGGCTTTTAAAAATACTGTGAAGGTGACAGAAGGAGAAATTAGTTCTAAGCTAAGGGGTTTCTTGCCTTTTTGTGGCAGGCCAGCTTTTGGAGAAAGGGCTCAGGAAGAATCAAAAAGGGCAGAATTTGTTTACATAAAATACTGTATTGACTTCTGCACTTGACCCTCTTTCTCCTTGTTCCATGGTGGGGTTTAGGTGTGGGGCTGGATGGCGGAAATGACAAAGACTGGGAAGCCAATGCTTGCAAAATCCACATTATCAAACAGACGGGGAAAGTGAAGGCTCTGGATGAAGAGGTTCACAGTAGGTATCTCCCTTTTCTCCTCTCACCTTGTTTGTGTTTTGAATATCACCTGTTTTACCCACAAACACGAATTTCCAAGAAACTTGTGTGTAAAGAGCCAGAGGTGTAAACACTCAGAGATGAGCTGTGAAAATCATCCCTGTGATCCTGGTGATCCTGTGGTTGCTGATGTGAAGTTACAGAGAAATCCTGATTTTTCCAAGGCAAATGAGTTGCATCCTACTAAAATAAAATAGACCTGAAATACATCATGGAAAACAGATTCCAAAAAAACCCCTCCAAAACAAACAACCAAAAAACTCCATGAAATGGGGATAGAGGAATTAGCAGGAGATAATTATCGAGACCTAGAGCTTGGGCAGAAGGAGAGATGCTATAGGAACCTCCCCTGCTGGGTTTTAAATGTTCCCATGCAAGGCTTGTCCCAGCTGGAGCCGTCCCTCCCATGGAGCTGGGCTCTGCAGTGGCTCCAGGAGGGCACTGGTGTGTGTCACTGTCACACTGATGGGACTGCAGGCACCCAGGGCTTCTGCATCTCTTTCTGCCTCTTTCTGTTCCCTTTATTTAAACCTTAATTCATTAAATCTGAGCTCAATGCAAAGATGCACAAAGTTGTTGGGAGTTTAATACAGGCTGTCTGAGGGTGGGGAGATGCTTTTCAGAGCAGTCAGGATCTCAGCTTCACATTCAGAAGCTTCTGTGTTGGTGTAATTCAAGTATTTTTAACCCATTCTTGTGTTCACCTGAGCTGCAGAGTGCTGAGTGTCCCAGAGGGAGGTGAGTCAATCTAATCTTAGCGTGGGGCTAGAAAGCCCAGACGAGTTGGGGTGTGTGGTACAGAAATAGGAGATGGACAGAGGCTTCCTGAAGGGAGGTTTGCCCGTATAAGAAACAGGATACACGGTTTCCAAGAGACTGTGGAAACACTTGTGGAGTAACAGGAGTATTTTTTTCCAAGAAATATTCATGCTTGTGGTAGACTTTGGGGAGACAGGGGTTAGGGATACATGAATAACCATGGTGGTGTGCAGGCTCAGCCGCGGGTGACAGGATGGCAGGGAGCACCCCTGAGGTGCTCAGGGTTAGATCCTTCCTTAAAGGTTACTTTTTGTTTTGGAGGAGCGATGAATGCAGGGCTGTTTTCTGTGTGCATCTGCTCTGCCCTGAAACCCCTTGAGGTTTTGGTCAGCCTTTGATGATCCTAAAGATCTTTTCCAACCTTGATAACTCTGTGGTTCAGTGTTCTGTGGGATTTTCTGGCCCTGTCAGCATTGCTGTCCTGACCTGGGCTGTGGACAACCCCTCAGGACTCAAACTTTCTGCTGCAGAGCAACAGGACATGGACCTGGACATCGAATTTGACGTTCACCTGGGGATTGCCCACACGCGCTGGGCCACGCACGGCGAGCCCAAGCCCGTGAACAGCCACCCTCAGCGCTCGGACAAGAACAATGGTCAGTGCCTTCCTCTGCTCCCCCAGCCCCTGGAGCCCTGGGGAGTGCTCCTGTCCCCTCTGTGTCCTGAGGGGGGGGGGGCTGGATACAGGCACTGGGCTCATTCAGGCTGTGGTGCTGAGCCCAGCTGTGGTGAAGCCACAGGGCTTGGTTTGGCTTCCAGCAACGGGGAAGTGAGAGATCCCAGGGCTCCCAGGAGGGCTAGGGTGGGTGCCCAGGGTTGGGCTGGGTATATGGGCACAGAGCAAGAAGGAGAAGACAGAAGGAAATGAGATGGTGAGAATTTCCAGTTCTTTGGAATGGAATTTCATAAACTTTTTTCCCCAGATCCCTGCTGTAGGGAAGGGGGCTGGTGTGCCTGGGGCTGTCACAGTGTGGGCTGTGCTGGCTGTGGCTGCCCAGGGGACAGCAGTGCTCAGCTGGCAGCAGCAGCAGCAGGGAATTCATTGCTCCCAGCAGGATGGAAGCTGCCAAGTGCTCAGGTGCCTCCAGGGGCTTTGCAGGGTCTGGGTAGCCCTGGTGCACCCAGGTCACTGTTATCCCCCCCATTGCCAGCCATGCCAGGGGGCAGAGCAGGGAGTGGCAGCAGGAGGTGAAATGTGCTTTATTCTGCCGAGGGCCTGTCCCTCAGTGACATGAGTGGGTTCTGCTGCCAGGCTGGGGCTGGCACGGGGCTGAGCAGGGCCTTTCCTCTGTCCCCAGAGTTCATCGTCATCCACAATGGCATCATCACCAACTACAAGGACCTGCAGAAATTCCTGGTAAGTGACCGGTGGGGGGTGAGACCCTCCCTCCTTTCCCACTCCCCTTTGCTCTCACACCCTTCCCAGCTCACTCCCCCTCTTGTATTCTCATTCTCATTTCCCATTTACATTCCTCAGTTGCCCCGTTCCTTCACTCACATTGCTCCACTCACTCCTCACTCATCTCTGCCAGTGATTTCCCCACTCACATGTCCTCTCACCTCCATTCATGTTCCCCCACTCATATTTTTGCACTCCCACCCATATTTGCACTCCCACTCCTTCCCTTGCATTCACAGACTCTCCCATTGTGCGAGTACATTCTCACATTTACATCCCCCATTCCCTCCCTACCTCACTCCCTTCATTCCCCCACTCATATTCTGACATTCACACTCAGCACCCTGCTCACACCCCCAACTTCCACTCCCTCCTCATCCCCCACTCATTCTCCCACTGAGACTTTCCCACTCAAACCCTGTGTCCCTCCCACCCCGACTCCCCCTTCACATTCTCACACTCATTCCTTTACTCTCACACTCCTCCACTTCCCTCACACTCCCACTCACTGCCCTCTCCTCTTCTCCTCATATTCTTGCAATTTAAAAGGTGGGAGGGGTGGAAGGAAAGTGTGGGAAGAGGAGAAAAAGAAGGAAAAAAGAAAAGGCAGGGAGGTAAAAGGAAGAGGAAAAGCAGAGCAAAGAATGGGAGAAAAGAGGGGAAAAGAGTAAGAAAAACTGCAGTATGGAAGGGTGAAAGGAAAGAAGGAGAGGCAGGAAAGAAAAGGAAAAGCAGGAAAAAGGAAAGGCAAGGAAAAGGAAAGATGAGGAGGAAGGCAGGAGCAAGGAAAAGGAAAAGCATGAGAAAAAGAGGGAAGAAAAAGGTGAAGGAAAGGCAGTAGTAAAACCAAAGAAAGGAAAGGTGGGATGGAGGGTGGGCAAGGTGGAAGGAGAGGCAGAGGGCTGGTCACCCACACGGGCTGTCCCTGCAGGAGAGCAAGGGCTACGACTTCGAGTCGGAGACGGACACAGAGAGCATCGTCAAGCTGGTCAAGTACATGTACGACAACCGCGACAGCGATGACATCAGCTTCTCCACGCTGGTGGAGAGGGTCATCCAGCAGCTGGTAATGCTGGGGGCTCAGAGGGACACACAGCCCAGCCCAAAATATCCCCTGCAGCACCAGCCGTGCTACTGCTGCAGGATGCTCACATGCTAAGGCATGGCTTTGTCTCCCCCGCCCCTGACTGTTCATCTCAGGTGTTTGGTTTTCTTCAACACTTGTCAGTATTCATCTGGGAAATGTCTCAGCTGGAGGCTGCCAGCCCCTGGCTGGGGTGGTGGGAGCAGGGAGGGAGCTGGCCTGGAATCTGTGCTGCTTCCAGTCCTTCCCAACACTCCATCTGGGATTGCTGCTGACCCCTGGTGGGAGCTGCTCTGCCTCCACTGGCTGGTTGTGTGCAGGAGCAGGATCCACCACAGTTCACTCTCACCCCACAGCACCTGCTTCAGCTGAGTTTTCACTGGTTTACCTGCCAGGAGCTGTTGTAGCAGCAGGCCAAGAACTCATATTGCTGGCAGGTTGTGGCACCTCACCTGAGCAAACACCCTCAAGTTTCTTTTAGCAGAAGTTTCTTTTAGTGCTTCTTTTAACAGATCTTTGCCTCTATAGGCCCCCTCACTGCACCCTGAGCTAAAGCAGAAGCCACTTGGATAACCGAGGGAGGTCTGAGTGTCTCTCCAGGGGTTCAGGAGACTCATTCAGTGGTTGAGGATGTGCTGCCAGGCTCAGAGGAGGGATGTCCTTCCAGGACGGGGGCTGGAGCTATAGGTGGTTCTGGAAACATCTGTGAGACCTCTTTGGTTTCTGTTCTGTGTCCACAGAAACACAAGAGCAGTTTCTGTGCTGGGAACACTGAAACAGTGCCCGGGCCTCAGCTGAAGGGATAAACAGTTTGTTGGTCTTGTTGCAGGAAGGTGCTTTTGCCCTTGTGTTCAAGAGTGTTCATTACCCTGGACAGGCAGTTGGTACCAGGTGAGTGTTGTCATGGGAGGGAACATTCTTGCACCCTGTCACTTGTTTTGTTGTGCCCCCAAGTTAGAAGTCTGAGTAGAGATTGTTCTTATCACACTGTATTTACTGGGGAGAGGGTGGTTGTTGTTTTTAATTTCCTTTCTCTTGTTTTCTATCTATTATAACAGAAAGTTCCCAGAAATATTTTGGAAATTTCTTACTGACCAGCTGTACCACACCTGGTCTAGAACAGCTTTGTTTTGGTGTCCTCTGGTTATGATTTGAAAGGAAATTATTTTACCTTTTCCTTTGTGCTTGCCTTGTGGCAGCACTTGAACAAGTCCTCCACTTGGCCTGGAATTTGGGCCAGCCTCGTGTTCAGGTTTCCTATCCCACTTTTAAACACCAGAATCAGCTGAGGTGGTCTCACTGGGGTGGAACTTCAGTCCCCAAACTTGTTTGTAGGAATGTGCAATGAGGAACAGTCCCTGGTTCAGGTGTGCAGTGACTCTGGAGAAGTTTGTCTAACCCTGGTGCAGGTTCCTCTCGTGTTCTTTATCCTGTGATTCCATGTTTGCAGCAGCAGCTGCTCAGGCGGCTCTGGCTGTGCCCTGGTGCAGCTGAGCTGCTGCTGTGGGGCAGGACCTGTGGGTGGGGGTGTCCCCAGGAGCTGAGGCTGTCCTGTGTCCCTGTCCCTGCAGGCGAGGCAGCCCCCTGCTCATCGGTGTGCGCAGCGAGCACAAGCTCTCCACCGACCACATCCCCATCCTGTACCGCACAGGTGAGTGGGGAGCAGCTCCCCTGGGGCCCCAGGGCCTGGGCACACCCAGCTCACACCCAGCTGTGTGCTCTGAAATACAGCTGGAAATCGGAAATGAAACCATTGTGAGAGATGGATTTTTAAAAACAGGTTTTTAACTTGTGTTCTACCCACCATGTACTTCAATTTGGCCTCTAGTGTTGTAATCAAAACTTTCATATCCAGTTACTGCAAGGAAAATACATCTTGGTGTAGTAGAATAAAGTATAGTCATGGAGTGGTTTGGGATGGAAGAGACCTTAAAGCCCATCTTGTTCCTGCCCCCTGCCGTGGGCAGGGACACCTCCCACTACCCCAGGGTGCTGCAAGCCCTGTCCAGCCTGGCCTTGGGCACTGCCAGGGGTGTTGGAATAGTTCAGTATAATAAATGAAACAGTACAGTTGAACTGCAGTCTCTATTCGGCGTGCGGCATGTTGGCATTTGTGAGCCTGGTGGTTTTCAAGAACAAAGATGAGAGGGCTTGGCCCTGTCACAGGCCTCGCCTGTCCCTTGGCCCTGTCACAGGCCTCGCCAGTCCCTTGGCATTGTCACAGGCCTCGCCTGTCCCTTGGCCCTGTCACAGGCCTCGCCTGTCCCTTGGCCCTGTCACAGGCCTCGCCTGTCCCTTGGCATTGTCACAGGCCTCGCCTGTCCCTTGGCCCTGTCACAGGCCTCGCCAGTCCCTTGGCATTGTCACAGGCCTCGCCTGTCCCTTGGCATTGTCACAGGCCTCGCCTCTGCCACCCCACGTCATCTGTAGAAGCTGTTACCCTTTGTGGGACAGTGTTCATGTTGTCTGTCCATCCTGCTCTCACACGTGTTCTACCACCACAGACACCCTTGAAGATGAAAAGTGACCAAGGATTACTCTGTAATTCACTGTTGTCAGAGGAGTCTGAGCCTGTTCAGTCCCTTGGACGTGGACTTGTATTCTGAGCAGTGCAGGGATCCAAGGAATTGCTGCCCTGTCCTGCTGCTTCCTAACAGTAGCTGCTGATCCCCTGCTGCAAGAACCAGTCCCAGAAGCTTTGCCTTTTGATTGGATAATTAGCACTAATATTAATGTATTTATGTAACACTGTATTTTTTACTGATTGTCTCAAGTTTGGTTTTTTTTTCCAATTGCACTTCCAGCCGTACCATCTATGGATCATTCTTTTGATGGAATATCCATAAAAATGGAGGAAGGTGCCTACCAGAGAAAAGCTAACACTTGAAATTTCAGACAAATCCTCCAGTTCCTTAGGAAAGGAATCATAAATGGGGCCAAGATGCATTGTGTTTTTAATATGTGGTTATTGCTTTCCCTATAGTGAAATGAAACTCGTGGGAGAATCAAAATTCCTTCTTGGTCAGAAACACCATGAGCAACACACAGGAAAATCCACCTGTCCCATTTCAAATATTGGGGCATAATTCTCAGCACATGTGCGAAAACTGATGACAGTGCAGGTTGTACTGAGTGTCCCTGCAGCTCTGGCTACAGAAGGAAACTGTGTTTCTTTAAAAATAACAATTACCTTAAAAATAAAACTCTAAAGCAGGAGGCTGCTGCTAATCCTTATGCAAGCACTGCCCAAAATTACTTCTGGAGTTTGGGTTGTCAGATCTGTGTCCTCTCCCTGCCCATGGTGTGAGTCTGAGCTGCAGCCTCTGGTGGCAGCTCTGAGGTTGGCCTGAGGCTGGGACTTCCTTCCTCTCTTCATTTATCAGGGGAACCATCTGTTATTCACTTGAACTGCTTCAAAGCCAAGCCATCACATGATGGGATGAACCAAGCTCACAGCTGAAGCAGGAGAGCCCTTTTCTGTGAGGGGGAGGATCTGGTTGAATCTGTAATGATCTGCAGAATCTGTAATGCAGGAAAGCAGTGAAACATAATAAAGCCAATGCAGGGAAATCCTCTATTTTGAAAAACCAAATTTGCATGTTCTGATCAGGTCTGGGTGTTTCTGTGGGGAGTGGCAACTAACAGCTCTGCTCTGTCCCTTCTCAACATCAAATCAGTCTGTCCTGTCTCAACTCCACCACAAAGGCATTGTTTTCCTCATTGATTGACTAGATAACTGAACTGGAAGGCTCTAAATCACTGGCTGAGTGATTTTTCACTGAGCATCAACATGAAAGCAGTATTTTTCCTTTACATTTTCATCTGCAGAAGTGGAAGTCAGAACACCATGAGCTCTGCTTGCATCACTGAATCAGATCAGTTTCTAGTAGGTGAAACAACATCAGGATTATGGAATAAATATAGAATGGAGTAACTTCAGTGTTACTGTTCTTCAGCAATAGTCCCATTTTGGGAGATAAGCTGATTAATCCACCCCCACCCTCCCTATACCCTGCACGATGACTGGCAAATAGTTTTGCTGGAGGCTGGTGCTGAGCAGTAGGTGTTGGGTGCCTCATCTGCATCCCTGATGAGCTTCACCACTAAGAAGCAGTTTGGAGGAGGATGAGACAGTATTGGGAATTGCCAGAGTACTCCAGACAGGATCCTTGGTGAAATGCTGAACTTCTCTAGGACAGATTTTCCCAAAGCTGACTCTGAGTCCTGTGTCCTCCAGCACCTCTGGATACCTCCCTGGCAGCAGCACAGGTCTGATTTTCTGATGAGGATGAGGTGCTTGTGTTTGGTAGTGCAGGAACAAGGCCGAGCTCTTAATCCTGGATTTCCTGAGCTATGTCTGAGCAGTGAGCTCAGCCAGACAGAAATAGGTTTGGGTTCCACCTGCCTGGGGAGCAGGGTGGGCACACAGGTGGCAGCTCTGAAAGAATTTCCCCAGTGCTGAGAGTAACAGACCAAGAAAGAGCAATACTGCTCCATTTCTGAGGGCTCAGGAGAGTCTCACCAGAGAGGAACATGGGAGAAACTTAAAATGATCAGCAGGGCAGGTTTAATGGGGAAATGTGGGGAAGTGTGGCTGCTCATAAAGCACCTTGAATTCTTTGCCAGTGGAGCCACACAAAACTGTAATTTGGATTTTTTCCTGATGTTTTCTTCTAAACTTTAAACTGCATTGGTAATACACCTGCAGACTTCTTAAAAGCAATAAAACTCTTGCAAGCCAACTGAGGATGGGCACAACAGCACAAGTGCTGCTGTTCCGTTTGCTGTCCCCACCTGCAGGCAGAAAAATAGTGCTTCATGTTGGTACTGTGCCTTGGGGCCTCTGCTGGGTGTTACCTGTGCCCAGGTGTCACCTGGGCACCCCTGACCCTCCTGTCTCCTAGGGAAAGACAAGAAGGGGAGCTGCAACCTGTCCCGAGTGGACAGCACCACCTGCCTCTTCCCCGTGGAGGAGAAAGCTGTGGAATATTACTTTGCTTCTGATGCCAGGTAGGCTTTTCCAGTACCTCTGGTGTATGTAGAAATACCCTGTTTGAAGCTCTCTTGAACAAGAGGTGGGGAGGCTCTGGTTTCTTTGTGAATAAAGTAAATTGTGTGCATGTGGCCATTACTTTAAAAATATTAACCAAAACAGAGTTTCTGTTAAAGTAATGTACACTAGCCTTGGAATAGAGTGTTACCATTCTTCAGGCTCATCTGTTGGTAAGATTTCCTAGTGTTAGGGAACCTGAGAGACTACTGACCTAAATTAGCAGATGCTAATTATGAGAATTGTGTTGATTCTCTAGGGATCTCTGCACACATGCAATTCCTTCATCATCAGAGGTGGTATATTGTAATCCCAGAGGAGTGAGGAGAGACCAGCAGCCTTAGCAGTGTTTTTGGGATTCTGTGGTTCAAGAGAAATGAGTGCTTGCTCCAGGAATGTAAAAATATGGCTGTGGTTGATTTCTGCATCAGAGAATTGTGGAGACTTTCAGGACACCTCGATGTGTTCTGGTTTTAGAGCTTTTCAGTGACACTCCAGGGAGTGCTGCTGAGCAGATCTCAGGTGCTTTAACAGGGGACAGAGCTGTCCCAGGTTTTACAGATGGGCAGAATGAGGGACAGGGAGGGACAGTGGCTTATCCCTGGGAAAACCAGGGAAGGAACCTGTTCCTGTATTTGAGCAGCCTGTGCCCCAGGACAAATCCCTGTCCTCCTGCCCTCATAGCTGCAGACAGATCCCATTGCTGCACACGCTGCTTTGTCTGAGCAGTTCAGAGCTTCTCCTTAGAGAGGCCCTGAAATCTTTGATGAGCTGGGTGGCAAAAACCCGGTTCCACTGGCAGATGTGCTTGACAGGAATGGCCCGACTGTAACAGAGGAGCAAATTCTCGACTCCAGAGCTGTGTGTGGGGTGATGGGAAGGGCTGTGATGTCCCCTGTGTCCCCACAGTGCTGTCATCGAGCACACCAACCGCGTGATCTTCCTGGAGGACGACGACGTGGCGGCCGTGGTGGACGGGCGTCTGTCCATCCACCGCGTCAAGCGCACGGCCGGGGACCACCCGGGCCGGGCCGTGCAGACCCTGCAGATGGAGCTGCAGCAGATCATGAAGGGTGGGTGAGAGTGACAGAAACGCGGAAAACACTCTGGAACTCGTGAGGAATGAGAGTTACAAAGTAGGTGTGCATTTACTCAGCGCTGAGGTGCACGGGGGATAGATCCTCCCTAGTGCACCCCGAAACTTCCAACTCCTGCTCTATTTATTTCCTAAAAGCCTGGGATTACACAACGCACCTCATACATATTCATGTCCTAGCCCCGCCTACCCTCCCTTGGCATTAAAATGAACCAAAAGTCCTTTTGCATTTGCACCTCCCCAGTTCGGGGCTCGTCGGGGGTCACTCTTCATTGCACTTGAACTTTTCAGCCTTGTCTCTGGAGCATGTGTCTTAGCCCTTTGGGCACATGCCAGACCTTGAGTTAGTTCTTGCTGGTTTAAGGTTTTGGATTTATCACTTATCGCTGGTAGCCTTGCACCCCTCACTCCATTTGCAAGTCCTGGCTCTGTTTCTCACAAAACAGTCTGCCTCTCCTCGACTTTTGCAAGCATAGTAAATGCCAGGCATTCCTCATAGTCTTGGTTTTTGATGAACTCTTCAATTCTCTGTCTCAAGAGCTGCTGGGGCACCTGGGGGCTGCCTCAGGGTGGGTGTCACCTGATGCCATCCCTGCCCAAGTGGTGACAGGCTCTACTTGCTGCAGCTGGAGCATCTCCAGGGACAGAGGTGCCACAGCCTGGCCTGGTGCTGTGTCACCCTCATGGGGAAACAACTCCTTACATGACATGTGTTGTAAAAATTAGCTGGGCCTCCATTTTCTTAGTGCAGAAAAGCCAATTCTTTATTCACATAACTCATTTTGCATAGTTTTTACAGACCTCATGTGTAACATCAATTGCCTATAGTAGTTTTCTTACTACCTCATTCATTGGTCAGAAGGTGATTTTAGGTGTATGAGCTAAGGTTCAGGTGTTTAAATTTTTCCTTTGTGGGTTCTCATGGAGCAGATCTAATGTTTATGCAGGTGCTACTTGTTTTTCTCCCTCAGAATAGGTTGTGTTGAAGAACTCTCATTCTCAACATTGCTGTGCCTGGGAACTTGCATGCTGCACTTAGAAGTGACTGGCTAGCTTTGGCAATCTAGCAGAGCAAGGCCTGATTTCATAAGGCCTTTCTTTTATAACATCTTTTACCTGTCTGCAGCATAGTAGGGCTTTCCCTCTAGTCATTGACACCTTACTGAGAACTGTGGGGCTGAGGGTTTTGCCTCCTGCTTGGAGCCATCTGATTTTTCTAAGACTGATCCCTCATAAACTTGCTAGTCTGGATCTGCCCTTCACTGGTACCTTCCAGAAACTTGAATCAAGTTCTCATCATGAGCTGATATTTTGGCAGAAAAAGTATTATCAGTTTAACAAGCTTTGGCTGGTCCAAGCTTTTTTCTATCCCTATATACACAGGAAAAATGGCAATTGCCAGGAGGTAATTTAAAATTTAAGTTGCCAGGTAAAATGTTCTAATTTGTTTTCTATCTTTCTTCATAGGTAACTTCAGCTCGTTCATGCAGAAGGAAATATTTGAACAGCCAGAATCTGTTGTTAATACAATGAGAGGAAGGGTCAACTTTGATGACTATACTGGTAATTGAGCTTGGGTCCCCCTCACTCCTGACAGCTCAGTATCCAGCAGCTATTCAGGGTGGCTACAGGGGAGGAGGTGGCTAGAGGTGATGGAAACCTTGCTGGTATGAGCTGAAGTGTGTGTCAGACCCTCCAGAATTCCACATGCTGGTGGCAAGGTGCCATTTTATGATGGTTTTTGGCACAGTGGGTAATGGGGATGGTAACATGCTGTTAGCACCAGTGATCTTGGGAACTTCTTTACCTGGCCACCCTGATCTTGCTCTCTGATCTTGCTCACAGTGAACCTGGGTGGGCTGAAGGATCACATCAAGGAGATCCAGAGGTGTCGGCGTTTGATCCTCATCGCCTGTGGCACGAGTTACCACGCAGGAGTGGCAGTGAGTGCTGGGCTCTGGAGCTGGGCTGGCCTCAGTGCCAGAATCAGAGAGTGGGGTGGGCTGCAGAGACCTTAAAGCCCATCAGTGCCACCCCTGCCACGGGCAGGGACACTTTTCACTGTCCCAGGTTGCTCCCAGCCCTGTCCAGCCTGGCCTTGGACACTGCCAGGGATCCAGAGGCAGCCACAGCTGCTCTGGGAACTCTGTGCCAGGGCCTCCCCACCCTCTCAGGGAAGAGTTTTGTCCTAATAATCTCATCCAAGTCTACCCTTTCTCAGTTTAAAGCCATTCCCCTTTGTCCTGCCACTCCATCCCTTGTCCCAAATCCTTCTTCAGCTCTCGAAGCCCCTTCTGAGGCTCTCAGATCTCTCTGGAGAGTGTGTGAAATGTGCCAAGCAGATGAAGGATTGATTTCAGGTTAGGGATTGATTCTTAACCTTAATCAGGTTAAGACTAAGCAAGTGCACACAGGTGAATGAAGGAGGACCCTTCTTGTGAAAGCTGCAAACTCTAGACTCAGTTCACAGCAACAGCAGGAGGAAATAAAAGCTGATGAAGCTGAACTTGGGGAAGTGGTTCCTGTGACTTCATGGCTGGGGAAGGCTTTGGAAAACAAAAGCTGCTCTGTTCAGAAAGGCAGCTGGCAGGGGAGGGACGCTGCAGGAGCAGAATGCAAACGGGCTGCCAGGAGCCAGCTGGGGTCCGGGCTTGGCCTGGATGCAGGGGGTGGTTTGAGTTTTTCAGGCTGCAGTCTGATGCACACACAGGACACCCAGCATTGCATAATTTATATGGAGGGTTATATAATAAGTGAGCCTTACTGAAGAAAAATCTCCATTTGAGGGAGGAGTTGGCCTCACAGGCTGGTGGTGCCAAGGAAGGCAAGGTTGCTTCTCCCAGGGCTTGTTGGTGACTTGAGTGTGGGCAATACTGAGTAATAAAATTATAATCCAGCACTGATTTTCACACAGGGTTTTAACAGTAATATTTTCCAGTGTGACAGCTAGAAAGCTTTTTTGTGCTAACTCCTGTTTTTATAACCATGATGTAATGGCTGACTTGCTGCCCCTCCTTGTGCCAGACCCGCCAGGTGCTGGAAGAGCTGACTGAGTTACCTGTCATGGTGGAGCTGGCCAGTGACTTCCTGGATAGGAACACCCCTGTGTTCAGGGATGATGTCTGCTTCTTCCTCAGCCAGTCAGGTACGAGCTCCCCTCCCACCCCTCACTCCCTGCTGCCCAAAACTGAGGGAGGAGGCAGCAGGGCCCAGGCTGGTGCCTGTCTGTGGGACTGTGTGTGATGTGAGTGAGGGAGCACGCTCAGGTTCCAGGGCTGGCAGCACCAGGGAGGTTCTGCTCCCTCTCTCTGCAGCTGCTGCAGGGCTCCTGGGGCTGACAGGAGTTTTGTTTCCTTGCTCTGCATCAATCAACAGGCTGCAGAGTGCTGCTGAGCTGGGGAGGGAGGCAGCTCCACTGTTCTCTGGAACAGTTTGAGTTTTCTAGTTAAAGCACCACCATATGGTGGATTGGAGCCACAGAAGAAATGAAACTCTCTGACATCAATAACAAAAAAATCCAACTAACTTGGAATGGAGTGGGAGATAAAAGGCACACTGAGGCATAAAATAATTTATATGAGGTATTTAATATTTTCAAGGATAACTGTGATACAAAATTACTTTTTTTCCCCCCTTAGTTGCATTTCAGGTTTTCATAGCTGATCTTTAGCTGGGACATTAAAACCAGTCAGCACTTTGTCTCCACAGGTTAAAACACCCTTTTGGGAGCATTTTTTTTCTTCTCTGTAGTGACTTTTTTCTTCTCAGCACCAAGTGTCTCAGAATATCATCTGTGTGAGGGGCTCAGCATCAGGTTCTCCCTGGGGTTTTTGTGTCTCTTAGAGCGAGTCCTGTCCCAAACAGGGAGCCCTCCTGAGGGCACACAAGGGGCTCCATCTTTCCCTGAAGTGTTGGATGTGGCAAACTAACAGAGATTTTCCTGAAACCTGAGCTTGCTCATCAGGCAGTGCAAACCCAAAGGAAACAGTGAGCTCAAACAACTTGCTCCCCCCACCCATAAATCTGTTTTTAGAGTAGATTCCCATCGTGCACGTCTGGCTTTGAGTGGAGAACTGTGCAGGACAGGTTTGGGCACTAAGGAGAAAGGCACTGACCTCACCTGAGGGGGTTTTACCCTTTTCTGTCACCTTGCACGTGCAGGAGTGCTCAGAGCTGTGTCCTTTCAGGACTAAAGCAAGCTGGTGACATGACCTGCAAGGCACAGCAGCTTCCATTCACAGCCCATCTCTGCAGCTCAGCCCATGAGCAGCTCAAGACATCCCTGAAATGTGTTTCCCCCTCTACCTCCCTGCCCAGATGAATTTTTATTAACCAGGAAAACGAATGAAGTTGATTTTTGTTAAAGGGACAATCCTTGAACTGCCTTTTTTCAAACCATAGCAGAACACTGGTCTTTTCCTTACACCAAAGGCTGTGGATGGGTTTTGTGTTTACTGGGTGTCTCTGCCCTGTAGTTAGGGTTCAGACTCAGTGTGCTGGGGCTGAAGTGGCTGCTGACACCTCTGTGGCTTGCAGGGAGCACAAACCCCAAGGCTCTGGCTGGGGAGTTCGTGCATTTCCCACCTGCAGTGGCAGCAGCACTGAGCACCCATCCTTGTGTTCCCTGTGTTCCTTTTGTGCCCTGTGCTTCCTTGTGTGTGCTCTCTGTGTTCCCTGTGTGTGTTCCCTGTGCTTCCTTGTGTGTGCTCTCTGTGCTCCCCTGTGTTCCCTGTGTGTGTTCCCTGCTCCCTGTGTGTGTTCCCTGCTCCCTGTGTGTGTTCCCTGTGCTCCAGGGGAGACAGCAGACACTCTGATGTGCCTTCGGTACTGCAAGGAGAGGGGAGCCCTGACCGTGGGCATCACCAACACCGTGGGCAGCTCCATCTCCCGCGAGACCGACTGCGGCGTGCACATCAACGCAGGCCCCGAGATCGGCGTGGCCAGCACCAAGGTGGGCACAGCCCACCCCTCCCTGCCCTATGGGGCTGTTCCTGCCCTGGAACCCCTCCTTGGCTGGGACAGAGCCCCCTGCTTACCTGCTGCTGGCTGTGCAGCTACAGACCAGCAGCACCCTGACCTCTGTCCTGCAGCTTGCAGAGGGCTTTTGTTTGGGGTTCCTTAGAAAAATTAAATAATCGAAGGAAGCTGCATTAAACATTGAAAACAAATGGGTCTCAGAGGGAATGATTCCCTAAGAGGCCAGAATCCTCTTTGCCATTGTTTGTCTCGAGGTGCAGGCTCAGTTTAAACTAAAGTCAGAGATGAAAAATGAAATTAATAGACAAGATAATGGAAACTTTGCCTGCATGTAACTCCCTCACTGGCTCTGCTTTACCAAAGAAAATGGGATATTAATACTGTACTTTTAACAAATGGGGGAATGGTCTTTTACAGAAACCTATTTGTGTCCAGGTAACAGGATTATTCTGGCAGTGTGAGATACAGTATAAAATAACTTACTTTGCTGCCTTTCATTTTGGTGAAATGCTTCTGCATGGTGAAATCTGCTTTGGTTTAGTTATATTTAGAGGCGAGATGATGTCAATCTGTTACATAAATTCAGCCAAAACCCACATTTGAGTTTAATAGTTCATTGGGGAATTTTATAATGGAAAATTCATGAGTCTCTTACAAGAAACTCTTGAACGAGCTGTTTGTCCCTGTTGTTTTCACATGGCCAGCAGTTACAGTTTGGAGACAAATGGCATTTTTTTCTCTGATGATGTAGGGTGTTACCAAAGCTGCGCATATATGAAATAAAAACTTGAAAAGTTTCTGCCCTGAGGTTGCCCAGAACTTCCTTTTGAGAATATTCTAAACAGCCTAGGCATGTTAATGTGGCTGCTGGGTGCTGTGGACTTCTGCAGCCTCCAGCTGCATGAAGCAGAGCAGCTCCCATTCCATAGCACACTCGTGCAGGCAGCATCACTGCAGCTTTTCTGGCTTCCTTCAGGAGTCACTTGCAGTAAAGGAGGACATGGTCACAAAATGGAGTTTAGCAGTCACCAGGAAAGCTTAGAATAGGAAATCTTGGTTGTTGTGTCTGAATCTCCTGGAGCATGAGGAGATCATCACGTGCCCCCGTTGAGATGTGCCCAAGTGAGATTTGCCTCGTGAGCCCGCGTTCGTTTTTGCTTCTTACATGGAATCAAAGTTGCCACTTGGAGTCACATTGAGAGCAAGGGCAGCTGGGCTGAGGATTTCACCTGTTTGTGCAGCAGTGACATTTCTTGTGCTCCACACCAGGCCTACACCAGCCAGTTTGTGTCCCTGGTGATGTTTGCCCTGATGATGTGTGACGACAGGATCTCCATGCAGGAGCGGCGCAAGGAGATCATGCGGGGGCTCAAGGGGCTGCCAGGTGGGACCCTGGGCTTGAGCGGGGGCTCAGCAGGGCTGGGGGGGCCCAGCAGGGCTGGACCCTGGGCTGGGGGGCTCAGCAGGGCAAGGGGAGCTCAGCAGGGCTGGGCTTGCAGGGAGGGGCTGGGGGGGTCAGGAGGGTGGCAACGTTGTCACCATTCCTTGTAGCCACGTTCTCTCAGGTGTCTCCAGGCCACCAAACTGGAGCAGGAAAACAGCCCAGGGGTTTCACAGGTCACTGCTGGCTGTGTGAGTGAGGGGTGCAGTGTGAGGCACATACATGAGCACACTCAATCTGAGTTCTTCCCCTTCCCTCTAGACTTGATTAAAGAAGTGCTGAGCATGGATGATGAGATCCAGAAACTGGCCACAGAGCTGTACCATCAGAAGTCTGTCCTCATCATGGGACGTGGCTACCACTATGCCACGTGTTTGGAGGGAGCCTTGGTAAGATTTCTTTATTTCAAGCTGGCTCAGACACAGCCACAGACTTCAGACCTGAGCAACATTTGGCTCCAGGTGCAGCTGTAAGTGCAGCCATGGCTCTGGTGTGTTGGCCAGCTTGTGGGTTAAATGGGTTAAATGGAAGGCCCTGGCACAGGGTGCCCAGAGAAGCTGTATCTGCCCCTGGTTCCCTGGAAGTGCCCAAGGCCAGGTTGGACAGGGCTTGGAGCAGCCTGGGATGGTGGAAGGTGTCCATGCTCACTGGGACTGGATGGGTCTCAAGGTCCCTTTCCACCCAAACCGTGCCATGATTACAAATAGCTGAAAGTCACTGTGACAGTGCTGAGGCTGCTGCAGTGGGTTGGAAGGGTGTGTTTTCTGTGCTCACACTGGGAATGCTTTACTGGACAAACTGAGCATCCTAATAAATGGAAAACTGAGCTTGTACTTTCCAAACCCACATATTGCAGTTTTTGCATTTGAGGAGGTTGCTGTTGTTGTTCCCTGTGCTGTGTCCCCCCTGCCATGCAAACATGTTCTCTTTGCCTTTGCCTGCCCAGCCAGGCTGGGAGGGTGGCTGTGGTGGCTGAGGCGAGTTCTAAAGGCTCTGGTGCTTTGGTGGCACAGCTGGAAGTGTTGGTGGCTGCCCAGCCCAGGGGCACTGCTTGCATCTGGGTTTTTGGCCCAACTCATCTGCATCTGAGAGGAGCCAGAACTGAGTTTTATAAAGTGCAAGAATTCACAGAGATGGTTACAAAAACATTACAAGGTTGCTCAAAGTTTCATTCATGCCTTTTTTCCCCTCTAGAAAATTAAAGAAATCACCTACATGCACTCAGAAGGGATCCTGGCCGGGGAGCTGAAGCACGGTCCCCTGGCCCTGGTGGACAAGCTCATGCCTGTGATCATGATCATCATGAGAGACCACACCTATGCCAAGTGCCAGAACGCTCTCCAGCAGGTCATTGCACGCCAGGTGAGGGCTGGTAAGGTCTGCAGTGCTCCAGAGGTGATGCTTTTAACAGAAAAGTAGTTCACAGACACCCAGACCGTCCACTTTGTTGTCACTGCCCACATGTGAGTTCAGTAAATACTGTGGGCATTTCAACAGCAATTTTTGCAGCAATTGCAAAAGCCTGGCATGGTCTGTTTAACCCTCAAGTACCCCACAGGGCTGCCCAGGGGATTTGAAGCTGTTTGGTTCTAAATAAAGCATTAAATTTTGCCACTGGCACTCTGCACAGAAGTGAGGAAAGAACCTTCCAGGCCTTTCCTTCAGCGTTCCCCTCTGTTGCAGGGCCGGCCTGTGGTGATTTGTGACAAGGAGGACATCGAGACCATTAAGAACAACAAAAGAACAATCAAAGTTCCCCACTCAGTGGACTGTCTGCAGGGGATCCTGAGCGTGATCCCCCTCCAGCTGCTGGCCTTCCACCTGGCCGTACTCAGGGGCTATGATGTGAGTACAGCACTCCTTCCCCCTCTCTCCTGTGTGCTGCTGTGTGCTGGGTGGTGCTGCCAGCCTCGGGGGGTCTCTGTGCCACTGCTTGAGCTGCTGCAGTGCCCAGGGCAGGGCCAGGTGTGGCCAGTGCAGAACTGGGAGGAGGCCCAGGACACGTGGCCAAGTGTGGTGCAGCTGAGCTGGGACGTGTGCCTGTGGTGTGGTAGGAGCAGCCAGGCTCTGGAGGGCTGTAGGGAGCTAAAGGGAAGGTGACAATCCTCAGAAGGGTGTTTGGCAAACAGTTTGGTGTTAGCTGTTTGATCTTAATACAGACACTGGCCTCCACCTGTTCTCAGTGACCTCTTACCACTGGAACCATGTGGACTGAGGGACTCGCTCCTTAGTTCTGACAGAGCAGTTGTAAATTAAGGTTGTGGACTTCTTTTCTGCACTGATTGGCCTAAATTAACATGAGAATATGTTGGATTGTTTTCAGTTGGAACACAGGATAGACATTCCACACGTTACAAAGTTATACACAAACAAAGTGTGTAAATACTCACAAGCCTGTTCTTTCTCCTCCCTCTCTGCAGGTTGATTTTCCAAGAAATCTGGCCAAGTCCGTAACTGTAGAGTGAAAGATCATCTGAATCATAGGGGCAAAGGGGAATTAAATGAAAGACTTTTTTTGGTACCAAAATAACTCGATTTTAAAGCCCCCTAGGTAAATCTTATTTTGGTAAATCGTTGTTTGTGTATAAGATCACCATAATTCCATTACATTAGTGATTCTCCAGTTGATTCCACATGCTATGTCAATAGCCCTGGGTTTTTTTGATCAGTAGACTTTCATGAAAGATGTTAAATGGTTTTCCTTAAAGATTGCTGAGTCTTCTAGGTAAGGGGCCCTCCTCTTTACTCTGAGCTGATGTCATTGTCTCTTACCCAAAGTGGCTCGTTTCAGTCACTGATGAGAAACCTCTGAAGGAATTAATCAATGCCCTGTCATGCTCTCAGGCAGTGAAGCAGATCACCAGGACACACAACTGGAACAAGAGCTGGTACTGGTCATGCTTGTGCAGATATTTTACCAGTGAACGAAACTGCAGGCAAGCCTTTGGGGTAAATTCCTGCCTCAGGTGCAAAAGGGAATTCAGCTGAGCTGGCACAGCCTCCTCCTCTGGGCACCTGGTGAATGTGCCAAGAGCTGCTCCAGGGGGGGTTTATCTATGCCAAAAACAGAGCAAGTGACAATCTCGTAGCCACAGTGGCCACGGCGCCGTGTGCCCCAGCATGGCCAGTGGGGCTGAGGGCAAGGGGGAGTGCCCAGAGCTCACTCAGCTGCTGCCTGCTGCTCCTGGGGGCTGCTTGGGGCTTTTTAAAACAAGTGGAAGTTTTCATGTGCTGAGGATTTAAAACAAGTGGAAGTTTTCCTCTGCTGAGGATTTTCCCCTTGAACCGAGGGGCACTGTGAGCACACCTGAGTGACCCAGCTGTGACACACCTAAAGGGGGTAAAAAGGCTCTATAAAATGACAGAAACAAATACCTTGGTAATATTTCTATAACAAGCTTGAAGAGAATCAAAAATCACACAGAAAATGTTTCTTCAGGGCTCAAAACCTGACTTTTTCAGAGCCATCAAAGGACAGTTAGTGTATATTTCCTAATGTGAAAAGGTGAATTTTCTCCCATCTTGCTGGGTTTTGAATTAGCTTTACACAGGCACTGTAAAACCATGCCACAAGGTATAAAATGGTGCTGGTGAATATTCCAGGTCATTTACTGCCCCTGAAAAATGGCTTTAGCCAATGCAGTTCTTGGGGACTGCCCAGTGCCCTGCCAACCCCAGTTCTCCTGGCAGAGGGTGAGACAGTCACCCAGGCTGGCCCATGACTGCCCTGGTAAGGTATTCCCAAAGACTCTGTGGCAATTCTGCTTTGTCTGAAACCACAGGGACTCTTCCACTTCAATGCAGTGTCAGCTCAAGGCTCAGTTTCATTATGAGAATGAAATGCTGCCTGGAAACAGCCTCTCAAAGCCAGTGTATGTGTTTATTAATCTGTCATATTCTGACTATTAATTGATGAACACATTGTGCTGCCAGTGTCTGTTTAAGAACAAAGTGGTAAATGCTGCATTTTAGTTCAGCAAATGCTGTGTGTGAGGCACTGCCCTGTGACAGCTGTGCCTACGCTTAAACATGACCTGTAGCCCTCCCTGCTTTGCTGGAGGATGGTAATTGTTCTTTGGGAAAAAGCAAGGCTGTGCAATGCTCACAGGTGGGGACAGCTCCTCCTCCTTCTCCTCCTCCTCCCAGCTTGCTTTGGAGAACCTGTGCAGGGTTTGGTCCAGGCTGGCTCCCCCTGGCACAGGATGTGCAGTGTCCCATCCTTTGTTCTCAGAATGGGATCTCATGTGAAGCAGCCCCACAAGGGAATGATTTCAGCCCTTTTCCTGCCCCTGCAGCCAGCATTGCTTTTACCCTGCCTTGCACAGAGGACTGCCCTGGGCAGGGGGGCAGACACCCCTGTGAACACAAGCTGCTGCTCAGTAGAAGTTTGGTAGTGCAGGCTGTTCCACGTTGGTGGAAGCTGTGTACCTAGAGGACCAAAGAGCAGGAGTGTGAGTTAGAAATGTCCAGTCTGACACTGGAGCTGTAGGGGTCGTGCTGAGCTCCCTGGCTTTGTGCTGTGCCAGACAAATCCTTGTTCCTTGTAGCTGGAGGCATTGATGGGTCAGGGGAGCAGGCAGTGCCCACCTCCTCCTCCTGCCACAACTGCCTGGGTGTCAAACTCTGCCTGCCACAACTGCCTGGGTGTCAAACTCTGCCTGCCAAAACTGAAGGCTCAGAGCTGTGGCAGTAAGGCTGATGGGTGTTGTAGGCTCAGTCCCAAAGGATGCTCTGGAGCACACCTGTATGAAGAATTCCTCTGCTGAGCATGGCAGGGAACCTGTTAAGCATCTCCTTGTTGTTGTTGTTGCCATGCAGTGTGAAGTGAGAATGTACAAAGGACTCTTTTTAGCTTTCCTTACCTCATTTTGTCCATGTGTTGCATTTCGATGAACAGATGATGTTTCTCTTTTCCTTAGAAAACTTTTAGGATGTCTCGTGGTATTTATTAACAGCCAGTCAGTCTTCTGCTCTCCCAAATGAATGTTTTGCTTACTGAGCCAGTGAAATTCTCTCCTTCCTCACTGAAGTGTTGAAAAATTCAGTAGCCCTGTCTCTAAAATTGAGCCACAGGTAAATACAAAATACAAATCAAGGCCTTTGCCATCTGGAATAGCAGCTTCTATTCCTGCCCACTTTGGTCACAGTTTATTTTGTTGTAACTCTGTTCCTCACCTGCAGAGACTCAGAGGGAAGCTCTGAGGTCTTGGGGGGTAATTAATTTGGTAATTAAACCAAAGACCAGAGAGCTCCCAGCTCAGCACGTTTCTGCTTGGCAGTTCTCAGACAGATTCCATGCACATGGAATATGCTGCAGCCAGAAAGGTTGTTTTGGTTTTTTTTTTTTTCCCTGGCTCTGCTGCAGAAGGGCTGTGGGCAGTTTTCTCTCAGATTTGTCACAGCCAGGACTCTGTGCATGTTCCTACCAAGAGCCCATCAGGGCCATCTCCTGTGTGAGGCAGGGAGGCCCTTCTGTCCAAAAAGCTGCCTGGACACCCTCTGTTGGGTCACAGTCTCAACCCCATGTACTGAGAGAGCCAAAACGTCACCTGGAGCCTTTCCCAGCCACGTGGGATGGAGCTTGTGGGCCCCACACAGAACCCTCAGTTTGGAGCCTTAAACCCAGCCCAGACACAGAGGTCTGCTTGAGCAGCAGAGTGAAGCCTCTAAAGGCACAAATCAGACCCTCACTAGTGCAGAACTGGGCCTTACCCCTCCCTGGCTGTCCCTAGGAGTCCTTGATGCCATGAGCAGGTGCCTATGGCTGTGTTGGATAGAGGGAGGGACTGAAATTAAGTAGCTTAAGTAGCAGGTCAGTGTTTAGCTGTGGCTAATTTTAGATCCTACCTGAATGTACCAAACTTGCCTCAAAGCATGGAGTCCCTGCTCCTCACCAGAAACAGGAAGAAGAAGAAACAGAAGTATTTGGGTTGAAAAAAAAAAAGGAAAGAAAACTCTTTGCCTTCAATTGAATTTCTGTAAATAGACATTTGAGTGGCAGACCCACGTTTCCTCCCTTGTAGATTCTCTGCCTCTGCTTACATATCCAGCTGGCTTCGGCTGTGGGGACCAGACTGTACCGTGTTTCTGTTGTGTGCTGTATGCAGAAGATGTCTTACTTTTGTCTGTAGTGTTCTATAATTTGGGTTTTGTCTCTTTGCTTACTTTTTTTGTATCTCACCCTTTGAATAAAATCAAGTGCCCTACATTAAACAAACGGAATTACTGGTCTTTAGTTAAATCCATTGAGAACAGAGGTAACCCCTGTGGAAGTTAAGGGCTGGATGTACAAAGCAGAAAACCCCAGGGCTTAACTTGGCCCTGTCCTGACCAGCGAGGCTGTTTTCAGGTCAGAGGTTCAGCCTGTATTTCATTTCCATGTTCCACCTGCCCTTTCCTAACTGTGATTTTTTCCTCTCTACAAGAAAGCCCGTGAAACCCCCCTAAGGCAGAACTGTTTCTGTACCTTAATTCTTATTGAATTACCTTATTTAATCACCACAGAGACAGCTGCAGTCAGCACAGCCCATACATGACCCGTGCTCAGTGAGTGTAACCCACATTCCACAGCTGCTGAAATTCAGCTTCTTTTCTGAGGAGGAGCCCTGTGTGGGTGAGGCTGAGCTGGGACCACGAGGGTCAGGTCAGAGCAGTGCTGGGGGCTCAGGGCTAAAACACATCTACCCGGTTTTTGAGGGAATGCCACGCTGACAAAACAGTCTGGAATTCCACCCTCTTCCTCTTGGATTCATTTCCTCGGGGAATCTTCACCTCTCCAGGGCAGCAGCATCAAACTCCTGCCTTTATTTTCTTACACAAAGGCAGCGGCTCAGACTTCTCTCAAAGACCTTCCCTATACAAGAACCAGTGCTGAAAGGTCCCCAGGCTCCTCTCTAGGGCTTGGAACTTTCAGTGTGGCTATGGGAGCACAAGGAAAAGTGGGAGCAGGACTCTGCACAGAAACCCTTCAACCCTGCACGGTTTGGCTTGTGCAAGCTGATAAACCCCAGAAACCGAGGGAGACCTCCAGACAGGCACAAGCATTTGGTTTGAATAAATGGCATTACATTGACTGCTCCAGAATGGTGGAGAAGCAGCACCTGTTCTGTTCCTTGTCCTGTTCAGGTAAAAGCTATTGCTAATTGCAGTAATATTGCTAATTGCCCTCCCCAGAAAGGCATAGCCACAGCCAGCTGTGACAGAGGTGCCAGAGCCACCCTCCTGTGCACAGGGAGGAGCAGGAGACACCTGGAGGTCCTTGGGAGTAGCACCCTGACCTGTGGGTCCTGAGCCCTGGGTGCTCTCAGCAGCCCCCAAGAACCATCCCCAGGGCCAGAGCAGCCCCTCAGCTCTCACAGCATCAGCACCCTGAGGCTTTAAGGGCCTCAGCTTTAGTGACAGCTGACAGGACATCCTGGGAAACAACGAAAAATGCTGCACAGGGATGGGAGTTCACCTCGGTGGGGCATCCTGGCCAGTTGCAGCTGAGCTCTGCACAGCCCAGTGCACTCCAGGAGACAGGGGACAGCGCTGTCCATGCCCAAACCCTCTGCTTTGTCATTTCCCAAACCCTCTGGTCCTGCTCTGGTGGCACAGCCAGACGTGGATGGACCTGCACAGCCACAGCTCCTGGACAGGCATGGCCTCCTCATCTCCAGCCCAGCAGAAGAGCTGTTCCTGCAAGCCTGGCCCCAAAACCGCTGCGTGCTTCAAAAGAGGCCATTCCTGACCTGTTCCCATGCATTTATCCAATGATTGGAACACAGCACTTGAAGGAAGAAAAGCTGCCTCACCAGGATGGTCCATTCAGTGCTGAGGAGGTTTACCCAGTCCCCCAGGAAAATCAGACCCACAAATCAGACAGGACGTGACTCCTTCCTCCTCCTCAGGCTCCTTCTTCGTTGTTTAGGTCAGATAAAATATGTTCCCATGGTTTTACAAATTCCTATGGAAACAAGCTGAAACAAACAGGCTGTGCAAGGCAACGAGCCCAGGCAGACTGGGACACTGATGGTGACACCACAGCCCTGAGTTAGCCCAGGACAAAATTACCAGATGACCAAATTACCGGCACAGGTAAAGCCCAGCTGCACCAACTAACAGCGATCAGCAAACCTGCAGGGGGGCAGCGGGGCCTTTCCAGCTCCTCCATTTCCTCTCCTTCCCTCCCAGCTCCTCCATTCCCTCTCTCCAGCATTCCCTGCCCCAGGGAGGGGGTGGCTGGAGCCTCCTGGCCAGAGGAGACAGTCCAGCTCTGTCTGCACAGCTCAGTGTCCCCAGCAGGGCAGGGCAGGGGACAGGCAGGTGCTGCAGGGGTGGCACAGCCTCTCCTGTCTCCAGCAGGGAGTCCCTGGGAGGAAGGATTGGCTGCCTCTCCTGTCCCTGCTGTCCCCAGGACCTGTCCCCGAGCTCCCAGCTGGCTCCTCTGGCACCCGGGCTGGGCAGGACACTCATGGGGGACGTTAGCAAACCCTGGGGATGTGCCTGGAGTTGGCTGTGTGACCAAAGCCACCTTCCCACCAGTGCATGGATGGTGGGAAAAGCCTGGAGCCACAAAAGCTCCTCTCCAGCATGAGGCCAGCACAGACAGAGAGGCCCCTGTGGTCAGGGCCACTCTGAGCTGTGGCAGGGACTCACATTCCTGCTGCCATTTCCTGCAGCAGCTCCTTTCCCCAGCCCTGGAACTGCTGACCATGAGAATTCTGCTCTGCCCAGACAGCCCCAGCTGGCCCTGCCTGAGGGAGCTGCAGGCAGGTGTCCCACACCAGGACAGGCTGTCCACACCCAGGGGGTGACCCCAAACCTCCCTGCAGACACAAAACCCTGCAGCCATCACCCGCTGGAATTCAGGGGGGATTCCAGAACTGCACAAAGCTGGGAAGGAAGCACGCAGGAAAAATTCCCGCTGGGCCAAAGCACGAGGAGGGACAGGTTTCTGTGAGCCAGGGAACGTGGGACAGCCCTTGCTGACACAGGATGGCCGTGCTCATCCTCCTCCTCTCCACCTGAGTCCGGCACAGCCACATCCCCTCCCTCAGGCCCTCGCTCAGGCAGAGCTTGAAGTCTTGAATGCATGGAGTGCCTCTGTGGATGGATGAAGTGACTCCAGCATGTGCCCACAGGACCCCAGCCAAGCCAGGCAGGGGCTGTTGTTTTTTCTATCCCTGTTCAGGTGGACCATTCCCTGTCCCAGGGCTGCTGTTTTTATGGCTGCTGTCCCTTTTGCAGGTCGATCGCATCGCTGCCTCCAGAGACTGAGCACCAGCACTGTCCCAGAGCTGCTGCAGCAACCGAGGGCCGTGAGGAGCAGGAGCCAGGGGTGAGCGGGGACAGCCAGACCCTGCCTGGGGGGACACCATGCCAAGGGTGACACTGGCCCAGGGGTGGCACCACCCTAGGGGTGACACCATGCCCAGAGTGACACCAGCTCTGGGGTGACACCAGCCCCAAGGTGACATTGGCACTGAGGTGATGCCATCCCAAGGGTGACACAATGCCAGCACCCCTGGCTCAGCCCAGACCCCTCCAGGCCCCCTCTGCTCCACAGCCCAGCTGTGAGTGTTCAGCACTGAACAAAGCCTAGAGCCAGCCCTGGGGACTCAGAGGCCACTCTGTTCACTGGCTGTATTTAGCACTGGAGTTCTTGTCTTGTTTGTAGGTTTTAAACAATAAAAGTCTCCAAAGATGATCTTGGTTTCTAGAGCAATTGCCAAAAGTGGAGTGCTTTGCTTTAGAAATGGCACTTTGTCTCTTCTTGGATGGTTCCTTCACTCCTTGGCTTCTGCAGCCCAGGGAACAAAGCCAAGCTCACTACCCCTCCCTGCTCCCCCTTTCCCTGCTCAGTGACAGTTCTAAGGGCTTGGACCCAAATTTCTCCCCTTGTGTCTCCTTCAGACTGAGCTGAAGGCTGGGCCCTCAGTCCTGGGGGTGGCTTTGTCACAAGAGCTTGGCTGGACAGTCCTGCACTTTGTTCAACACCCCAGTTAGCCACAAACACCCCAACCCAACCCAAAAACGTGCTGAGATCTCCACAGCAAGCTCCTGGGAATAGAGAAAACCTTCCACAGCATTAGATCAGGACACCCCAGGCCTGGGTGGGAAGCAGAGGAGCAGAGCTTTGGTGCCCACCAAAGCTGAGGAGCCCAGCATGAATCAGCTCCTCTGATGGAAGTGCATTTAAAAAATTAATACAGAGCAAAACTCTTCCAGGCTGCACCAGCCCTAGCTGGACTGACAGAGCAATGCTGGGAAAAGCTTTGATGCTCTTGCACAAAGCCAATGCAGGGCAGTGTCCCAGGCTGGCCCAGCCCCTCCTGCTCCTGCTGCAGCCTGGAGCAGCTCTGAGGGAAATGCAAACTGAGCCAGCATCCCCTTCCTGCCTGGGCCAGAGACCCCCGAGCTCCTGCAGCCCCTGCAGCCCCTGCAGCTCTTGCAGCTCCTGCAGCCCCTGCAGCCCCTGCAGCTCTTGCAGCTCCTGCAGCTCCTGCAGCCCCTGCAGCCCCTGCAGCTCCTGCAGCCCCTGCAGCTCCTGCAGCCCCTGCAGCCCCTGCAGCTCCTGCAACCCCTGCAGCCCCTGCAGCTCCTGCAGCTCCTGCAGCTCCTGCAGCCCCTGCAGCTCCCTGGGGCGTGGGGAGCAGCTCTGGGATCCGGCACAATCCCACAGCTCAGCCCTCCCTTCCCTGCTGCACCGAGTGGGGAGGAGGGAGCAAAGCCAACCCAAACCAACATCCTGAGTCTGCAGTGCAGAGATTTATCACCAAGCTGGCTGCAGACAGACAGACAGACAGACAGACAGACATCCCCAGTGCAGATGATGCTGCCTCGCTGTCTCCCCGTGGACTTCACTGCGATTAAATCACATTCCAGCAGCAGCAGAGAGGCAGGAAGCAGCAGTCAGGAATTTCTGGACAGGAAACAGATGGGAAGGGGAGGGGAAAGGGTTCCACGGAAGGGTGAAGGACACGAGCAGTGCCCTGCTCTGTCCCCTCCCCAGCCACAGCGGGGGTGCTTCAGGGTCCCATTGCCACAGCCCTGTCCCCTCTCTCCCAGCCTGAGCAAGCCCAGCTCAGCCCAGGAGGGGTTGGCACCACTGGAACCCAAAGGGATTTTCTCCAACCACAGTGGGGACCACAGGGAGAGGAACATCCCAGAGACTTCCCTGACGCTGCTGAAACCACTCCAAATGAGCTCAGACCCCTTTCCTGTCGCTTTAGCTCAGAATTATTCCAGAGGACTGCACTGAACTCGTTTAGCTCCTGTTGGGGTTTGTCTGCAGCAGGGAGGCACCAAGGAGCAGGGCCAGGCCACTGCGGTGGCAGCAGAGCCTTGCAGGAGGAGCCCATCACTGCAGGGATGTCCCCAGTGGCACTGGGATAACTGGGGAGGAAACTCAGGAAACCATCCCCAGCCTCCAGCCATGAGCACCCATCCAGGCCTCTGGAGAAGGGGTCTGTGAGGCTGCCTGTAAATGTGACCCTGCCAAGATGCTTTAGATGTCTGCAGCAGAGCATAAAGTAACAGTTGTCAGCTTGAAAAATACATTAGACCTTAAAAAGGCCTCTGGTAAAAAGAAAGGGAAAAAAAGTGGGCAGAGAGGAGGGAGAAAAAAATGGTTTATTTTTCAGTTTTGGCCAGACCACAGTTGTCAGTAAATATTCTTTTCAGATAAATAATTTACTGTTGTTGTTTTCTAACAAATATAACCAAGAAAGCTCCCTTGTTTAAAGCCTAGATCTGAATTACCTTGTAGGGAAATGAAAATATTTCCTCTGGGGACTCTGCACTCTCCTCCCTTAAATACCCAACAGACCTGGAGAGGTGACAAGAGGTGACTTGACTCTCCCAGCAGGAGCTCAGGAGCTCTGCCCTGCACACCCCAGCAGTGCCACCTGTGCTACATGTCCCTGTGTCCCTCATGTCCCTTGTGTCCCCTGTGTCCCCCATGTCCCTCGTGTCACATATCCCCCGTGTCACATGTCCCTTGTGTCCCCAGTGTCCCTCGTGTCCCACCTCCAGGACCAGCAGGAAGTTTCCTCCCTCCCTGGCAACCCCAGAAGTGATTTCTGTGATTTCCCCTCCTCAGGCTGGTTCTGGAGCTGTTCTGCTGTGGGAGCTCAGAGGTGTCAGAATTCCTTCTCCAAACCCGGGTTTGGATTCACCGGGAATTGTTTATGGTGCTGCATCATGAACAAAAGCTGGGAATTGTTTATGGGGCTGCATGACCCCTGCCTGCCAGCACCGAGTGATCCAAGATCCCTTAAGCCAAGGATCCCTACCTGCAGCTCCACAGAGATCTGTGCTCATCCTGCTGAACCAAGAGATTCTCTGGCTGCTCTCCAGCAGTCTGTGCCTTCTTTTTTCTCCCTTGCATTCGGGCCTGTTTCTTATTTATTTAATTTGGTGTTGTGGGAATGTAAAAATGTGCCCCAGTGGATGAGGCCAGTGGCCTGGGTGGTCCCACCCAGCCAAGCTGCTGCACTCAGAAATCCCTTGGAAGGCTGGAAAGTGAGTCCCTGCTCCACAAAACCTCCCTGCAGAGCACGGAGGGCAGGGTGCCCCAGCAGCTGTCCCCAGGAGCTGCCAGGGAGGGACAGACCCCCCCTGGAATGGCAAATCCACCAAGCAGGGAAATCTGGGCTGGAAAAGGGCACGGGGGGGGCACCAGGACCCCTCTGGTGCTGCAGGAACCTGGGGGATGATGAACCAGGAGGGAAACTGGCCTCAGACAAACAGAGTCACCTCCAGATTTGCAGGGATACCTAAACCTTCCCCTGCCTGCTCTAGAGAACATTTGGATGTTTAAAGGACCAGGAATCTGTTAACAGGAATTAATCCTGGGTTTCTTCATCAAAAAGCCCTCAAAATGATTCAGTTGTGCCAGCCCACAGGGAGCAGCAGCAGAACCATGTGGAAAGCCAGAGGGACCAAGGACAAAATTGCTGAACACTTTTCTTGGGGTTTTTTTTAGCCTCTGATGACTGAGGGTGTCACATGTACCCTCAGTTCACCCACTGCCACAGCCAGGAATTAAAACTGCACTTCTCTGTGTTATCTGGGTCAATGCAAATTTCCTCAGTCTCCAAAACAGCATCTCACAAGCTTCTCCTACAGCTGCAGAGGAGCAAGCAAGGGTTTGCTGTCATGTCTGGGGAGGAGCTGCTGGCACAGGAGCACCCAGGACACAAGTCACAGCTCTGCCAGCAGCTCTGTCTTTCACCCCTATTGGACAGGTTATTTACCTCCACATGGTTCTTTAACGAAAAAACAGACTTATTTCATTTTGCAAATGGATTATTTTTTCTGGATTATCTCAGGCTGGGGGAGCAGCCTGGACCAAGCCACCCTGGCCCCTCCCCAGACAGGGACAGGCAGAGGCAGACAAGTGAGGATGACTTCAGGATTTGACCTTCTGAGCTAGACTGCTTAAAAAAACAAACAAGAACATGTCTGATGCTACTGCAATGATTTAAATTCGTTTTCAGCAGATGGAAATCTCTCCAGTTTCCATGACAGGCTGTGGCACAGGCAGCTGCGATCCCTTCCAGCATTGCACACCCTCAGACACTCATCCTGCCCCAGAAAAGTTTACAGCTGTCAAATTCACACCAAAGCAGGAGTTCCCAAGTTGTGTCCCACGAGATCAGCTCTGGCAGTCCATGGAATGCTGCCCCTGCAGTCTGGGCTTGCTCCCTTGCCCTGCACACAGCTAAAAATTCCCCCATTCATTCTCGGTGCTGTTTTTCCACATCTGCTGTTGCTTTGGTTACAGGAGCAGGGAGGGGGAGGCCCTGCACATGGGGAGGGTATTTCCAGGTGTTTCATCCTTGCATCCTTTTATTTAAGGTATTTAGGGGCTCACAGGTGCCCATGCCTTAAATAAAACCTGGGAATCGATTCCAGCCTTCTCCTCAGGCCCTGGAGCATCTGCAGTGCACAGAAATTTTCATTCTGTCTGACCCCAGGCACTGCAGAGTCCAAAATTCTCACTTTCCCAGAGGCATCAGCTCCAGGTTTGCCCCCCAGGTCCCAGCACTGGCGATTCTGTGGGATATTCCGTGGGAATGCTGACAGGCAGGCAGAGCTTGCCAAGGCCAGAGGGGCTCACATCTCACATGTCAGCAGGAGCAGACTGGAGGAATGCAGACATCCCCTGCTGCTGCCTGGCTTTTCCTTTCCCAGAGACCTTCCGTGCAGTAAGGAATGCCAGGAATACCTGGAGGGAGGATCCCACACCCTGGTGAGCCCACACTGACCACAGGGGCTCATGGGCAGCAGGGGACAAGCACAAAGCATCTTCTGCAGGCAGCTGAAGTCTCTCACACCCAGAGGAGATGCCAGGGAGGATTTGAAGTGGGGATGGAAAGTGGAATTTAGAAATCCCCAGCTTTTCTTGCGAGTAGGAGTTACCTCATTGCTCAGTTCAGTTTTCCACTCCCTGTGGTATTTTTTCATGCTATGGTTTCTCCATCCCTGTTAATTTCTGCAGCTCTGGAAAAGGCCCCACGATTTAATTCCTACAGAATTCCCTGCTCAGGCTGCAGCTCTGGCCACATCCAGCACGAGCCAGGCTGTCCCCTGGGTGCAGGGGACAAGTCCTCCACCATCAGGGACACCTCACTTTGGGGGACAACTGCACTGACCTTGTGGATGAGAAAACATTTCCCCTCATGCTCTGAACCTCTCCAATAGATTTTTCCTTCCCACATTACCAGGAAGGGCCCTTCAAAACATTTAACTCTTAAAAAATACTTAAATAATCTAGAATTTCTGGCGATGTGCTACAGACTTTCAGCCACTGTCTGCATCCAGGATGATTTATTTTACAGTTCATGCTATTTTTACAAGTTATTTTATAGCTGTTTCTGAAATAAAAAGATGCATTACACTCTCCAGCAGCAGAAGGGATGCTCTGAGTCCTCCTGGCATTTCCATCAGCCCCACACAAACCCTTATCTATGACTCAGATGAGGCTTTCTCTGCCAAATTTAGGGAGAAAAAAGCAATTTCTCTCCCTGCCAAGAGAGGAGCTCCTCATGTTTCCCAGGGCAGATGGGGAACAAGCAGGATCCACCTGCAGGGAGAGCCCTGGAAACAGCCCCCAGACCCAGCCACTGCTGCTCCCTGGCCCCACCTGGGCTCCCTGGGCTGGAACTGGGTGTCCAGAGGGACAAAGCCAGCACAGAGCAGCCTAAAACGAAGAGAAATCCTGCCAGGACTCCCCATTTGGGCTCCTTGCACCTGCCCAGCCCCATCCTGGTCTTCCCCAGTTCCCTGCTGTTCCCAGAGCTCTGTGCCACCCCAAACCCCTCCCTGAGCCCCAGTGCCCCCATCAGCCCAGACTGGGAGCCCAGCCCTGCTCCCGTGGGGCTCACTGGGTGCAGCTGCTGGCAATGACCCTGGCTCCTGTGCTCCTGATGCTCTGGGGCCACTTTGCTCCAAAATAACCTTTTTTTTTTTTGTCTGGGAGATCCTCCCTGCTCTGGCCTGGTGGCAGCACTGTGGGGCTCCCTGGGGCTCGGGGACCGAGGGGTTCCTGGCCAGTGGGGCTGGAGCTGCTGGAAATTCAAGCCAGCCTGCCCAGGTCCCCATGTTCTCCTGGGTGTTTCTGCCCAGGGCAGTGATGGTTCTTTCAGCACAGCTCTGCTGACGTTTTCCTGCCCTGACTGACCCAGAGCTTCCATCAAAGCAGCTTTGCATCCTTTCTTCTGAGGTCGGGCTAAGTCAGGTTTAACTTGGGTTTTTTTCACCTGACCTCTTCTGAACAAAGCAACTGTGATTTTCTTTGAGTCCCCATTTAAAAAACACCTTTTTTTAAAAATGAGTCTGAGTGACAGCAGGACCTGCTGAGCACTGTGACTTCCTCCTTGCATTTACCACTTCCAAGCTTGATTTAAACAAAACACAGCAAGACAAAAGCAGGCTGAGCCCAGACTGGAAGGGTCTGGTGTGCTGAGGGAACTGCCAGCTCACCTTTTCAGAGGCAGGTAAAGCCTGGCTCTGTGTGCTTGGGACCCAGGGCCAGAGGCTGAATTTCTTCATGCTCTTCTTTGTGGAGTATCAAAACAACATCAAAATCCAGATGAGCTGGTTAAGTTTGGTTAAGTTTGGTTATTCCTGGTAGTGGCTGTGCCCTGTTAAAGGAGCCTCTGGTAAAGGTTCCTGAGCCAGTTTGTGTGAAATGGCAGATTTGGGGAGGAATGGGCAGTTCAGGCTCTGTCACATCCCAAAGAAAACAGCTTTTGTGTCAGAAGTGCTCTGGGCTGTTGGGAAGAAAACCACCAAGTCTGAGTTCCCCAGGATAATGAAAAAAGAATTTGTGAGAATTTGTTGCCCAGGATTTGCTTTGCCTTGACAAGGAATTGCTCAGAGCCCACCAGAGATTGGTGTAGTTCTTTAATAATAACATCAAGGTCAGCAAGAGTAATGACTGGATTTAACAAATGACACATGCAACAAACAGTGGGAGTAAAACATCACTGCACAGCACTGGCTGAGCTCACAGCACAGAATTCAATTCAAAAACATCAACACAGGGACTGCTCTGCTCCTCCCCTGCACCAGCACCACAAACTGGGCAATGGGCCCAATTTGTTAGCCCCAAAACTTGCCAGAGCCCTCAGAGCCAGACAGGCCCCTTCCCCAAAATAAACAGTGATAGAAGATGCCTTCACACACCAGGGAGCAGAGAATTCAGAGAGAATTCAGGTGACCCCAGAGTTCATGCCAGCAGCACTTGGTAACACTGGGCAAGTAAAATAAAATAAAATAAAACAAAACAGAACAGAACCTGAACCCTTGTCAAAGGCTCAACCCTTGGAGGCTGCCAGGCACTGACAGAGAGTTTTGAATGAATGAATGAGAGACAAGGGGAGGAATCAAAGGGCAGAAGAAAAGCTGATGGTTTGTTCAGTGCCATGAGACACCTGGCACCAGCTGGGGTCTCTGGGGTGCCACAGCAGCTGTGGCAGCACTCAGCTCCTTTTGGATGAACATTCCATTAAAGGTGGCTGGTGTGGAGTAGGAAAGGTTCATAGACAGAGAGTACAGAGGGCACCACAGAGCACTGGGTGTGCCCCAGCTAATTCGACCTCATTTCCATGGCATTAATTGTCAGTGGGAGCTGGTTTGAATTCAGGACCAAGTTTTCACTCTCAGTGGCCTTCCATTAAGTTCCTAAATTAATCTTTAGGGTCAGCATAAAGGAAGTGTGGCTTTTGAAGGCACATGAGGTGCTTCTGGGAGCCATTTTTGCAGCCAGATTTAGGTTAGTCCTAAATCACAGAATCCCAGAATGGTTTGGATTGGAGAGGACCTTAAAGGCCATCCAGTGCCACCCCTGCCAGGGCAGGGACACCTGCCACTGTCCCAGGCTGCTCCAACCTGGCCTTGGACATTCCCAGGGATCCAGGGGCAGCCACAGCTGCTCTGGCAATTCCATCCCAGCCCCTCCCCACCGTCCCAGGCAGGGATTCCTTCCTAAATACAAACCAGGTACAAAATTCACCACCAGACATGCTCTAATTTTTGTGGGAGCATTAGGAAGGGTCACCAAAGCCGACCCTCTGCAGAGCTGTGTGGGGTTTTCTCCAGGACTTCCACCCAGATCCATGTGCAAAAATCCCTTTGCCAATGGATGGGTGGCCTGGAGCTGCAGTGCCATGGTGGCTAATTAATGCCATGTCGGCTAATTAATGCCATGTCAAACAGGTGCTCGTCACTACAGGAAATATTTGTACACTTATTAAAAAAAAAAAAGCAATACAACCATAAAGAACAAATACAACAAGCACAGCTTGATACGGTAACATGCCATGAAATGTCATTGGCTTTATAATAATTTACTACAACTTGAAAAATGTTCTTTTATCCACAATGGATAGGAAATGCTTCCATCTAACATATGGTAAGCATGCAGCAACAATATGTACAACAAAAAATTTGGAGCTTGTTTTTTATTCTTAAACTGGATGATTACAAAGGGAGCATTTGAAAATGCTGATTTTCCTAGCCTGATCTAAGCTTTATTTTGCCTCTTTGGGTTTGTTTTTTTTCTTAGTTTGGGGAGAATGAGAATTTCTATGTACATCTACAAAAACATCACGGAGAATACATTGTTTTTATTTCCTCCCCCCAGCAGTAGATTTCTAGGTTAATTAACCAATTAACCAACTCATTGGCTAACAGACACTTAAAAAATTCAAATTCTCAATGCTGTATTGCTGAAAATCAATTTCCTTCCCAAACATTTCTGAAATGCTGAGGATCTGTTGGGGACATGGGTCCTGTGTTAAACCACTCCCAGTTTTCACACTTTCCATCATGAAACCAAACCAGACCAGACCAGAGAAACCAGATAAACCAGATAAACCAGACCAGACCAGTCCAGATCAGACCAAACCAGACTGGACCAAACCAAACCAAACCAAACCAAACCAAGCACAGCAAAGCAAAGTCAGGAGCTCTTTGCCTGCCCAGATCCATCCATGGGGGAGCCCAGCCCAGCTCCAGGGGGGTGTCAGAGCTTCCCCTCCCACCCAGTGTCCTCCTGTGGAAGCAGCCCTGGCTCTGACTGGTACAACTGGGATGAGGGAGCAGCACATGGGGGATCTGCTGGGGGTCAGGGACTGCTCTGTGCTGCCTGCAGACAGAACAGGGGGGATCAGAGGGGAGCACAGCCTCGCCTGGCTCAGTCCCAGCTCCTCAGGACTGACAGATTTATCTCACCTAAGAGCTGACCCTGACCCAGCACAGGGAGGGAGGGAGGGACCCAGAGCCTCGTGCCAAGGGTTCCCAGGGCAGGTCTCCACTGAATCTCTTTCCTCCCTTCCCTCCTTGAGAATTTTTTTCTTTTTTTTTTTTTTTTCCTTGTTTTGCTGAAAAAGCTAGAACTGGTATTTCCAAAAGCACTGAAGAAAGTACTTGGCAAAACATTTCTTTATCTGGTAAAAAATGAGATGAGAACCCTTTGCTATTGACAGAACTGCAGCTACAAAGGTGGCTTCTCTCCTGTGAGATTTCCAGAGAGAGTTTTGTGAGAACTGATCCCGAGGGTCAATCAGGGAGCTCTGGCTGAGGGGCTGAGGGGTCTCCCCTGGCTCTGCCCTGGGCTGCAGGCAGGTGCTCAGGGTGCCTGTAGGATACAGGAGTGTGCAGGAGATGCTCTGGGGTGTGCTGGGGGTGCCCTGAGGCTGAGGAGGAAGCAGGAGAAATGCAGCCAGTGCATTTCTTGGCAGACTGAGCCCCACCTGGGCTGTCCCAGGGGGGCTGGCCTCAGTCAGTACTGCTTATAGGAGTGATGCTGTTGAGAGCTGACAAGAGTGAGTAAGGACACTGGCTCTTCACTCAGAGCTGGGGAGGCAGCTGCTACTTGTTTAGGAAAGGAAAACAAAAAAAACAAAAAAAAAAAATCCACGTGGAAACATTTTTAAGGCGAAATAATTCAATTTACAGAAAAACAGGGATGCATCAGTGGCAACCTTCTCAAACTGACAGCAACAAGGAGCCCAAGCAGACTGGATTCACGGAACTCAAGACACCAAACCTCTGGTTTACATTCAGAGTCTTTCTCTTTGAATTGGAAACCAGCATTAAATGACACTGCAGAACCATGGAGTGATGGGCTAGATGGACAGAATTGCCTAAACCCAATGCCAAGACTCTTCTGTTGACCACACCTTTCCCAAACTCCCCCATGGTTATTTCCTCCTCTGTCCCACTGGGAACACCAAAGGCTGACCTGTCCTTAATTATTGTTGTCCTCAGAGACGGGGTCGATTTTCCCCTGCACCCCGATTTCCTAGAGACACTGTTTCCTAAAAACACAAATCAGACATCCACAAACCAACCTCCACAAACCAACATCCTCCACTGCACTGCACTGCACTGCACTGCACTCCACCCCACCCCAGCCCACCCCAGCCCAGCCCCTGGTGTCCCCATCCCCTCGGGGTGACCCCCCCAGGCTGGCAGTGCCCGCTGGCTGTGGCCCTGCCTGTCCCAGTGCTGCCCAGGCTGGTGGCTCTGGGTCTGCAGAGCTGCTGGTGCCACTGCTGCCTGGCAGCTGGCAGGGAGGGGCTGTCCCTGGCCCTGTGCCACCTGCAGGTGTCCCCAGGTCTCTGGCTGGGTTCTGCACTGGCAGGAGTCCTGTGCAGTCCTGGCCCAGGAGGTCTCCTTGGCAGAGCTCGCTCCAGTTCCCGGCTCCTGTTTTCCAGCGCTGGGCTCACGGTGCTGGGGCACAGGGAGGTGTCAGGGACCAAGGGGTGGCACAGCCTCGCTGGGACGGACCTGGAGCTCTTCTGGGCTTTTCTTGCTTGGAGAGTTTGGTGGCACTGATGCTCAGGGGGTTCAAGAGACGAAAGCAATGAAAGGAGGAGACGCCTGCAGGGTCGCTGGTGCTGCTGTCACCCATGGCAGGGCCTGGCCCCAGCTGGGGGGTTCAGTGGTACAGTACTGCTGAGGGAGCCCCTGGCCACCTCTGGAGGAGGGGGGCACCCCCTTNGGTGAAGTTGATGCAGCGGCCCTGGAATGAACAGGAGCAGGAGCAGAGTTAGTGAGAGAGGCATTGTCACCACCATGGCATGGGATGGACCTCACAGACCACCCTGTGCCACCCCTGGCCACCTCCATGGCAGAGGTGGGACCTCACAGACCTTCCCATCCCACCCCTGCCACACCAGGGACACCTTCCACCATCCCGGGCTGCTCTCAGCCCCGTCCAGCCTGGCCTTGGACACTGCCAAGGGTGGAGCAGCCACAGCTTCCCTGGGCACCCTGTGCCAGGGTCTCCCCATGCTCTGAGTAAAGAATTTCCTCTCAGAATTGAACACAAACCTCCCTCCATCAGCCCAAGGCCATTCCCCCCATCCTGTCCTTCCTCCCCATGTCCCAGAGCTGGAGTCACAGCATGACTCGTGGTTCCTGCCTCCACAGATGCCTCTTCTCACACCTCAATTTTAAACTTCCAGCAGCACAAAATCTGGGATTTGCCTCCATCAAACACCTGGCCTTTGTGTCCCATTCCAAGCATTTACCAGGCAAAAGGGAAGGTTTGTTTAACTAAGACATTTTCTTGCTCAGAATTTTTCCTGAAATGCATCCATTCCTCATCAGGATGTCTTGATATCCCAGTGCTCGTGAGAAGCCAACAAACTGCTTTTCTTGCTCTTTGGTGCTAAGCTACAGTTTGTTGTACAGTTTTAAACAAAACCTTTGCCCTCTGAGCTATTCTTTTTTTCTTTTCTCACAAGTTCCACCTGCAAAAAATCCCACTGTAAATACTCAAATGTCAGAATCAGCATTACTGTATTATGGATTCATTCCTTTAGATATGAAATCATCCAAAAAGGCACTAGAGGATTTCTGAATCTATTCCTTATTTTTGGATTAGTGAGCACGAGCTTATTTTCTGTTTTACTCTTTCCTCTCCCAAAGTAAATGTTTTTCCTGGTGAAAAAACACCAGATGGAGCACTGAGCCCCTGTGGGCTGGAGCAGATTTGTTGGGGTAACATTTTTAAACCCCTGCACAGCTCTGTATCTTCTCCCTTCTGTCCCCAGCCTGGGCACAAATGCTTTGCAGGGAGCACCCAGGAAAAGGAAGGTGCTGGAAGGATTTGGCAGGGATGGGAGCAGTTGGTGTGGAAGGGACACTGAGGTGCCCAGACAGCTCCTCTCCAAGAGCTCTGCCAGATGTGGATGTGGAGGAACATCTGCCTGAGCCCGTTCAGCAGAGGAAAAGGGTTCCTGGTGAGTGATGCTGTGGAGCAGCCCCAGCTGAGCAGAGTGAGCTCCACACTGCCCCATCCCACTGCACCCAGCCCTCCTGAGCTCCTGCCTCACCTCTAACGTTGTTTTAATGCACTCTGCTGACATTTTAAGTAAATACTGTGGACAGGCCTGCTGAGTGAGGGAAAGTCTGAACCTGAGATTAACCAGCTCTGCTCAGAAAAAACCCCCACAAGAATGTTTTCCTTGTTCCAGTGCCACATCCCCTGCCACGCAACTCAAGTTGCTTCAGACTATTATTTGCACTAGTTTTGTTTTCTTTATGTATGTTGAGGATAAAATAAACCTGAACAAAAAGCAGCAGTCAGAAATCTAGGCCAGAAAACAAATAGCTGCAGTTGTTTTTCTGTGGAGAGATGTTCTGTCTGGATGTTCCAAGAGTGAGGTTATGGAGCTGCTGATCCAAATGGAACTGAGCACTGCCCTGAGAGCATTCAGGAGGATGCACTGAAGCTCAGAAATCCCTGAGTTTGGGGCTGGGGCAGGGCTTGAGGACTAAAAGCCTTCTAGTGCTCACAGATGCAGGAACAACCTGGGAGCACAGATGTGACAGCCAGAGCTGGCCCAGCAGTCAGTGACTCCCTCTGCCCCACTGCCCTGTGCTGTCCCCTGCTCTAAATGAGAGTTCAGAGCTCCTTCACCCTGGCTGCAGCGAGCTCCATCAGCTGTGTGCTCCATCAGCTCACCCTGCCCTTCCCCAGCTCCTCCTGTGCCTGAGCCAGCTGGGCTGCCAGGGGCTGCCAGGGGCTGCCAGGGGCTGGCTGGGGCTGGCTGGCAGCTCCTTCTCCCTGTGTCCTGGGCTGGCAGCTCCTTCTCCCTGAGCCCTGGGCTGGCAGCTCCTTCTCCCCATGCCCTGGGCTGGCAGCTCCTTTTCCCTGAGCCCTGGGCTGGCAGGAACTGGCTGCCAGCACCTTCTCCCTGTGTCCTGGGCTGGCAGTTCCTTCTCCCTGAGCCCTGGGCTGGCAGCTCCTTTTCCCTGAGCCCTGGGCTGGCAGCTCCTTCTCCCCATGCCCTGGTCAGTGCTGGGCACCAAGCACGTGAGGAATGGCAGAGACACAGCCCAGCCTCCTCCTCCCTGCACGGAGCTGCCAGAGCCAGGCAGTTCTTGTGTTCCAGGGCTCTCACCCGAGCAGAGGGGGCAGAGTGCCAGAGTTTTCAGTCCAGATGGGCTGGGATGGACTTTGGCAGCTCCACTGCCTCGGAGGAGATGGGGAAGCCAACAGCTCCTCGGGAAGGAGAACTGTCAGACTGAATGGCAAGGGGATATCCAGGAAACAAATTACTGTTCCCTTGGACAGGAGGGGCAGAAAATCTTTAACTGCTGCCCTGGGCACAAATGCAAAGAAGGCCCAGGAGGGAGAGAGCTCCTTTAAGCAAAATCTGGATATTAAAGCAGGATGCAAAGGTGCAGATATTGTGTTATGGCAGAGTGTGAGCTCAAAGAGTGACCCTGGAGCTCTGGAGGACTCAGCTTGCCCCAGACTCGTGGCCAGAGCTCTATTTTCTCACCTGCACTCAGCCAAAGGGGACCCTGAACCATAGCTGGGCTTTGCACCCCTGACTGCAGCAGGAAAAGAAAACATCAGCATCCCTGAGCTGCTCCATGGCCAGCTCTGCTTGCTCTGGAGGAAGAGCAGGATGCTCCTCACCCACCCCTGCAGGGTTTCACAGCTCCTGCTGCCAGGGCAGCTCTGCTCATCCCACAGACAGCACAAGCTGGGAGAGCAGTCACACACTCTCTAGAAAAATGGCCCCAAATGCCTTGAGCAGCTTTGGGGTCTGGATGCCAAACAGGAGGGTCTGAGTTTGGTCTTTCACCAAAATCTGAGGTACTACAGGCAAGAGGAGTGCAGGATCTCCCCAGGCAGGGACCTTCCCATGATTGATTCCATGAGTGTCTCCATGGCCCCCACGTACCAGCTCCTCCTGGCTCTCCACCAAGGTTCATCACCTCATTTAGGCATCCAAATTAAGATGGGGTGGAGGTGGAAGATGGTGGCAGAACATCCAGGAGACAGGGAATGAACCCATTTCCCTGCCTGCAGCTTGGGAAAAGAGGACAGGGCAGGATTCAGGACAGGATTTTCCATGATGTGAAGGTGAGAATGGAGCTTGATGGGTGTTCTCACCTTCCATGAGTCAGGACAATCACCCTGAGCAGTGCTGATGGCTCGAGGAGTGGGAATTACTGCCCACTGAGTATTGTCCTACAGTGTTTGGTGAAGAATAATTCCCACAGCTTTTGGTGAGGAATAATTCCCATCCCCACAGTCTCTGGTGCTGGGTTTGCCATGGCTTCTGATGTCAATATTAAAGGCATAACTTTTAATTCTGTCTGGGATAAATCCTGCCTTGGATCAGGTTTGACTGGACCCTTTAGGAGCTGCCTCAGGAGCTCAAGGGCCAGCTCTGCTCCATTCCTCCAGCCCCAAGCACTCTGCAGGAGCAGAGCCCAGGCTTTTGGCTTTGGAGCTGTTAGTTCCAGGAAAAAGAGCTAATGTTTATGTTAACTTTTCCATGGCTGTTAATGGAAAACCACACTGCAGCAGAATGTGTGAAAAGGTTATGGTTTTGTTCTCAGGCTCTGCTGCCTGTCAGGAGAAATCTGTGAGCTGGGATGTAAGGATGGGTTAAACAGCAGCTCCTGCTTGGTGCCTGGGTGGCTTTGGGTCTGCAGGGACAAGAATCCTCCCTGGGACACATGTAAGGGTGACAGCTGCACAGCTGGTTTTACTCTCAGCTCTGAAAAGGGACCGTGTCTGGTGTTCAAACCAAGGGGATTTGAAATCCTATCTCCTGGTTTCTTGCTCTTTGTTTCAGGAGGTTCCCATTCAATTACCTTATATCCAAATTTCTTTGTCTCTACAATAGGCTCCTAATTCAAAATAAGGCAGGAGCCAGGGGATTTTCCAGGATGACAGGTTTTGCTTGTGTGCTTTGTGATGTTCCTCATCCATCAGCACTACCTGGCCATGCACACATCACCCTTCCCTGTGGCTACTCAATAATAAAACACATTCCATGCTTTCAGAGAACTCTTCACAGAGCCATGGGATGAGTTGCTGTGGGGGCCTGGACAGTATTAGATGAATATCAGCCATAAGGAAGCTGAAAGAGATAAACAAGGTAACAGGCACAGCAGGTGTGGCAAAACAGGAAGTAAAGTCATGAGTGGCTGAGGCAATATTTGTGCTTGCTAGATATTTAGAGTTGCCAAACAGAATAAGAAGCTTAAGAAACAGGATTTGCTGCAACCAAAGAGAAATAGCCCAGTATAGCATACAAGGCCCGTGAACAGCTGAGGCATCCCATCAGAAATCACCAAAACCACTGCCACTGACGTGATCCCTAGAGCATTACTATAAAAGATGTACTTGCCTGAAATAAAGTAGAATGATTTCTGCACCACATTGGTGTCTTGTCGTTCTCAGCTCGCCATGAAATAAAAGATGACCCCGGCAAGTTGCAAAGACCTTAAAGCCCATCCAGTGCCACCCATCCCATGGCAGGGACACCTCCCACTGTCCCAGGTGCTCCCAGCCCTGTCCAGCCTGGCCTGGGACACTGCCAGGGATCCAGGGGCAGCCACAGCTTCTCTGGGAATTCCATCCCAGCCCCTCCCCACCCTCCCAGGGAAAAATTTCCTCCTAATTTCCTCTTTGGGAGCTGTGGATGGGAAAATGAGCTAGCAAGAAAAACTGTTCCTTGTGGTTAGGGGAGGATTTGAACTACATTAACAGAATATTCCAGCTGGTCTCACAGATCCCCTGTTTAGAATTCAGATGGATTAGTACCACCACAATGGTTCTCCCTGCAGCTGCCCACATTTTCTCTTCCCCCTTGCCTGAATTCCTGGTTTGATTTACACCTGGGCAGCTCCTGGCATGCTGGGCTTGGTTTGAGCTGACACCTGGAGCACAGGAATACACCCCCCCAGGGAGGGAGGCAGCACTGTCCCAGTCTTTGCAGCTTTCCAGATTTAATTTCCTTGCCTTTCACCACTGTGTGGGAAGTGAGAGACAAGGAGTTATTTCCCAGACTGGTCTTTGCAAGCACACAGCATTTTCCAGCAGACAGGAAAAGTCAAGGAAAGGAGATTTGGTTTTCTAAGTGTTTGAATTAGCCAGAAACAAAGAGACATCCAAATTCCTCAGGTGAGGCAGCAGCCAGTGCTAATCCCTCTCTGAAATTCCTCATCATTGCAGCAGATTAAAGGTTATTCAAAGAAACAAGAAAGGACAGAGAAGAAAGAAATTTTACTGTGGGCCCACCATGGTGTGATTCCACCGGTAAACTTCCAAAAAAAAGCTCCTTTCCCTGAATCTTCATTAATATGGGTAGGATACACCTTTACACATGATTACACATGGCTTTGTTATACCTTTCCTCTCTTTATACCCTTCTATATCTATATTCACCTATTCAAGCACAAAATGAAAATGCAATTAATGCAATGCACTAACAAATTAAAACACAGTTTGCTCTCTGATTGAACAGTTCCTGGCCAAGTCTGAGCTTGAAACACATTTTGATAATCTCACAAATTCCTGACAGAACAACATTTATCAAGGAAGTGCAAGTGGCACTTCAGAGAAATATGAATTGTTTGGGTCCTGTGAGCAATATGCACAAATAAGGGTTCCTGTATTCCATTATAAAAGTGATAAAGTACTCGAAAAAATCTCTATATATTTACATCACCTCTCTCTGATGAGGTTTCCAATATAAAAATAACCTCATTAATGCTGACAAGAATGCAAACCTAGTCTCTTGAAAATGTGAGAAGACCACAGGAATCCCATGTGATCTCACTTCCTTGCCTTATTGGAACCATCTGTGTCTGCTGGTAGCCTCAGACCCCCTACCCCTAGGTCTGACTCCAAAAAACCAGAATTTCAGCATCTTTTTGTGCATCTCAGCCTCTCTGGGTGCACCTCAAAACAGGTCCTGAGCATCCCTGGATTTTCCTTTTGCTCTGGGCTGGGAGAGGAGTTGTTAAAAGCCTCCTGCACCCAGAGCAAGGTTTGCTCCCTGCTCTGTTCCTGCTGGGGCAGCTAGGGGCTGGCAGGGGTGGCAGTGGCAGTGTCCTGCTGCTCCGGGGACACTGGGGCTGTGCAGGAGGCTCTGGGCAGGGATCCCTTCCCTCGTGGCAGCTGGAGAGGGCTGGGATCCCACCCAGGAGCAGGCAGCCCTCCTTCACTGGAGGCATGAACCGGGAGCAGGAGAGGACTGCAGTCCCCAGCCCCAGGTTCTGCCACGGGCATGAGCTGTGCCAGCACTGCCCTTGCAGCAGGGTCTGCTCCCACACCAATGTGACCCTCGGGGCAGGGCTCCTCGTTCCTGACAGTCCCAGGGATCCCTGGAAGCTGCAGCAGCTAAACAGCAGCAATTACTCAGCTCGGGGCTCCAGGTGGAACCCCTGCTTTGTTCCACGCAGGGAATCTTCTGAACAGCTCAGCTCGAGTGCTGGAGGGGATAAAGTCACTGATTACAGCAAGGGATTGCTTATATATGAAAGTGATGTAACCCTGGGACTCAGTCCAACTCCTTTCCAGGCTCCAAAGCAAACAGAGATGCCTTTCAGTTATTTTTCATCTGGCTTCACTTTTTTATCTTGATCAGTGGGCAAATTAAGGAGCCCATTTGACAGCACCGAGTCTGAAATCTGTTTCCTTTCTCCAGGAAAGAGAGGAGAAAGCAGGAGGTACAGACTGCTATCAAAACAGCTCCTCCTTGCAGCTCTCAGGAATATCATATGGCCAGAGGCTCCTGTGTGCAAACCCCAAGCTCCTCTTTACTACCCATTCACGTTGCCTGTAATGGTTTCAGTGTTTCTCCAACCTAAGAAGGTTCCACATTTGATCTGCTGGCTCCTTCTGGGGCTGCTGTGGGACCTTCTGGTTCCTGTGGGATGCTCTGCTCACCCCTGGTTCTCTTACCCCCAGGGCATGCCCCTGGCTGGCAGCTTGTCCAGGCTGGCACTGTGGAGCTGCTGGTTTGTTGCTGGATAACTCAGAGGTGTTTGTTCAGAAATCCACCTGCTCTGGATATACCTGCTCCTCTTCAGGTGACTCCTTTGTTTGGGCACTTCCCTGGGTAGATATGAAGCACTTCCAGATCATTCTGCAAGATTTTCCTCTGTGCCAACAAAACTTGAGTGTCTGGCCTCTGTGAATAATGGTGTGTCAGAGGACATCAAAGCCCTTGCTGGTAAGCACTGGCAGGTTTTAGTGAGCTGTTTGTGTTTACTCCAGAGCAGTGACATAACTCCCAGGTGAGGTCACCCCCAAGAGCACAGGCAAAACCAAGCTGAAAACAGTGAGTGCCCAAACAAAGGAGTCACCTGAAGAGGAACAGGTATTCTAGCAGCTCTAAGCCTGGGTGCATTCCTGACTCTTCTCCCAAAAATCAGAATCAGTGAAGCCATTTTAGCAAATCTTCCCTGGGAAGCAATAAAGTATTAAACCTTTCAATTCACAAAGAGGTCCTGTATTCAATAAAAATGATCACAAGGAACCAAATGCTACAGGCCTGTGATTGTCTAGCAGAAAATTACATTTTTCACGTGCAGTTGAGTTTCTTGAAGCCTTCACTGTGCTGCAGTTACACTTTGGGACAAACATGTTCCTGAAACAACTCCAAGCTCTTTGTTGATTCATGTCAGGGGTGTGTGACTGACTGCATAAGACATTAATCTAACTGACATTTTCCACCACGAGGGGAATTCATTGAAGGAAAATCACAGAATCACAGAATATCCTGATACCCAACCTGAGTGTCCCCTGACACAGCTCTGGCTGTTCCCTCAGGTCCTCTCAAAACATGCAGGAATATCCCTTACTGTTGAATATCCCTTCCTGTTCATGCAGGAATATCCCTTATTATCCATGAGAATTCCTGCTGTGGCTGGTGGAGAGCAGCTCTGTGCTCCAAGGGCAGACTGTGCTGGGCTCTTCCCTGCACCTGCACAGTTCAGCCTTGAAACCACAGCAGCCAAACCCCACAAACCAAGCTGACAAATGTGACTGAGAGTTTGCTTCTGAGCTGTCAGGAGTGCCTTCAGCCCCAAAGGGAAGGCAGGCAGGGGGCTCTGCTGTTCCTGCTGCAAGGAGGAGGTGCTGGTACCTTGTCTCCTGGCTGGGGACGCATCACGGACACGCGGTCGTATCCCTTCCGCAGCAGGACCCAGAGGGCATCCAGCTTCCCCTGCAAGGAAAACAAACAGGCTGTTTGTGATGCTCAGGGCCAAGTGCAGTGCCCAGACCGAGCAGGTTGTACCCCAGTGCCTGTAGGAGATGCTGGAGAACAATGTTTGCTCTCACAGACCCTCCTGTGAGCTCGCTGCAGTGCAAAGGAAGATGCTCAGATGTCTGACAGATAACAGCATGCCTGGCTTTCCAGAGGTAATGTGGGACTCAGACACCTCCTGGGCTCAGGGAGAGATTAATACCTGCTCAGCTCCAGGCATCACAGCCAGCACAGCCAGCACAACGTTCAGTCAGCACAGACAGTGAGCACTGAACTCATGCAAAGCCTTTCCCAACTGCTGCCACCTCCTGCTTGGGCTGAGCCTCGGTGACCACTGCGACACGTGAGAAAGAAATCTCATTCATGGCTCAAAACAACCTGCTGGGGAGAACTGAGTAAAGCCCATCTCTGTGCAGAGCCAGGAGAGCTGAGCCCCAGCCAGGTGTGATGGCCAGGTCACCTCCCTGGCAGCCACCAAGGGAGGCTCAGCCAGGCTCCCCCCATGTCAGCTCCCATTGGCACTTCTCCAGGCAGTCACCCCTGCCCTGCCCAGCCCTCCAGCCCCACTCTGGGCTCAGGGGCAGCAGCTGTGCCCTGCCTGGGTGGGCTCACAGCCCACACCCACAGGGTGAGCTCTGCTCCAAACCCAGCGTGTTGAAAGCCCTTGCAGACAGAGTCTGGCTGATGTGTGGTCAGACCCCCCTGCCATTCCCTGCAGTGCAGCCCAAGCATTCATCCCTGACTGGAATTCAGCAGCCAAGCCTGAGGGTGCTCCCCAAATGAAGGAGCAGCCCAGGGCTCTGCAATGCAGAAATATTCACTAAATCACCTGCTCTGAAACATCCATCTGCTGCTGAAGGATTCCTGCTCTACCCCCACTCCGACAGGCCAGGGTTTCCTTTCCAAAAAGGACTCAGCTCCTGGGAGAGCTGCAGGAGGGTTTGCACAGGGGCACACCTTGGCTGCCTCAGTGCAAGGCCACCGACAGGGCACGAGGCAAGATTATTTGATGCAGCTCTCTTCACATTCACTTCATTTGATCCTTGGTCTGTGAAGAACTCAGTACCCTGAGATTTGTAGGAATTTCTGGGATTTCTATTTTCTGGAGAAATGGAATTTCTGTCTATTGTATTGTCTACAACAGGCAGTATTTATTAATGTTTCCATGATTATTGTTCTGAATACTCTGAGTGCTGTGATATTAGAGCAGGAACCCCAAGCACAACCCCTGCTAGCAAACTTGTCTGTACCTGCAGAGATAAGCTGCTCTGAGAATGTACAAAGTTATCCCCTGGTACAAAACTGTTTGCTGCAGATAAGAGCACCAAACCCAAAGAATGGCTCATGACTGGATCCAGGAGCTCCTGCCTGATTACCCTATACCCTGGAAATAAGGACTACAAAACCCTTGTGAGAGCAGAAATGTCCTGTGGGACAGGGTGAACAAATGGAAATGTGAGTTGGATGCTGCAGAGATGGTGGGGAAGAGTGAGTATCCTCACTCAGAGTCAGGCAGATGATTTTCCTGAGGACCTGCTCTGGGTGTGTGAACTCCAGACTTGACACTCTGGGTGTTTGGGAGGTCCTTTGTGATCCCAGATCTCTGGGGAGATCACCGTGTCCCACTAAAGACTCCCTTTGATGGGGGCAGAGTCCTTCTCCCCCTCCAAGGAACCATCAGGGCCACAATCCCCTCTGGGATCTCTATTTCTCCACCAGCATGTTCAGCCAATGGTTCAGAGCTTGTTTGGGAGTTGCAGGGACACATGGGTGGAGGCAGACACATAAAATGACTGCATGGAACTTGTTTCCATAGGATATGGGGAAAAGACTTCCTAAGGTGAGAGCCAGGAAACTCTGTGATTCTCAAAGGAAGAAGCAAGAAACTTCTCTGTCAGATTCTTCTGACTTTGGACAGCAGAATTCCTTAGAGCTGAGGGAAACCATCCCTTCTGTTCCACTCCATCTTTCGTCTGCAGCAGAGCTGGTTGAAGCTCTTGATCTCCTGTCCACCCTGACAGCTTTAGAAATAAGCACCTTTTTCTTCCATTTCTCCTTTAGGAAACCCGAGGCAAAGTGACAACTTTCCATGGAACAAAAAAAAATTCCTTTTTACTCTGCAGTCCTAATTTCCAAGAGCCATGATTTCTTGGGAAAAGCCAAGAGCTCCATCTTTGGGAGCCTCTGGTCTGCCTGAGACATCTGGGTGGAAGAGAGGGAGTGTGCATCATGGAAAGGATGATGGTTGAAGGAGTGAAATGGCAATGCTTTCCCTTGGAAACAGAAACCCTCCATGGATGGGCTGTGCCTCCCTGTCTGGAACCCAGCTGAAGCACGAGGTCACTTGGAGAAAAAAAAAAAAGAAAGGGCTGAAGGCAAATAAAGTCTTGAGTCCTACTAGATCTGAAGCCCAGAGAGAAGAAACAATCGGGGCAGATGACAAATGAAGGAGTGCACAGTTCCAGCCATGGAATTTCCTCTGAATTTGTGTTTAATTCAGCACTGCATTGACCCTGAGTTACCTCAGTGCTCCTGAGACCTGCTGCTGTTGGGCAGAGGCACTTCTGGAGCTGTCTGAAAACCCAAGTCCAGGCTGCAGTGCCATGGCAGCTTTGTGAGAGGAGACAGGAGGGACAAAGGCTGGGGAGGTGCCAGGGACAGGTGGCCCAGGCAGTGCTGGAGTTGCCTCCACGTGGGATTCACCTGAGGCTTCCTTTGGAGAGCACCACTTATTGCTTCAGCCTTAGGCTGGGGCAGTCTCTCGTTATAGGAGGACCCACAGCTGATCTGTGGGCTAGAGAGGGTTAATAAATGAAGTTTGTTTTGGTAAGTATTCTCTGACCAAGGCCGTTGGCCTGGAGACCAAGAAGAAAAGAAGGAGAAGAAAATAAGCAAGAAGAAACCTAAGCTAGAAAAAGTATTTTTAAAAAAGTTTTGTGAAAAACAGAAGCGTGGGTAACTTTACACCAATCAACGTTATGTTGATCTATTGTAACCAACAGACAAAGTGTAAACTTTGTAGAGTGTATAAAAGACAGCAGGTTGTTGTAAGAAACAAAATATTAGCCTTCTAAAATACAATATATCTATTTATATATCACACCTGCCTCTGCAGCAATACCTTGTTCCAGGTAACAAGTGACAGAGGAAATGCCTGGGAAGGTTTAGGTTGGGTGGTGGGAAAACTTCACTGCAAGGGTTGGAAAGGCTGCCCAGGACAGTGGTGGAGTCCCCATTGCTGGGGGTGCTCAGAAAAGGTGCAGGTGGCACTCAGGGTTTAATGGGGAACATGGTGGTGGTGCTGGATGGATCCTGCAGAGCTTGGCCAACCTTCACCATTCTGGGTCTCTGATTCACTTCCACCTACGTTCTGTGCTGCCCCTCCCTGACAGGAGAACCGAGGGTTTTGTGAGATTCTTAAGAAGTTTTCAGATTTGTCATTCCCCTTGGATTATCTGCACTGGCTTTTCAAACAGTTGAAATGACATTTTAAAAGCAGGATAATCCAGTTGGCACCGTGCTAAGAAGTAACAGCAGCAAATCAGAATAACAACAATAACCCCAATCTGTTAAGTGTCAGTGGTCACATTTGGTAGCAAATAAATCTCTGGAGCATTTAAAAAAAAACAATCTATCAACTCTCAGCTGTCTACCTACTTATAGACATGACTCTGGGAGGATTGAAAAATAGAGGGAAGAAGAACTCCATCATAAAAGGGAGAACATTCTAAGTAGGAGCTGGTACTTATGCAGTGTGGAGAAGAGGAAGCCTGTGACCAGCAAGATGACTGGTCCCAAAATGTGAATTTTCTGGCTTTTTACCAAGTTCAAGTACCCTTGGTTCACTGTTCCTGAAGTTTAATTCCTTGCCCTTCTCTTTCACCCACGATTTTTTAAAGCAGCTTGTTACAGCCATGTTTATCTGCTCCCCAAAGGGTGCTTTAACCAGCCCAGTGGAGGGGGTGGAAATTTAACATCTGCTTTATCCACAGTGCATTTGGTGCATGGGGATGGGGGAAAATTCAAGATGACTATCAGGAGACATTTCCTATGGGTGAGGTCTGTGAAATACTCCCCCCAAGAAGAGGTGGGAGCCTCTCTGTTACTTTAAAATCCAGACTGGACAAAGCAGGATGGATCCCAGCCAGTACTGCCCTGGCTGAGGGTCCAGCCCCAGGCACCCTCCCTGCAAATCCATCTTCTGTGCTCACACCTCCAGGACACGGCTTTCTGCCAAGACTGCTGATGGATTTTGCCAATTTTGCTAATTCCTTACTGCCCAGGGAGAGCAAGAGCAGGGCTCTGCTCCCCAGGAATGATCCTTCCTGGATTTGGTGAGTGCTGATGATTGTCCATGAGGAAAGTGTTGCAGACAGTTATCCTGTCTCCATCCACTTTTTGGGTGCAGCTCAGTAAGGGGTGTGGTGGCAATTAATAATTAGGTAAATTCTTGTCCAGGCTGCTAAATACTATCCAGATGTGGAACACCAAAGTTTTGGCAGTATTTGAACACAGTGTTTTGGACTGGAACTGTCCCTATCCTGCATACAGTTGGAATGGTAGATAAGAGAGACAATTCTAAAGAAATTAAGAATATTCCCCATGAGATGCTGCTAATATTTGTAGGCGCCCTTATAACTGAATTCTTATTGTTATGAAGCAAAAGCTGTTCCAGAGTCAGAACTGAACCTCAGCCCTACATACATTGAACCTTCTCTCCAAGCCTCTCTGGAAGTGGAGAATTTCCATCCTGGACACAGATCTGCAACAGACCTGACTCCTCCTTTCAGAGCTGATTTCCCATCATGCAGAATAAATCCTGAAAATTCACTGAAAGTCTCCTGGGTCTATGATTCAACAGCATCAGTTGAGGAAGGGGAGAAACTCAGCAGAATCTTCTGTGGGAAAGGACCCAGCTCTCAAGGAATGAGCTCAGGTGGCTGCACCCCCCCAGTCCCAGCTGCCCAAGCAGCTTTTTGGGGCTCTTTGTCCTAAAATCAGTATTTCTGTCAGAAATCAGTGTTTCAGTCAGCTCAGCTGCACGAACCGACTGTGCTGTGTCTTGGCTGGATGAGGTCATTTCCAGCAGCCAGGAGAACCTCCCAGGGGGGCCTGGTGGGTTTTCCAAGTGCCCTGATGCAAAGGGACAATGCAGCTCGTTCAGGAACATGGGGCAGCCCTGTGGGATTGGGGTGTGCTGTGCCCTCCTCTCAGAGCTGGGATTTGGGGTGTGCTGTGCCCCCCTCTCAGAGCTGGGATTTGGGGTGTGCTGTGCTCCTCACTCAGAGCTGGGATTTGGGGTGTGCTGTGCTCCTCACTCAGAGCTGGGATTTGGGGTGTTCTGTGCCCCCCTCTCAGAGCTGGGATTTGGGGTGTTCTGCACTCCCCACTCAGAGCTGGGGCTGCTGCCTCCCCCTGTCCCACCGTGGGAGTGAACAGCACTTATGGACACATGTTGAAGTCATTAAACACGACAGCAAATGAGGGGTTGGGAGGTTCTGTTTATGGGATGATAATCTTCCAGGGGGAAAGAGAGAAGGTGCTGCAGCAAATTTTCAATTTCAATTTTCTCACGTTTCCAGATCTCCGGAATCCAGCCGGGCTCCCTGAGCATTGCTGCCATTCCTATCCCTGGATCTGAACCAGCTGCAGGATCAGGCACTGAGGAGAGCCCAGGCAGCTCGAGGCTGCCCTGGCTCCTTGGGCACCACCTGGAGCAGCTCAGGAGCCAGAGGCAGTGCAGGGTGCCCGGGGGCTCTGCAGGGTGGGACATCTCCAGCCTGGCTCACAGCTCTTGGCTGACCCCACTGGCTGCTGCTGGGCAGGAAGGAAACAGGACAGTAAAGCCTCTGTTCTCCTTCAGAGAGGCCATTTCTCACTTCCCAGCAACACAACTCCCAAACCTGACCAAGCAGGTGGGAAACTCCCAGTGCCCCACGTGGCTCCTTCCCCCGTGCTCAGGGGCTCCCTCGGGCACAGCCACTCCAGCAGCACCTGCGACCACGGCTCCGTGCACAGATGTCACCCTGGGATGTGAACACTCATCCCAACAAAAAGATCTCCTGCACACACCCTGGGCAGGGCTGGGCTCACCTTGATGGGCGAGTACCACTTCCGAGGGGACGAGGGCCGGCGCATGTTGCTCCCGAGGTTCCTGGGCTCAGGGAACTCGTATTCCTGCTCTGGCATCTTCACCCTGGCATTCTTGGCCTTCTCCAGCTTGGCACCTTCCTCCGTGGAGCCCTTTTCTCCCCAGCGCACCTGGAAGGAGGGACCAGGCTGTGTCACACCCCTGTTGCAGTCACCCCTCTGAGCCCTGCCTCTGTGTTTTCCCAGCATCCAGATCCAAGCTGAAGGGCAATGCTCAGGCTGTGAGGTGTGTTTCTAGCCTGCAGCCCAAATTTTGAACTTGTCCTTCGTGGTGGTACATGAGAAATGTGGGAGTGGGAAAGCTTTTCAGAAAAACTAAAACCATTTCCTTGCGTGTAATTTCTGTGGCAGTGCTGCCCCCATATCCCAGGATGTTGCTGGTCCCAAGATGGTCCCAAACTTCAGAAATCTATGTTTGGCTCTCAAATATTCCCACAGAAAAATGATCTGGACTCAGATGCACCAAAAAACCCTCCAGAAGTTCGTGCCTGTCTCCCAAGGCCCCTCCACGGGTGGCAGGGGATGTCCCAGCTCAGAGCTGGCATCTCCTCACCTCCATTCGTTTGATGCCGCCCACTCCTCGCCCACCATAGTAAGAGGCATCGACTGTTGGCCACTTCTTCTTTGGCAGCCCATCATCATCTTCCTCCTGCAAAACAGCAGCAAGGGGTGGCACTGTCAGCAGCAATGACCAGGGATGGAAAGGAATAACCACTGCCAGGCTGCCTGGTCCTTTGGGCCTGCAGGGCAGGTGAGCTTCTGCTCTCCTGTTATTTCCCAGAGGATGTACACTCATGAAAGGACAATGTTTCATGATAGAAACACCACCACTTGAAAGGTCCAGTCCAGCAAGAATGAGATTTTGGGATTTTTCACCTCTGCCACCCCTTCCCTTCAGCTGGGACTGGGCAGAGGCAGCTGCTGCTCGTGGCTCTCTGTGCTGCAGGGACCCTCCAGGGCCCTCCCTGAACTCCCCATATTGGAGTTCAGCTCTCTCAGGATGCAGGGAGAAAGGGAGAAAAGGAGTAAATTCTCTCCTGAGTGATGGCAAACTCGGGGTACCTTTGGGAACAGCCCCGGTGGGAAAGCCCAGGTTTATTGAGAGGAGTTGGCCCAAAGGAATAGGATGGGAAAGCCTCATGGAGAAGTCCCAAGAATGGAATTAGATCCTGGAATGAACCTGGGGCAGCTCCCCATGAAAGTCCATGTGGCTTCAGGGAGCTCTGTGGCTTGTGCCAAAGAGAGTCAGGCCCTGTGTGAAAAATGAGGTTTAAATTCAACATCACCAGGCACAGAGCTACATGTGCCCAGCACCTCATGGTGACATTCACATCTGGGTGAATTAACAGATCAAGAAAAATCCCTTCAGTTTATTTAAAATGAGGCTGCTAAAGCTCTGGCGAATTCAAGGTATTTTAAATTCTCTGCACATTGTAAGGTCAGAGTGTACACAGAGCTCTTATAGTGCCTTTCCCTTTAATTTCTACAGTTCAGGCTGTGAACTGGCAAAGCAGAAAAGCAGAGTTCATCAAAAACCTGAAGTGTTTCCTGTGAAAAATGTGGAGAGAAAAGAAAAATGGTCCCTCTCTCTTTTTTCTTCTTCTTTCTTTAATTTTTCACAGGGATTTGGCTAAACTCCAAAATTTAGGAGCTTTCCAAAACTGGAAAAGCCAAAAATACTTTGAAATTGAAACTCTCCATCAGGAGAACTGAAAAACTGGGTGGGGGGAAAAAAATCCAAGAAGAGCTCTGGTTTTCACGGCAACCAAAAACATTTCAGTTTATCAAAACACACAGAACTGGGCTGCAAAACGTGTCATGATCTAAGGGAAGGGTGAACAATTGGTCACAACTACCAGGTTCTTCTCTTCAGAGCTGACCTCCCTTCCTGGCCCCTGGCAGAGCTGCTGAGCTCTTTGCTGCAACCCAAGAACTCAATATCTCTGCATGAAGTTTTCCATCAGGACTTTTTTTGTTGTTTTTTATTAAAGAAAAAAAAAAAGTGGAAGCGAAGCCATCTAAATATTTTCCTTCAGCAATTCTCTTTCTCTCTCTTCAGTTCAGCACAGACTGGACTTCTCACAACAGGAAATACCAAGGTTTAGGAAATTTTCCCCACAAGCCCTTAAAAGCCCTGCGAGCCCAGGACAACAGCACACGCACAGAGAGGCAGCACAGACACTTGAAAAACAAAGGAGTCACAAGTTTTCTGCAGAACGAGCCTGTTTACATGTTTGGAAAGGCAGGGGAGGTTTTGCAACACAAGCAAGAAGCCCTTGAAGTGATGTCCTACACATTGGAAATGGGGCTCAGGGCAGGGAGGAGCAGGAAAATGGGAAGGAAGAGCTCCCAAACCCCACATCCATCACCCCAATTTGTGAGCCAGGGATGAATTCCCATTCCCTGCCTGCTTCACCTGGATTTTCCTACACATGGCACCTGGGGAGCTCCAGCTCTGACCCAGCTGCAGCATCAAAAACAGCCCTGGAAAATTCAAGTGCATTTAAGGATGCTGGAAATTGACTGTACAGAACTTGGCAGCTTTCCACCCCCAAAATCTGCTTTAGATGGAGCTAGAGTTTCTTTTAACAAATAAGAAGAAGCAGGACAGAGCTGCATTTCACAGTCAGGGATCCAGACTCGTAAGTGCTGGACTGCAGAAAACAAAGATCTGTGTTTATCTCAGAGGCCAGGCTGGGCTCTGGATACTTTGACCCTGACCTGAGGGAACCTCATCTGTGGGTAACACAAGGGTAATTCAGACTCCACAAGGGACATCTGAACCACTCAGGGTAAGAATTCAAACTAAATTTGGCCAGATATTAAAAAAAAAAATTGGACAACTTACCCCTCTCCCCACCCTTATAATTATTTTCCCAGTTGACTCTGCAATGCCTGAATTTTGTCAGAATTCAGCATTTATAGAGAGCTCTGCCTGCACCAAGGGCTGAGCCACGACAATCATTTCTCTGTGTGAGATGCTATCATCGAATTTTAGTGTTGAGAGAACACAGAGGCAAATCCAGCTGTCCTTGAGACTCCTTTCTACCCCTTCTCCCAACCCTGGAGTCGTTCCCAAATCCCATGGCCACCTCTCAGCTGCTTTGTGACACTTTGGGGACACTTTGCTGTTCTCAGGGAATGTTTCCTCCTGCTGGAGAAGGTCTTGCTTGGTTCCTTGGTACCTCTAAAGGCTCCCCAGAATCTTTTTTTCTCCAGCCCCAACAACTTCAGCTTCATACAAGCTCATCCTTGAGACACAAGTGTTTCTCTAACCAGCCTTTGGTGGCCTTGATCATCACAGAAACTCCCCATTTATCCTGGCCCAGATCCTTGGAGGCTCCAAGAGCAGAGCAGAGCTCAGAGGGAGCTCTGGTTGTGCTGAAAGAAGGATTTGAGCTTTTCCCACTCCAGAGCTCAGACACTGAGCTGCAGGAAGGTGAAGTTCCTATCAGGTCATGGGAATCAACACCAGCATGGGATTAAATCCAACTCCCACAGCTCTGCACTGCACTGGGCCTGCCTGGGTATTTCACATGAAATTGGGTACAAAACTGAAATTTGGCTATGAAACTCCACACCTGCATGGTGAAACACCTGCACCTCATCTACTGCCAGTGACAGCCCCACATTTTTTCTTTTAAATGCCTGTCTCTTGGAAGGTTCCTTTTCTCCTCCTCCCATACTTCCACAGCTCACTGTAAAAAGGGATTACAGGGAAGGAGAAGCATTGGCACACCGCTGGGACCGGGCTTCATTTCAGGAATAAATTTCCTGCCTTGGTGTCTACAGAGATCCCTATCAGATCCTTTATCTGGAGCTTGTTTTGCTCTCTCCCCAGCATGGCTTTCCAAAAGGAGCAAGGAAAACAATTTGAAAAAGAACAATGAACAGCAATAATTGAACAACTTGCTCTAGTGGAAGGTGTCCCTGCCCATGGCAGGGGGTGGAGCAGAATGATCTCTCAGGACCCTCCCAACCCAAACCATTCCATGATAATAACTGAGGGTTCAAGCAGCTCTCCAGCATTTCTGGATGTCCTGTAGGCATCCTCTGTCCTCATGAATGTTGTGGGAGAGAGAAGATCCCAGCAGTCAGTGTGGGTCCAGCTGAACAGGGGCTCATCCCTTGGCTCCACCGTGGGGACTGAAGTCCCTCCTGTCCCTGCTGCCTCCCAGGACAGTGCTAAAGCCCTCAGGGGCTGTGCCAGGGCTGCTGAAGGGCCTTTTCTCCCTAGCACTTGCCTGAGAGTGCTTGCTGTGCTGTGTGTGGGCAAGAGCACAAGAGACATCAGAATTATCCCATTACAGGCTGGTTGGTGGCTTGGCTCCGGTGCCACACCAGGGATGTCCGTGGATGTTGGGTGACAGAGCAGCAGGGAAAAAAAGGGACTGAGTGATGAGGAAAGCTGTGGGCATCTGGTTATTCTCCTGCCTGGCTTTGCCAGTCCAGGGAGCTTTGTGTCCCTGGATTGCTGCTGTGGGAGCAAGTGGTGCCTGGGCAGACCCAGCTGTGGGTTTCTCTGCCTGCCCAGGACTGACAGCAGAATTCTGGCCTGGGCCAGGGACTGAACAGGGAATTGTTGGAAGCTGCAAAGCCCTGCAGCTGGGGTTTCTTCTTGTATTTTGAGGATGGGTTGCTATAGCAGAACCAGCTTCAGCCTTGTAGTGAGTCTCTGCTCTGAGCTGGGCAGAGCTGCTCCAATAAACCCAGCCTAAAGGTGATGGGGCACAGGAATAAAAGCAGCTGTGTCTTTGTCTTCCTGCAGCAGGGCTAGGAAAAGCCTTCCAATTCACTGGAGGTGGAAGAATGTGGTTTTGATCCACCTTCAGAGATTAATCACAGGCCAGAAAGGTGCTCCTGGCTCCTGCAGGCTCTCACCTCTTCCGCTTGGCATGAACTCAATCCTCCCTGGCCTAAGTGAAACCATCTGTCCTTCCCTGCCCTCACCCTCGGCAGCCCGGGCTCCCCGAGCAGCACACTGGGAGCTGGCAACATTTGCAATTTCAGGATGAATGAACTGGGAGTTTCTGGTCAATCATGGTTTCCTTCACCAACAGTGAAGTGTCTCCAACGTGTCTAAAGGGCCTCTGAAGCAGAGTTCAGTGAAACCCTTGGCAGGTCTGACAGCAGAGGCTGCTTCCCCCTCATTGTTGGTGTAATGCATTCTCCTTCCTCCTGTGGGCTTCAGCTCCCAAACCTGCTGATGCAAGAATTCCTCATCTTTTTTCTTTTTTTTATAGCCAAGAATTTCGTGAGAAGAAAAAAATCCAATTCCTGTAACCCTGCTGCTGAAGGGACCAGCAATCCCTCCTGCTGGAGAGGAGCAGCTGCTGGATTCCTGCAGGGGAGAGGGATATCTGCAACACCTAAAAACCTGGATTGTAGAAAATCAACTTCATCTTCTATTTGTTTAGAGCAAGTAGAAAGTCTTGAGGCTTCAATCTTCTGAGAATGCATGGCAGCACTGTCAGTCCCATTGTGTGGACCAGCCTCTCCAGCAGTAAAGGCAGCAACAAAATGCATATTTTCAGAGCTGCTGCTAGTTTGTCACTAGTGGGAAGCTCTTCTGTCTGGGAAAAATCAGTGCAAGTCACAGCTTCGAGCCTCACTGACTTCTGAGCACTGTCCTGATGCTGTACAGCTTCTAAAATGGTATAAACTACATTTTCCTTTCTTAAAAACCTTTGGGTGCTAAATGTGCATGTTGGCTCTGGGATAACTGAGCTTAGGGGATGTGCTCTGGTGGGAAGCACAGGTGAAATTGTACCCCTGGAGCAGCTGGCACATTGGACAGATGGATGTCCCATCCCTGGAAGTGTCCCAGGCCAGGTTGGAGGGGGCTTGGAGCAACTTGGGATAGTGGAAGGTGTCCCTGGCATGGCAGGGGATGGAATGGGATGGTCTGTGAGGTCCCTTCCAACCCAAACCAATCCATGACTGCTGTAACCAAACCCTGCCATGCCAAGGCCCCCAAAGAGGAGAGTAACACCTGAAAGAATGTCCAGATCCCCTCCTGGACTGATGAGGCAGCAGGTAAAGCACAGGTCCTACTGAATGGCAATTTTCAATCACTCTGCAGGGCCCTCTCAGGGAACAACCAAAGCCTGGACAAGTTGAATTTCAAGCTGTAACTGTGATTTTGCAGTGACTGCTCTGCTTTTGCAGCACTTGCTGGGTTGACAAAAGACTTCCTTATAGGTGACGCATGTCTTCCCGTCTTAGGGGATGTAATTTCCCCCTCCAGTTCTTGGCCAGCGAGCCAGCATTCCAGAATGATGTATTTTAATTAATTTCAGCAATTGAATCCTTTGGCTTGGAGGCGTGTGTGATGCAGAAGCAAGCATGTGCAATTTGAAGTTAATATTTTCCTTTTCATTCAGAGGACAGAAGCTGACAAAGCTGGTGGATTTTCACACAGCCCAAACAAATGTCTGCTCAGGGAGATGGGCCAGGTGCCTGCAGAGAGAGGCACAGGGGGCACTGGGTCCAAATGCAAACCCCTCCTTGGGTCTGGGAATGGTCTGATTTGGAGTTCGCTTCTCACCTGCTTTGAAGTGCCCCGAGGTGGAGGTTCCAGGGCTGGCCCTGGACAGTGCAGAGAGAACCAAGGCTGCATCCCTGCTCCTTGCAGAGGCCTGAGCTTTCCTGAGCCTTGGCTCAGCCCTCACTCCTGGGGCCAGGTTCATGGAGAGCAGAGACCACTATTTCACAGCTTTTCCACTTGCAGGCTGAAGCAGGCAATGAATTTGTCTCCAGAAGCAGAAAGCAAGGCAAGCTACCCAACCAAACCACTCTGAGCACAGACCTAAGGCTGATTTTACTTGCATATTCAAGAGGAACTGGTCCAAACCTGGTGAAGTCAATGGAAAAATTCCCATTGCCATCAGAGTGCCCTGCACAGAGCCCAGGGATGCAGAGGAATCCCATGTGGAAAACACTGGGAGAGGGCAGAGACTCATTGTGTGCTGAAAGCACAGAGAAAGGGGCAGATGGAAAACTGGGCACGTTCCTGGGCACAGCCTGCTCAGGAATGGTGGCAGAGCTTTAAACATTTGTGGCAAGGCTCATCTGAAACCTGTAAGCAGAGTTAAGATGGAAGCTTTAATGTTGATTTAGTGTTTGTTAATTACTCTCCACTAAAACTTCCCAGTCTGATGTTGAGAGGATTTTGCTGGGGTTTTACATCTGCTCTGAGTGTGCCTCACACAGTGCAAGGACCAGCAGCTCCTTCTTCTCACAGCAGCTGTGCTCCACGGGCTCAGCACTGGGAGCTCCTGCCAGGAGTGGTTATGTATCCCAAACCACCAAAATCATGACTGTGCCATTCCAGGAGGGCAGCTGAGCACATGCTCAGGTTCCACTAACTTCAGAGTTAAACACAGGCAGAAGGGCTGTCCCTTGTGTGAATCACTCTGTTCTGACCAGGTCAGGCATTGTCTGAGCTGTCCTTTCCTGAACTCACAGATGAAATCACCTTTTGTGAGGAGACTGAACCAAACCTTGTCCTGAACACTGAGGAGAGCCGGGGTCAGTGTCACTCACCTCGCTGTCTTCTGCAGGAGGTGGGGGAGGCTCCTTGATGATCTAGAAGATTAAAGAGAAAGAGAATCACAAATTCATGCTTTGCTCTTCAGCACAACTCAAATGCCACCAAAAAAAAATCCAGATGAGAAAACNCATTCATGCTTTGCACATTAACAGGTTAATATGATTCACTGTCATAAACTTTAAAAAATATCAATATATATCAATATATATACATACATATATATATATAAAAACATATATATACATATATGGCTCAGTGAGGTTTCTAATAAAGCAGGCAGAGTGAGGTTGCAGCCTGGTCCAGGATATTCTCCATAGGAACCACTGAAGTTGATGTGGGTGTGAGGCCATTATTTCATGCACAAAGTTTGCATCCAGGGCTTGGCAGGCAGCTCTGCTCCCAGAGCCTGCATCCAAGAGCAGCAGAGAGCTTTCCAAGGGGAGGGCAGTGACACCAGACACGTCCAATGCTGTCCCCAGCCCTGGGACACCTCACCCTGCACAGCCCCAGCCCTGGCATGGCAGTGCCATGCCCCAGGGTGGGGTTGCTCTGGGTGTACCTGGACCAGGCAGCTCCTGTGCACGCCAGGCACCAGGGAAGGTGACACTGAGACACCCAGTCCTGAGCTGGGTGTCAGGGCAGAGGCTGCCCTGGCATGGGGCACACATGTGTTGGCTTCAAAATCATCCTAAAACAACAACAATAACAACAAATAAAACAAAAAACAAACAAACAAACAAAACCAAAAAACAAAACAACAAAAACCAACCAACCAAACCAAAACCACCAAAAAAAACCCAACATAAAAAAACCCAACCAAAAAACCCAGTCCCAAACAGCAACAGCTTGACCATGTAAATGCAGAAAGGGAAAATTGCAATCACATTAAAGGCCCTGAAGATATAAATATTTACAGCAATTCCTCTCACTCGTGTTTTTCCTCCTGTGATGAGCTCACTGTTTTTATTTTGCTCTGCAAAGCCCGAGTCATGCAATGTGGCCATTAATGAGGAGCATGTGCCTCTGGCTGGGGAGGAGACAGGGCTGGAGCAGCTGTGTCCCAGCCCAGGGCAGGGAGGAGTGCTGGGCTCTGCCATTGCCTGCTCCTGGCCACAGGGCTTCTGTTTGGGTGGCATTCAGCACCTCAGGGAACCCCTGCTGAAGAGACTTTGTGCTTTACAAGTTGAGGATTGGCCACAGGCTGAACTTGGTGATCTCAGAGGTCTCTTACAACCTAAATAATTCTGGGATTATGTGAGAAGTTGTCNTCCCTGTACCTGCCACAGTCAGTGCTGGCTCCAAGCATTGATACTTCACCTGACCAACCACAGCAAAATCAGCATCTCCTTCTCCTGCCCTCTGCACACATGCACAAATCCTGCCCCAGACAATTTACTGTCTGAACAAAGGCTGGAAAGCAAAACCAACGTGAAGCAAAATGCCCTGGGGACATTGCAAAGCAGTGATAACACTCAGCCTCCTGCTCCCAGACCATTCTTCCTTTTTCATTCCAGAAGGCTCTGCCATCTCATGCTCTTCACATTCATGCTTTGCACATTAACAGGTTAATATGATTCACTGTCATAAACTTTAAAAAATATCAATATATATCAATATATATACATACATATATATATATAAAAACATATA
>VXBI01002467.1:66768-112204 GCA_013397375.1 Toxostoma redivivum
GGGGTTGCTCTGGGTGTACCTGGACCAGGCAGCTCCTGTGCACGCCAGGCACCAGGGAAGGTGACACTGAGACACCCAGTCCTGAGCTGGGTGTCAGGGCAGAGGCTGCCCTGGCATGGGGCACACATGTGTTGGCTTCAAAATCATCCTAAAACAACAACAATAACAACAAATAAAACAAAAAACAAACAAACAAACAAAACCAAAAAACAAAACAACAAAAACCAACCAACCAAACCAAAACCACCAAAAAAAACCCAACATAAAAAAACCCAACCAAAAAACCCAGTCCCAAACAGCAACAGCTTGACCATGTAAATGCAGAAAGGGAAAATTGCAATCACATTAAAGGCCCTGAAGATATAAATATTTACAGCAATTCCTCTCACTCGTGTTTTTCCTCCTGTGATGAGCTCACTGTTTTTATTTTGCTCTGCAAAGCCCGAGTCATGCAATGTGGCCATTAATGAGGAGCATGTGCCTCTGGCTGGGGAGGAGACAGGGCTGGAGCAGCTGTGTCCCAGCCCAGGGCAGGGAGGAGTGCTGGGCTCTGCCATTGCCTGCTCCTGGCCACAGGGCTTCTGTTTGGGTGGCATTCAGCACCTCAGGGAACCCCTGCTGAAGAGACTTTGTGCTTTACAAGTTGAGGATTGGCCACAGGCTGAACTTGGTGATCTCAGAGGTCTCTTACAACCTAAATAATTCTGGGATTATGTGAGAAGTTGTCTGCATGCCACTAGTAATCTGTGGAAAGGAAATCCTGGGTATCAGCATCATCAGAGCTGTCAGATGGAGACAGCACCATTTCTGTGTCCCTTGACACAATAAATACTGACAGTGTGCAATGCACCAAAGACACAGGAGATCTTTTCAGATTAATTTTGGCCAGTCTGAGGGCTGGCATTTGTCAACAGACCTGCTTTTGAACCAAATCCCTGAACACAAACACATCAGATACTGAGAGACTGCAGATACCTGATCCAAAAGGCACCTGCTGGAACCTCCTGGTTCCCTCCTGCAGCATCCCCTGCTCTAGTGGAGTTCCTCTCATTTACATCAGAATAAGCCCAATTTTGGTCCAGCTGAGCATCCAAACACAACTTCTCAGCCAGTATCACTGAGATTACACACTTGGAAGTGAGGACATGGCTGCTTGCCATACATTTGCATTCCTTCCCCTGTGCACACACGTACACACAAACTGACTGACTTCTGTAAACACATCAAGTGTTTTCTATCACAGGCCAAGAGGGGGAAAAAAAGAAGACAATCCTTCCATTTCTGAGTGCTTTGCACTTCTAAGAGCAATTGAATTCCCTGTAAATTGGCAGCATGGATGGTTAATTTGGACAAGTCTAGAGATGGGGGAGTTCAGTCTCCTGGGCCTTAGAGCCTGTACGACCTTTCAAAGTTCAAATCTTACAAAAAAAAAATCTCATTTCTGACTCACTGCCCGGGCCTTCCAACAGCACAAATCTTTTACTTCTCCCATTTGGATTGTTACAGTCACAGCTCTGTGTGCATGAAATCCTCACTTGGGGGCACTGAGACCTTAATTTTGGGACATCGAGATCCTGTTTTGGGGCACTCAGATTTTGTTTTGGGGTACTGAGAGCTTTACCCTGGGGCACTGGGACCCTTGTTCTGGGACGTGGAAGGCAGTGAAGCCAGTGGCACCTTGGTGCCATCCCCCAGCAGTGGGCACAGCAGGAGCCCAGAGCAATGCCCAGGGCCTGAGGCACAACCAGAAACAGCTCAAAAGAGCAAAAAACACCATCACAGGGACCCAGTGAGGACACAGCCCACATGGCCACCTCCCTGTGGGCCCCAGCCCTGCTGAAGGATCAGTGGGGAGCAGCCAGGTCCAGCACGGAGCTCTGGCCAGTTTGGCTTGGCAAGTGTTTGTCCACGTGGGCTCCATGGACACAAACGTGGGCTTTGGATGACCCTGAGCCATCCCTGGGACTGCTGGGTCTCCATGCCTGTGTTTGGGAGAAGAGCACAGTGATTCAGCCCTGGGTTTGCTCTCTAGGTGAGGAACACCTGAGTGGCTCTACACCATCACCTATCTAAATTTTCTGGATTTTCTCCACCGTGCTACAAATCCCTGGCAAGGCTCATTTGTTTCCAGGGGTGGAGAGGTGGCCCCTGGCTCTCCTTGGCACAGAAGGAACCTTGAGAGCAGTTGTCAGCGCTTCCACATGCTCAGCTGTGAAAATCCAGGCCAGTGAAGTAATTCTTTGCCTTTCCCCACAGATCCCAACATGCATGAGAAGGGCTGGGCTCTGTTAGCTGAGGCTCTCCATGCCTCAGATCCGTGGAGAAGCAGCAGTTTCTGATGGATAAGCCAATGGCAAAGCAGAGGAATGCTATCAGCCACCTCCTGCAAGGTTAAAAACATTGGGGAGGATGAATTTTCTGTCACCCTGAAATTTCTGTAGCCATTCAGGCATAAGAAAGCACATGATGAATCCAAATTTTGCATATTCCAGGAATGTGTCTAGGATGTTTTCTGTCTTGGGAGCCCAGAAATCTCCATCAGCTCTCAGTGTCCACACTCACACAGAACCATCCCTGGGGTTTTAGATGATAAATAGGGGCAATATGTTTCTTGTCAGAGGAGAGCATCTGCTGTAGGATGGGACAGACCATCATTTAAAATGAAGCAAATAGTACAAAATAAGAAATAAAGGACTTTGCCTCTAATTAGGACTACAGTTGGGGAGCATGCTGTTAACTGAGCAGATTATTTTTGTCCTTAATTACCTTCACTCTTCTGGAAAACACTGAATATGGATTCTTGCTACCTTAATAAACAAGGACTTTTAGTAGCATTAACTATGATCCATCTGACTAATTTCCTATTTTTTTTCCCTCACATATTTATAGTTTTGACCTCTCAGTCCTGTGACTGCTTCATATTTGAGGTATGAGTTGGGTAAAGGAACATTTCCTTTTTATTTCTGTCATATTTTCTGTATCTTCTCAATATCCATTAAATCCTTGGAGATCTGCTCTACACTTCAAAACTAACACAAGCAGGGAGGGGCCTGTCCCAATTTCTTCACCTGCAATAAAATACAATCTTCTTCTCAGAGATGCAAGTAAGAGGTACAGGAAGTCCTGTGGAAAGCCAACTCATCCTTTTAAGTTCACCTCTCTAGTCAGCCTGGGAGCAGATTCAGGAAGCTCAATTTTAATTGATTAAAGCGACAAGAAAAGGTTGCTTCTCCCCTAAGATTTGGAGGTGAACTCTGCACAAACAAAATTCAATACAGGATCATAGCACATGCCAAAATCATCCACTTCTGAAAGACAGGACACCATGGAGAGAAAAAGGCTCTGTTTGAATTAACCCTGCTGCAGTTTGGAGCTGGATGGGGCTGGCATGCATCTCTGCAGGGAATGCAGGCAAAAATGCAGTGTCTGCACAGGTCCTTCCCTTTTCTGGGCTTTCACCCACACAGATAAACCAGGCCAGAGCCACTGGGGTGTGCTCCAAGTGTCTGACCCACTTTATTGAAAAAACTATGGAAATTAAATCCCTTTTCTGGGCAAAGGAAAACCATGGTGGCCACTCTGAGCTGTGCACAGGAGCCCTTGCCCTCACTCAGTTATTCCTGGTGAATTTTCTGGTTCAGTGATCCTGTGCTCCCCTATCCCCAGATCAGCACAACTGCAGAATGCAGGGATCTTTGCAAGGAATCTCCACCCAGCCAACAGGACCCTGCCATTTTGTAGCTCTCCAGGGCTGCTGCAGAGCCTGTGCATTTCCTCCCCTGCTCTTCCACCAGTTTAGCCATGTGGTTTCAATCTATATTTTCTGTATTTTCTCCATCCAGCTTTTTGTTTCCAAAACTTCTGGTCAGCTGCAGTACAGACTGAGAGCCAAATGGATTGCTGGGTTCTTCCAAGCTTACTTCCAGAAAACAGCTTTAAAGTTAAAACTGGTGTTAGATGCTTAAATACCAACACCTCATTTATTTGCCAGCCACACCCCTGCATTTAAAATCACTGCAGTATGAAAATGAGTGAGGTGGGGCAGATTTTCTAAGTGGGCAAATAATCCTGCCCAGCCCCTCAGGCCACCCTGGATGGCTGCAGAAGGGAGGCAAAGACTCAGGCCTGGGAGATGTGATGGATGAGCACCATCCCAGCACAGCCCAGCCTCCCAGCTATTACATTAATTCTGCTTCACTGTGCATCCAAACACTTTCAGCAGCTCCATTCCCAGGCCAGTCTAACAACGTGCCTGCAAAGTTTTGGAGGTTGATTATCTCTTTGGCTTACCTCTACATTAAAACCTATTTGATTTATCTCAACATTAAACCTGAGGCTCGTATTGGCCTCCCACCCAGCACAATTTCAGCCCTGGGCAGCTGAACAGCCCCTTGCACACACAGCTCCTGCTCCAGGCTGTGCTGTGCTCAGGAAAGAGAGGAATGGGAAGACAGGCAGTGAGTGGGGGCAGCCAGGAGCTGGGATGTGCTGCTTGGCAGATCTGCTCAGCTCAGAAGTGGGGTCACCCTGTCAGAGGTGCCTGAGCTGGTTCCCTTCTTGCCATTGTTCTTGTCCAGAGTTCAGTGTTGGGGAGTTCAGCACAGCAGAATTGCTCCTTTGTTCTCTGTTATTCAATCAGCCTCCTACAACCTTTGGAGAGGTTAGTGCCTGCCTCCCATGCTTTTGTAATATCCTCCACAGGTATCCAGGGAAATTGTGCCTGTGCTGGTATATCAGGCACAGCAAAGAGTTATTATTGTTCTGATCTACTAAGCAACAATTGCCTCTACTGTAAACCAAGTGGTAAATTCCAGACTTCATCCCAGAATACTTCTGAGACCAATAAACTTGGATACATTTGGAAACAGCATTCCTTTATGGGCTCATGCCAAGGAGATACTGGGCTCCAGATAAACCTCCAGAGTGAGTCTATTGACTCCAGTCCATTTACTCCAGGGATGAAGCTGGCTCAGTATCTTTCCTGAAGAACTGCTGGATAGTAATGACTCCTATTTAATTAAAAAGCATGCCAAGAGGAACTTCAGGGTTTAGAAATGTGCTTGTCACTCAGAAACAAATTTATACTTGGTAAGAAAAGAGTTGTTGTGTTTTTTTTCTTTTCCCCCTGGACACATCCTCAATTATCTCTGAGACGTCCCTGGGCTGGAATCCACAGCGATGTCTCCGGGTCTGTGGTTTGGTTTTTCGAGGTTGGAGCTCTGGGCTGTTGTGCAAGGCAGTTCCTCTGCCCTTAATTCACTTCTGACAACACTGCATTCCTCCCTGTGCCACTTCCAGAGCAGTCACTAAGCTCTGCTGGGCTCCCTTTCCCCATCCCCAGGCCTGACAGCCTGGGCACTCCTCCACAGGTTTATCTTGAATTTCACAGAAGTTTTGGGTGAGCAGTGCACAGTGAGGTATCCTGGTCCTCTGCCAACACACCGGATGCCCTCCCAGAGAGGTGGAAGAGATTTCATACAGGCCCTTGGAATAAAATAATTCCAAGTGCTACAGGGAAATGTTTGACTACATTGGAAAAATATCAGTGAGACAGTCCCCACTTGCAGACCTTGCTAGGAGGGAACGTGGGAGGTAAAGGAGGAGAGTGAGGAAAAGCTTTTATCTACAACAAATGTTTTAAGTGGAGCATTTAAATCTGGAAAATATTAAGCTTACAAAGTCTCACGTGGAGCAGAGATTCCCTCTCTCTGCTGCACCCACCTTGCTTATCTGGACTATTTTTCACACTCAGGGCTGTGACATGAGCACTGTCCTCACATATTCCACTGCAGCAGAGCCACAGTGCCCTCACACCGACAGCTCCACATCCCCTCCATGCTCTGCTGCTTTTATTGATGCCTTTTTCTCATCAGCTTCACCTTTCTGCTCTAACAGAATCTTAAACCAGCAGCACCACTGAGAGCATTTTCCCTCTCTCTCCTCAGTTCTCCTCCAGATGTCAGTGCAAATGTCTGCACAGGGCACATCTCCACTGACTTCCATGCAGATGTGCCAACAAAAAGTTGGCCCAGCTCCTCGGGGAATGTGCCATCTAGTTTAGACAAATAACTCTGAGCAACCTACCACGCTGCTAGTCCTTGGGCCATTTTTTTTTTAATTGTTCTGAAAGTCCAAATAAATTTTTTTTCCATTCTGGTTTTCATCTTGGGACAGAGGTGCCAAACTACTGTGAAGAGAAGCGTTTTATCCCCATTTTCAGCCAGGAACAGAAATAGACAACTAAGATTTTTCCTGCAAGATTTCTATCCTTGTTCTGGATAACACATCTCAGTACTGAGACTCATCCTCCAGCAAGTGGCTCCTGCAGTGTGTGGCTCCAAAGCTCTCTGCCCTGCACTGTAGGTTTGGTACAACATAGTGCAAATTTACAACACTGGGTCTGTGATTTAAAATCAGGAGTAATGATGGTGACCCAGAAACTGGAGCCAGTTTGGGCAGCCTTAAAAGCAGCTTCTGACACGTTACATGCAGCCAGTCACAAACCCAGGCTCCAGTTCTGCTGACATTTGTGCCTCCATAATTCTTGTTCTATATTTGCAGCACAAACAAGATCCAAAACAAGAGCAGAGCTTCCCTGCACTGTGAGCTCCTCAGTAATGAGCCCTTGCCCTGATCCTCGCAGTGCCAGGGCTCAGCAGGGATGCTCAGGGTGTGACAGGTCTGTGCACACAGACAGCAGAGCCACAGGAGATGAGCACTCCTCTCGACTCCTGTCATTTCCTTCTTGCCTCCCTCCACCTCTCCCTTCTCCCCTGTTTTCTCCTGATTGCTCTCTGCCCTTTCAAAGCATTAACTGTGATTGTGCTGTTGAACTTTTGTGAAAGGGTCTGGAGGAAAGGCAATGCTCAGTGAAGCACAGTCAGACTTCCACTGTCACTGGGATATTCAAAGTGCTTTTCAGACATGCTGAACCAGGAAACACAGTTCATCTTGCAAAAATTTGGACACCTAGAAATGTCTTTTCCTTGCACCTGAGGCCAAACCAGGATTCCAGTGTGGGCTGATCAGTCCTGCCCTTCTACAGGAGCCCTCCAGCATGGATATGCTGGCAGGGTTAGAAAATCCAGAACAGGCATGTCAAGGAATATATTTCTGCAAACTATTTCCATTTTGTGACCAAAACACACGACTAAGAGGCTCCTGACAAGGCTTGGGCGTTGGCAGCATTGCTGTTCCATGGGTCTAATCCATGGCTGGGCAGATGAGACAGAAGCCCAAAGCAGAGCCAGCAGTGGCAGAAATGCTGCCCCATTCTGGGCTCAGTCCTGTGCAAAACCCTTCCTCCCTCCCCCTCGTTTCTTACAGCCAGGCAGCGCTGAAATGCTGCTCTGTGCCGATGGCTTCTGTCACTTACCACGGTGCAGCAGAGGGGCCAGAACCACCAGAGCAGAGCCAAAGCCAGCAGGAGGAAGAGGATCAGCAGGGCGATGGCCAGGATGGACCCGTCGGACTGGAGGGGACACAGACAGGTGTGACACGTGTGACACTGAGCTGTCCTCACACACATCCCCCCCTGCACCCCTGGGTGTGTCCCAAAGGCCTTTCCCCACTTACTGCCACATTAACCATGGTTATTGACGACACATTCTGTTTCATTGTCAGCCAGGGAGCAGCTTTCCTCTCTCCTCACACATGGAATATAGCACCTGCCCTTCCCAACCCTCCCTGCAGAGAGGCTGAGACCTCCACTTCACTTTTGCATTAATTTTCTGACCCTTGCAGTTACATGAAACACTTAATTCAGATTAAAATTAATGTAACATTCCTCAGAATATTTAAGTGAAGGCTTAAAGAAAGATTTGAAGAGCTCACAACACAGTGGTGGAATCATGGAGTGGTTTGGGTTGAAAGAGACCTCAAAGCCCATCCAGTCCCACCCCTGCCATGGGCAGAAACATCTCCCACTGTCCCAGGCTGCTCCAAGCCCCAGTGTCCAACCCAGCCTTGACACTGCCAGGGATGAGGCAGCCACAATATTGGCAAGGTTTCACTGCAGTTTAAGCAACTTTGCAGCTCTTCCCTCCTGCAGTACAAAATGACAGTGATGTTGGTGTTACAGCTGACTCCAAATAGAAAATTTGCAGTGCTGACCATGACCCAGGTCCTCCTGCTCCTCTCAGCTGTGCTGACTCAGAGCAGTTCTGCCAGGAGCTTTCCAAGAGGTCTGAACACCCAGCACAAGGACACACAGGGAGTTCCCCCATCATTAACTCCAGAAGATCCCCTCCTCTCTGGCTGGGACACTCCTCCAGTTAAAACTCATCTGCAATTCTCCAGTATTGACCAGCACTGCAGACTGCTGCACAGGCCAGCTCAGTTCAGCTGTCCAGCCCCAGATGTGCACCACTTCTTGCTGCTCAGATTTAACCCAAACCAGATGTGCCCGTGTCCCTGAGCTGTGCCAGCCTCCCTGTCCCACTCCCCAGGATCCTGCTGTTCCCAGACCAGCAAGGCCTGACCTAAATCTCTCTGAGATGTCCCTGCTGCAAGAGCCAGACATTTAAAGCCCCCCAGCCAATGTCAAGGCCACGGTGCCAGACTGAGGACACATCCAGGGACAGACTGACCTGTGGCTGTGAGAAATGCCTGCTTGAATCCCTGCAACTCAAGGGCCAGATGACCTCCCACCATTCCAGAATGCAGAGTAATGGAAGAACAACCAGGCTGAGAGCATTTTCCAAACCCTCTGCTGGTGCAGAAAGAATTTCTGGAGAGCTTGGATCAAGACAACCTGATCTCTGACACTTGGAAGAAGAGGAGGTAATCCACACAGGAGAAGAATTCACCCAAGGCATGTCTGGAAATGGAACTTGGACCCCAATGCACACAAAAAATCTCAGTTGAGAAGAGAGAGCTGTACACTGGGGGCTGTTCCTCCAGACAAACAGCACAAAGGCACATCCATCATCTGCAAAATGCAACCTGCTGGTATTCAGTGCTTTAGAAAAAGTGATCTCAATGCTTTACTGCCTTGAAAGAAGAAATCAGACATTTTATGTCTAATTGTTATCTGCCCCCTTAGCCCCATATTAAAACAATTATTTGGTCATTAAGAGTACTCTAAAATAAATTTTCAAAAATCCAAAACAAATTAAAATGGCTTTTAAACTGTTTTCTATGGATTTTTTTTTGTTTATTTTTACTTTTCTTCCCCCCAGGAACAACCTGTAAAGGCCAATTTTTGATACCCCAGCACATCTGTTCCTCTGGCTAGCTGGGCTGTTGTGTATCACAGCAGAGTACTAGGCAGGGTTGGAGCTGCCAGATCTTCCCAGTCTCACTCAGAATTTAGCTGTCACTCTGTGCAATTAGATTTTATATAGCTTGGATTGTGCTGAGATAGAAGCTGCCACTTAGCCAAGCTGAATGATAAACAGGAACAAAAATCTGCCTCTCAAAGAGTTTGCAAAAGTTCCACTGGCATTTTGAGACCTCCCTCCCAGTCTTATATAGCTGGTGAAAAAGGGCTGAAGCCTTTCAAATGTCTGTTTTAATTCTATTTTTTTTAATCAAAATTTGGAAGAACAATGCAAACACCCATGGAAACACAGAACCATGGAATATTGCAACAAGTGTGTTTGACACTTACTGAAAACAGGCTGGAGATTCAGACTGGGAAACTTTCATTTTAAAAAGAGAGTTTTTACAGTAAACCAGAAGGTTTTTTTCATAAGAAAAAATCAATGGAGAAAAGCCTGGTCAGTCCCTAAATGCACACAGGTTTTTGTGATGGGTGCTGCTGTCATAGGGATTCACCTTCCACAGGTGAATGTGGGGCTGCTACCCACAGTGAGATCAACAACCTAAAACTGCACAACACCTGAAGAGCTGGCAAGAGCCAGGCAGCAAAGGTGCTCCCAGAGCTTGTGCCAAAACTCTGGCACTTTGCTTCCTGAGAGCAGCTGGAGACCTGGACAGTGCCTGGAGCTGTTCTTTTGAAACACCTCGTTGTCTTACCAAGAAGCACCAATAGAAAAACCAGTGGGCTCTTTGCCTGGCCCCTCGGGGTGCTCCACATCTCATGTGTTAGAACTCCCCCGTGCAGAAACAAATCAGCTGTGGAGGAAGAGAGGAGGATGTGCCTTGAAGACTCCTTTGCCCTGCCAGAGTCCAGCAAAGCCAAGAAAGTGCTGCCAGTATAGCTGGCAGTGGAAGTAGAATGGAAAAGAACCTCAGGAAGATGTTGTACAGTAGAGAGATGGCAGGAAATCTGGGGCAGGACATGTTAGAGGCATTTCCTCATATATATCTAAATAGAGAGAATCTCAGAATCACAGAGTGGGTTGGGTTGGGAGGGACCTTAAATCTCCTCTTATCCTGCTCCCTTCCCATGGTCAGGGACACCTTGTGCTACCCCAAAGCCCATCCAGCCTCCTCCCAGCTGTGGAGCTGTCAGGGACCTGAGAAGCCAGGCTGGCACAGGGGGACACCAGCCCAGCCCAGCTCCTGGAGTGCAGGTTCTCCTCCAGAAAGGAGGGAAGGAATGGCAAAGTCTGCTCCAGAAATGTCCCTGGGGTGTTTCCTGCTGACCACTGACCCACAAACCCTGGGAGATGTCCCAAAAGGGAAGATCCCAGCGCAGAGCTTGGCATGAACAATGAGCCAGGTGCACATTTCATGCTCAGGGAGGAGGGATGGCCCCTCCAGGCACGGTGTGCCATGAGGAAATGCTCAGCATTCCTTTGCTGTTCCCTACTGAGATCTCAGCCCAAGACCAGGCTCCCAAAATCCTGCCCTGGAAACATGGGTGCAATCATGGGGCAAGACAAAGCCAAGGCAGGATCCGTGGTACCAAGTCCCTCTTTCATCCTGCACATCCTCGATGCTTCTAATGCAGAAACAAAAATTAATCTCTTCATAGAAAAACAGGAATCAGTTCACTGGAATTCCAATGGAACTATAGCTTATTCCTGAGGGTTTTCCAAAAGATGCTGCTACACAGCAGACTGGCATTTTTGTTGTGCTTGAGTTTCTTTTGTTTTGTTTTCTCTAATCTTATTTTTGTTTTAGATTTTATTTCCTAGTTTCTCACTTTACTGTGCACACAGCAACAGAAACTACTGCCCATAATTTATCACACACAGGAATTTTTTAATATAACAGAAACAATGTGGCCTAATTTCCAAAAGGAAATGAAAACTCACTGCTCTGCAGGGTCAACCTCTGGTCCCTGTCTGCGTGGAGCTGCTTGAGCAGGATCCAAACTCAGCAGGGGATGTGAGCACGAAGCACCTGCTTGAGGTCACCCAGCAAAGCTGATCTCAGCTCCTTTCCCTCTCTTTTCTGTGCTGGGACATGAAAATGCCCCTCTGGCAATGGTTTGTTTCCCTCCTCTCCTTCCAGAGCTGAGAGGAGAGCAGCAAACACTTTTCCAGCACCTTGTTACTTGCTTTACAACCCAGTGCAAGCAGCAGCACAGCCTCCCTTCCCCGCAGGCTGGACAGAGCCAGAGCAAGGGAGAAACAAAGCCAGAGCAAGGAACAGTCCTAGAGCAAGGGACAAAGCCAGAGCAAGGGACAACCTCTGTCCTGGGGAGTTCACACTCCAAACAGAGCAGGCAAACACCTGGTGGGAAGGAGGAGTGATCACTGCACCCTCTGTTACAACGGAAAATCTTTGGCTGGGAAAAGCAATTCTCCAACCCCTGACTGCTGTTTATCCTTATGGAACTCACCGTGGTTATCTTTATAAAACACTGAACTTTTCCTCCAGCCCCCTGAGCTGAGCAGGAGAGGCTCCTCACAGGCTCTGATGGGGTAAGAACCTGCCAGCATGACCTGGACACACACAACAGCAGCTCTGGGATAAGTTTCCTTCTGAAACTGAGTTTAAATTGAAATCACATTTTCAACAGAAAAACATTTCAATAAACTAAAACGTTTTGTTTCAGAGTGCTCTGTTTCAACCTCATTACTAAGTGGGGTGTCCATGTGTGCAGAGATCCTGGATTGCATTTCCTGTTTAACCTCAGCACTGTCACAGGGGCACAGCCACAAACTATTGTGATGTTCTCAAATTAAAGCTTTTCAAAACTTCCATCCTGTCCTGCCCTCACCTCCAGGTTATTGGTCTCTTCTGTGACTCCCTCTTTCCCAGCCCATAGGAACATGGATTTTGCAATATGACAACCACACTTCAGGCTATTACAAACCAGCCCATGCAGCAATATCAGAGTGAAATAATCTCTGCACGTTTAACTCTTTAGGTGACTCGTGGAGCAAAACCACTCCCTGCCTGTTACACTTGCAGCATTTAAGAGCAATTTCTGGTAGAAACAAACCTGAAATCTCGTGCCCTGGAGCTCCCACCGAGCAATGCCTCAGATAATAACAAACACCCAGGTCAAGGGTCCAGGAAATTCTCATTAAATGGATTCTGCAGCCTCGAAAAGCCTCTAGTGACACCCCAGGGAGTGCCTTTAGGGGCACTGATCACTGGCACACCCCGAACTGTGCAGCCCAGAACAAAGCCACAATTGAGAAAACCCCACTCTGAATTACATTACATTAACACTGAATTACACTTCTTTTGAATTAAAAACAAAAAACCAACAAACCCAACAAAAACAAGCCTTCAGTGAAAGGTCATTGGTTTTTACTACCAGGCTGCAGTCCTTGCTTGTTTTTCTGACTTTCTCCACATTTAAAGGTCAAATCCATCCACAACTGATTAACACAAAGGTGCAAATTCCTTCATTCTTTCAAACTGCCATGGGAGGAAAGCTGGGATACCTGGCTGTAGTGAGGCTGTGCCAGTCCCCACCTCCTTCTGGCAGCTGCAAAACCTCTCCAGGTGAAAAGATCAAAGCTTTAGCTGACTCTGATGGCTCCTACATCTCTCAGCTGGAATTGCCAGACCGGGGGGCTGTTTCTACCCAAAATAGTGAGGCCTGCCCCCACCTCCCCAAGGCATTTATTGACCTGGTGACAGTCCCTGCTCTCCCAGCCAAGAGCTGGGCTATGCTGTCCCTGCAGTCTTGGGTCTGAGAGCCACCAGTGCAAGAGGTCATGAGTGGTTTTTCCTCTTCTGGGAGCATTTTAGAAAATGAACAAAGACTCATTTCAATTCCCATCCTGGCTTCTCTCCGAGATGCTCTGTCTGCAAGCAGAACTTGGCCCTGCCTTCCTGCCCCCAAACACAGCCTTGGCAATTCTTTCCTCTCTTGCACATTTTCTCTCCTGCACTTCTTGGTGTGCAGTGCCTGGGCACACCTGCACATCCACAACACAGCATTTAACACATTCCTCTCTTCCAGTTCTTCAAACTTCTAATACAGCTCCAGGAGTAAATCCCTTTCCAAGAGCTCCCCAGCTCTACCAGCCACCACTTGCTAATTCTTCCAGCAGAGAGTCAAAGACCAGCTGACTTTTCTGACTCTTCATTTTTGGTCTTTGCTTGTCAGGAAAGCAGCTGTTTGCTTCAGCTATGCTCTTAATTGAATTTTTGCTTCTCTGGATTAACTCCAGAGATCCCCTGAAAATGGACAGTTGATAGAAAATGACAGCTTTTGCTGGAAAATGGGATTTGTGAGAGTGCTTACAGGTGGCAGAGGAAGGGTTTGTTGTGGAGCTGCATCACAATATAAAAGGCAAAGCCTTTCAGGCCGTGGAGCTGCTGGCTTTGCTCCTTCTCCCACTGAACAGCCATTCCTGGGGAGCAAAGGGGGGTGGGGTTCAGGCCATGGGCACCAAGGTGAGTGTGGCACTGCTGCCACCAGGACAGCTTTTGGAGAGGCCATTCCAGACCTGCTCTCAAACCTGACCATTCCAGACACACCACAGCACTGGTGGCTGCTGTGCACAAAGGGGAGATCAAATCTGGCTTTTCCCTGTGTTGCCATCACTTCATTTCTCGCTCTCCCACCTGAGCTGCAGATGGTCCAACAGACCCAGTTCCAGGTCTGAAGTCAATTAAATAATTTGGTGCTCATTTTGTATAGGGCTATTTCCAGGATTGGAGCCCTTGTAACCTTAATTAAAGACAGCATTGCAGTCTCAGTAATTATCAGCATTATTAGTCTCAGATTTATATTTAAAAAGGATTTGAAAACATAAAACACTGCTACAAAAACAAAATGTGCATTTGCCCAGAAGGAATATCCTCGATTACTGAAGCCTGAGCTACAATTTGCAAAGCAGCCACTGAATGTCTCTGCATCCAGCTTCAGATGCAGGACTGGAGCTGTGGCTGCTCAGCTGCACTGCAGATCCAGGCTCCCAGTCTGGAGTAACAGGCAGTGCCCTGAAGCACAGGCATTTCAAAAGTTTCCTTACAGCTGTTAAACAACAGAAGATAAACAGGTATTTAATCTCCTAGAACCTACAAATAATAGTTCTAACCCTGTAAGAAAGCATGTGAGGAAGGAATAATTTTTCTGGAAGAACTGTTTCTCAGGTCCTGCCTCATGTGAGTAAAACACAGCAAACCCCTATGTGCTGACAACAGGCAAATACATTTTTGCCAGTGATCAATGAACTGGAAGCTAAAACTTGATGAATAAAATAAATTCCCTTCTTTTAAGGCACAAGGAAATCTTTGTCAGTTTTGGAATATAACCTCTCATGTAAGCTCTGAAAACTCTCTCCATACAATCTTGTGCTTGTTAAGCAAGGATCAAGTTGGATGACACAAAAGCCTTTTCTCAGCTGGTGCCTCAGCCACAGAACCCTTCTGGTAGCTGATGCTGTGCTTGGCCTCTCCCTTTTCTACACAGAGACCCAGTGGCCTTTGCTGCTCAGGGACAAAAGCAGGCTGGGGACACATTTTTTGTCTTTCTGGCATCACTGCTCTGGCTTCCCAAAAATTACTTTAAGCCAGTTCACAGGAAAATTAAAGCAGTGCCTCACCCATGGCCTGGACAATGTTAGGTCTGCCCACAGATGAATAAAGCTGAATACATTGAAGTATATGAATGACTGCTGGGAATTCCAAATGAATTCCTTCACTGCCCCCCAGCACAACTCATTTCATGCCCTGTTCCCAACAGCCAGTACTCAGCAGGAGCAGCATCTTCAGCATTATTGGGAATTAAAAATTTCATCATCCTGGTCCCAGCAGGGCCTGAGTGCAGCAATTCCTCACTGGCAGCCCCCACTTTGGGGGGTAACCCAGCACATTTCTGGTTTCCTTGCAGAGGGGCTGATCACAGCTGCTGGAATTGCAGCAGAGGGATCAGCCCAGGGAAGGAAGGCAGCAGGGCTGCTCCTTGTTCCCTGGGCAGTGGCCAGGCAGGCACAGACACCTCCAAGGCACTGCCAGCCCAGCCCTGGTCCCTGTGCCAGCACAGACCTGGAGCCTGAGGCATTCACTGGAGGCCTTGGCCACATCATGGCACACGACACCCGAAATGTCACATGGCCAAACAATTGTTCAAAATCACATTCAGGGGGGACATGTCCTTCAGACCCAACCTGGCAGCCCTGCTGCTGGTGGAACACACACCTGGTGCTAAATCCCAGCATCCCACAGAAGCATTTCAGCAATCCAAACTTACACAGTGTGTGCTGGAGATGATGACAGAACTGGAGATGAAGCTCAGACCATCGTTCATACTGACTTGAAGAGCTGCTTCCCTGGAAAAAGCCAAGAAACAAGTCAGGGCAGCTCTCTGTCTGATACCATGCTGTGCCCTAGGCTGCTGGTGCTCAGCAAAGCCTCTTGTACAGATAATTCCCACTGGTGGTGCCCTGCCCCTGTGCCCCTGCCCCCCTTTGCTCCCCAGGAATGGCTGTTCAGTGGGAGAAGGAGCAAAGCCAGCAGCTCCATGGCCTGGAAAGCTTTGCCATTTATATTCTGATGCAGCTCCACAACAAAAGATTCCATCTTTTCCTCCCATGTTTTCCTGCTGGGAATTGTGTCCTTGAGGAAAAATTACCAGCCCCCACTTCCACCATGCTCATGGCACCACCTTTTATTGCAGATCTGGGCTCCAGAGCACAACTGAACACGAGAGAATGGCAGCTTGGGATCCAAACAGAGCAGCAGAACACAGGGAGGAGACCCAGCCCCATCTCCCCACAGGCAGAGGGAATATTGGGGCAGGAAAAACGTACATGCCAACTTCCCTCAGCACAGGGGCTGGGCACAGCAGGTAGGTGTCCTCCACCACGAAAGGCTTCTCATCTGCAAAGGGAAAACAGGATTTACTACCAGATCAGCCACACAGGCCTTAAAGAGCAAGTTTAAATAATGGTTTTATTTAAAATGAGATGGGGGGTGAAGAGCTGCCTCACATGGTGTGGAGCTCTTTGGAAGGTCAGAGTACAGGATCACTCTGTGCAGGGGCACAGGCGCAGTTGCAACAGAGATATCCAAGTTAAGAGAGTTGTAGATTATGGAAAATTTTGCATTTTAAGGCAGAAGCATCTGAACCTCAGTTAAACCTTCCAGCCTGAATTACACTGGTTTTAAAAGTGAGTGAGAGAAACTACCAACAGGCAATTGCCTGAGAAGCAGGAGCACTGACTGATATTCCTCTTCTGTGGACTTGAGTCAGAGCTTTGTGCTGGTGACCAGAAAAAGGGGGATCCTGAGGAAATGCCCAGCCCATTTTCCAGCTGCCTGGATGTGCTGTGGTGGCACATCTGGTCCCACAGTGCTGTTCTCACCCCCATTTATGACAATATCATTAACTCCCACGAATTTATGACATTGTCTCAGCACACACATGCCAAGAAAATGAAGATCAGTGTCTTCTTTTCTCCTTTGCTAACTCTGGCAACCGAGGCCAAAGGTTTCTCCATGCCAGCATTCACTAAAACAAAAGCTGCTTCATCTTTAAGGCCTTTCACTTAGATCTTGTCAGGTTTTTGTTTCTCTTTCTCTCCCTTCCCACTCCCAACTCCCATCAGTACATGCCTCTCTAAAAGTTTGCCAGCCCTGGGTGCCCTGGGAGAGCTCCTGGCTGCAGGCACGGATGAGTTTGTTTGGAGAATGTTTGTGCTTCCCTGCAGAATGAGTGGCTCTTTCCCTCTGCTCCAAACAAAGGAGCTTCCATTTGGTTTGCACAACTCTGGCCCATCTGACTCCTGCCTGAAAACCTTCCCCAGGGAAAGCAAACAAAGCAGCACCTCTCCTGTGCACTGGCATGGGGAGCACAGCTCGGTGCTGCTCTGCTGCAGGACAGGTTTCTGTATGCAGGGCACTCAGAGATGGGCTGAGGGCTCCCCACACCCCTGCCAGAGGCTGGGTGCTGTGTCTGCACTGCTGCCAGTGGTGCTGGAAGGGCTGGGAAGGGAGGGCAGAGCTGCTGGGCTCGCTGCCCTGGATGTCACTTCAGCCCCAGGCTCGGGGCTGCCCAGGGGATGGGGCTGGAATCACTTTTGCCTCCTTGGACATTTCACACAAGGGATGCCCAGGCCTTGATCACCTCCCAAACACCAACACAGGCAGGGCTTGGGCTTGGACAGCCCCAGCAAACAGCTCAGTGCCTCCCTTCTGAGAAAGGCTGCCCACAGCAATGGGCACAACTTCCTCCTAGCTGTGCATCACTCCCTCCTGCTGTATAAACCCCCCAGATGACCCAAACTGGCCAGTCCTGGGGCCTGAGCAGTGTGCAGGTACAGAGGAGGGTCAGACCTCCCACAACAACATCTGGCCTCTGTGGATGCCCTTTCAAGCAGGTACCTGATACTGCTCAGACTCCTGCAATTCTACACCCAGTGTTCCTGCACCTGAACAGCTCAATGTAGCCTGGAAAATCTTTTATTGCCAGCAGCAGTGAATAATTTGTTATGCCATTAGTAGGGTGTAACCTTCTGGCAATCCAGGACTTGGAATATTTCCTAACCATAATAATAAAAGCTTCAATATATGCAGGATGCTTTAGCACAAAAGAGCAAGCTAAAAAAAAAAAAAAAAAAAAAGAAAGAGAGAGAGAGAGATACAAGAACCCAAGAAGGTGATTAAAGAGACAGCAGCACTTTCTTGTAGCCATATAATCATGCCAAAATTAACAGCTCTCCCTTTGGTGAATGGTTCACCAAAGAACCCACTGGTGCACTGAAATCTGACTGCAAGGATCCCTCATAGAAGGGCTCAGAAGGGTTTAGGAAAGCCCAGCATTCCAAACTGCCACTGCAATACCAAGTGCTGACTGCAGGTCCTGCAGGATCAGCAGGATCTTGGTCCAGAAAAGGCTGCAAAAGCTGTTTGCCAAACTTCCCAAATATCACAGACCAACAATTTCCATCTGCTCTCCCAGTACTCACGATCTGCATTCAGCTGAATTTCACCTCAGAGATGCTCTACCCTGTTCCTGCAGGAGGGGAGACTCCAGCCCAGCCTAATGCACCTCATCCCACCGGCAATGGCAGCTTGAGTCATCCTGAGCACTTCCATTGTCCCTTTGTCACCTCAGGTCAGCCAAAACACCTCCCTAATTCTCTGCCCCACTACCAAAGCTGGGTCTCTGTTCCCCCCTGGCTGACTCCTCCTCTCATGCCACTCTTGTGACTCTGCAAGCAAAGTCTGTGTTTCAAACCCATTTTGTGGGAGCTGGGAAAGCAGGAAGAGACTGGAACGCTTTCTGAGCCAGAAACTGCCTACGAGAAAGAGCCATAAATAAGAAATGTTTTGTTAATGCTGTAATGAAAACCACATTGAGATCAGCTGTAACTGCTCTGCTCTGTGCAGGACACGAGCTCTGGGTGCCAAAGCCTTGCAGAGCAGAGTCAGGGCATGGGGAGCAGATAAGCACAGAGCAGTGATATCACATTCCCTGCAAAGGGGTTCATGTGCCGAGGAAACAACTGTTCCAGGAGTTTGGAGGCTCCAGCAGAAGCTGGGAGAGCACCCCAGCCTTGATTTGCTCAGGGAGCTGCACCATCACAGGGTCCCTCCAGCAGCCCTGGGCCAGCACAGCTCCAGCCCCAGAGCTGTCCCCATCAGCTCCTCACTGGAGCCCAGCAGCACCTGGAGCGCTGGGGGAGCCTGGCAGAGCTCCCACCCTCCTCACTCAGCACAAATCACAACCCCCTGCCTGCCCTGGGCTCATCCCTCACTCAGCCTGGAGCTCTGCTGCAGAAAAAGGCACTGGGATAAAAGTTCTGACCCTGCAACTTGGTGGAGGCTGGGGCAGCACTTGAGGGAAGCACAACCATATTCTTCCTTCTTCATATTCTTTGAAAAGCAATGACTTCAGCCACTCTTCAAAAGCAGAAGCCAAGCCCTCCTTGGTGCATGTTCTCACCTCGGGAAGATGAGAGGCATTAATCTATATCTAATTATTAGATATAGATTAATTAATCTAATATTGTGTCCCTCCTCATGGTGACAGCCCCAGAACACCTCAGGGAGCTGCTACAGAGAGGGGCATTGTCTAGCCCCACCTTGGAAAGGGAAAAGCTGCTGCTAGAAAGCAAAAAGATTCAGTGGAAGGTTACAGTGATATGATCAGGCAGGGAAATCAGGGGTTAGAGAGTGGAACTGCAAAGCAAAACATTCCTGTGCTGAGAGTGATAGAACTGCAAGAAAGTGAAGAGGATATCACAAGAAAAGCACTGTGCTGCCAGGAGAAATGAAAGATGGGGGAAATGGAACAATCTGTCAGGCTTTAAAAACAGGAGACAATTCTTAGGAGACATTTGTTGGGCAGTCTGGGAATCCAGTCCCCCATAAATCCCTCTCTCTGCTGATACCCTGTGCTGTCCTGCTCCCAGGGTCTGAATAAAGCAAATCCAGGCCAGTTTGTGCAAAAGACAGGGTTTGCCAAGCATCCAGAGCATTCACTGGAGTGCAGCAGATCCAGCCCAGCTCTGCTGTGGTGCCTGCTCCTTCACCAACCTTTCATCTCTCCATTCAGCTTTAAATTGCTTAGGACAGAGCTCAGCCTCTCTGCCCAGAGCTATCCTTGCTGGCTCCTGCACAATCTGAGCAGACTCAGACATTTTAGCACCACAGAGCAGTCATAAGTCACTGCACTGGATGATTACTTTTAACTCTGTGCAGGCTGAACCCAAATCTCCCAGGTCCTGCTGCTGGCAGGAACACCCTTCTGCTGAACATGCATCTGATTACAGCTCTGCTCAGCCAAATATTCCTCATGGTTTCTACAGATGTTCCTTTATTTTTTTATCCCATAACTATGAACATTATGAGTCGATGCTCTCTTCACCTGCCACTTTTCCCTGCCAATAATCCCAATAAAACCCCATTAGCTCATGCCTTTAACCTCAGCACGTCCTAGCCATGCTCACTACATCTTATCTGGGATAATTTAAGGCTTCAGGATCTGTTGGCTTAGTGTTATCTTTAAAAATACCTCCCTCCCTGATACAATCAGAGGCAGAGAGGTTTGGGGCAAACAAAGACAGCTGAGCTCTCCAACCTCCATGAGGTTTCCATAAAATCCTGGTTCAGTTCTCTCAGGGAGAGAGTTTGAGCTGGGAGCAGCAGGCAGGGGCTGCAGGCTCTGGGATCTCCCCCAGGGCAGCTCAAACCCAGCAGAGCTGTGCCAGTCCCCACCTGGAGACACCTGGGTTTGGGAACTCCTCTCACTCCCTCAAGGAGGGGCTGCACCCAGAACTTGGGTTTGTGGCCTTTTCCTGCCACACCACAGCTTCAAACAGAGCACCCAGGCAGGGAGGGTGAGCTCACTGCTCAGCTCTGCAGCATCCAGGACACCATGGATGCTTGGCCCTCATCCTCACTTTCCACAGCCCTTTGGTGGGCACAGGAACACAGCTTCAAATTCAAAAAGCTCAAGGGCTGCATTAGGATAAGCTGATCTCTCCTGAAAGCTGCAATGGAATTGTGGTGACAGACACCATAAAAAATAACTGGGCTGGGCCTGCAGTCAGCACAGAGGGAGGAAGGATTCCTCCTTCTCCTCCTCCTCCACCTGAGCAGCAGGGCGCAGTGTTTGGGGTGAGGGCACCCTCACACACCATTCCCCCCTGAGCAGTGCAAGCTGAGGGATGCCATTCCCAGCTCCTTTGGGTGCCTCCAGGAATGAGTGCCCTGCTCCAGAGCCCTGCAGCTTCTGCTGCTCACATCCTCAGCACCGAGCACATCTGAATTCAGCAAATGTCAGCCAGGGCCAGCCAAGCCTTCTGCTTGGTGACACAGGAACTGGCAAGTCCAGAGGGTTTCCCCCTGGCAGGAGGCCACTGCAAGAGCACGACCTGTCCCAGGGCTCAATGATCCCACCAGGGCAAGCAGCCTCAAACCACCCTGCTCCAAAGAACCAGTTCCCAGATGCTCAAAACACACTGATCTCTGATTTCCAGAGATAATTAAGGTTCTTGCCTTCTGCATTTTCACCCCCTCGAACTCATCTGCTCACACAATGCCACCAGCAATCTGCCTCAAAAAATAATCCCTTCTGCATCCTGCAAATGAAAAGCTCCTCATCCCATAACTGCTTCCACAACCAGCATGTTTGAAATAGAAATGCCTGCCAGTGCAGGGTGAGAAAGGAAAGCCAGGGGAACCCAGGAGCTTACTGAGGGTGACAGTGTCGTTGATCCTGAAGCTGCAGAGCACACGGTCCACGTTGCGGGCGTGGCGAAAACCATTTCCCCTGACCACGACCTGGAAGGACTCTGCCAAAACAGGCTCTGGGTTATTATTGATGCACAGCAAGGCAGGGAATGGTCATTTTGGTTTTCAACTGCTCAAATCGGCAGTTCCACAGTTGAATTTAAAACCTGTTAAAAATGTCACTTCCAAGCACTCCCTACCTGTGAAAAATCAGGTTTACTTTTTTGGTACAATTTAAAAAGTTTAATAAGAGACAAACAGTAAAGCAAAAGGTTATAATGGTTGGGTGTTTGGCATTCAGCTAAGGGCACCCCTGCTGTTTTGGAGACATTCCTTAAATTTATTAGCCCATTGCACATGTATAGATCCATTATACATGTTCAAACTTTTCTACAAACTATTTTTTATATTTTAATAACTGTTTTACGCAGCCATTTCTTCAGCCCGCTTTTTTAGAGTATGTGTGTTTTCTGGTTGTGGTTTGAATTTATTTTTTTATCAGTTTTAATTTGGGCTGTGGTCTTTAATTTCTACAGGTGGTTGGTGCTGGTAACTGGTGTATCAGTAGCAGGTTTTCACTGGGTGTTATCTAACTAAGTAGGTACTTTACTTACTATAAAGACACTTCATTAGCTTATTTTACTCTTAAAGAAAACTATATCTTAAAAACCATTTCAACACCACACATATAGTATCTATTCCAATATTTGTGAAAAGCCAATACCATAACATGTATTTATAACACTACCTAATTTCAACTCGCGTTTTTAGAAGCAGGAAACAGTTCAGCACAGACACACTTTAACTGGCCTGCAGTGGAAACATGAAGCTTTGCCCTCTTCAAGTGTCCATTTTAAGTGGCAGAAGGTTTTGAGTGAAGAAAGGGAAAAAAATCTTCCAGTGACAGATAATTTGGAGAAGTTTAAGGGTTCCTTCCCCAGGTAACTGCAAAGGAAGCAGCCCCCAACTCCTGTGACTCTCTGGGAGAGGCACTCAGCTCATCCCCGCTGCAGTTTGGCTGGGGAATGTGATTTGAACACAAAATTGTCCAAGACAAACCAGGAGCAACCTCAGTGCATCAGATTTTAAATCCTCAGGAGCAACAAGGAACTTGGTTTTTGCAGGTTCAGATCTTTGCCTTTGCATTTTCCAGCCCCCATCTTCTCTCATCTCCCCCGAGGACAAGCACACTGTACTTGTCAAGAAAAGCAGATTTGCTCTGGAATCTGGGCTCCCTTCCAGGTCTGCAAATCATCCCAGCACATCCAGGGAAGCTGCTCCAGGCCCGTGGTGTGCTGGGGGACAGCTTTTGGGGAGAGCACAAGAGCTCCGTTCAAGGGAAAGCACAGAAAACTCTCAAGCTCCGGGGGATGAGGGTTCATGTCAAGAACAGAAATCAGAGATACCAGCAGGACCATGGGGACCTGGGGCTGGAATGAACAGCTCAGTGCCCCCTGCATGGCCAAATAATCCAAAAACTGCCCTTCCAGAACGATGTCACTGCTGAAAGTCATCCCTGAAGTGCCTTGGGCAAGTGAGCAGTGCAGGAGTGGCCTCAGGTACCACAGAGCCCTCAGGTTTGCTCCTTGGAAACAAATAAACAACAACAAACCAAAACAAAAAACCCCAAAACAACAACAACAAAAACAAACAAACAACTCCCCCGCCCCCCCCAAAAAAAGGAAAAAACTGCCACCATCCTTCAGGATGTGCACAGCAACATGAAAACTCGAGGTGTCACAGCCACACCTGCAAATATGGATTTCAAGGACACTAATGCCATCATTTGTGCAGTCAATGGCACTTTCATCAGTCACAAAGCCCTAAGTAATTAAATTACCTGCAGGGACTGTTTGCCCAGTCTTGGAGAAGAGGCCCTGAACTGAGGATCCAAATAACTGATGGCATTTTCCAAGGATTGCTCCTCTTGTGAAGTCCTGGCCAAATTCTGATGCAAACAGTTTTTATAAACCATCTGCATTTCCTCTCAGCTGCTCTGCTGGGCACAGCTGTTCCTACCCCTGTCCTCCCATCAAGGCACAGTGAATAGCAGTGATAAGATCAAAGCACTTAGAAAGTGTTAAAGATGGTTATAAATGAGGGCTACAAGCCATCTTCTGGTTCTATAAGCATCGTTGTTTATCATTGAATAAGTATGTAAATATCTTTTCAAGTGCAATGCATCTACTTCAAGTCTAGCACAGCTGTAAGACAGACTGGTTTGACACAAGAACATTTATGCAAAACTATTGAATTCAGACTTTTTCTGTAAGAAAATCCCATTTGACATCACTTGGCAGAAGTGGGACACATGTAAACTACCCAGAGGTTAAAAATTCACTACCCCAAAAAAGTGAAATATTTAGCCCCCTGTAATTAGAGAATCTTGCACTCTCCAGCAATTAGAGATGAACTGAAAATTGTATTTTAGGCACCACGGAGAAACGTGGCCTTGCTCACACTTACCTCCTGCACAGATACTGGAAGGCTCTGCTGCCAGGATTTCTATACAGGACTTCTTCAAAATCTAAAAGAGACACAAAGTCGTGAAGTTCTTCAGCCTTGTTTCCCTGGAAACAGAGCTGTGAAAGGTGAGTGAGCACGGTTTTCACACAAACACTGAACTCATCAGAGCATTCTGCATTCGTGGCACAATCACAGCTCGGCTTCCCACTCTGAACCACGCGGGAGGTGTCACTGCTGCTGGTGAGGGTGCCAAGGTGAGGGGTACCAGAGGATGCTGCCCCGTGTCCCAGGGCAATCCTGGCTTCGTGCCCATGATCTGAAATTATTCATGTTCTGCAACCCCAAAGGGCTGTGGAGGCACCATCACTGTCCTCCCTTTGTAGCCACACCTCCCTCTCCAAAGCTACTCCAGACTCAAAAAAGAACTCCAAATCAAACATCACAAGTTTAAGCTAAACTGTTTAGCTTTGCACTAAAACATCTCAGAAATCCCGACAGAGCCACTTCTCAAGTCTCACCCAAGGGGCTGCGACTTCTGTTTTTCACCTGATTTATGCCAGCTCACCTGAGGGCATCCCCAAGGCTGCTCTGCGACTTCAGACCAAACGCACAGACAATTCTTCTCCACTTAAGCCAGGCTTAACCGAGGCAGAGTGTCCCTGGGAGGGCTGTCCCTGGCTCTGAGCACTTCATTGCAGTGATTTACACAAACAGGCTGGGCCAGTGCTCAAGGCAGAGGAGCAGCCTGGGGCAGGACACTCTGTATTTGTTCCCTGGTGGTCAGAGCTCCTCAGGCTGTTCCCTGCAGGCTGCAGCCTCTGCCCTGCTCTGCCAGCCCCAGCTCCCCCTGCACAGTGCCTGGCACGGAGCTCGGGGGGCTCAGCCCCAGCCCCTGCACGAGGCAACACTGAGCAAAACCCAGCTCAGCTCCAAGAGGCAAGCAAATGTCAGCCAAGCATCATTTGGTGACTCAAACCCAACGTGAAAACTATTTTCCCAACTTTAAATTGAAACATCTGTAAGGAAAGAACAGCAACCAATATAATAAATTCTGTAAGGAAAAGATAACTTTTTTTTCTCCACAGTCACAGCTCCCTGCCTCAAAGACCTAATTTCAAAAGCTACTCATCGAGCCAGGCTTTTTTTTTTAAAACATTTAAACAGAAGTTTGAGTTACTAAGAAAGCAGGGCTGAAAGTACCAAGGGACTGGAGGAGGCGGGATGGTCTGAGCTGGTGGCAGCCTGACAGGTGAGGAGAGAGAAGATTTGCAGGAACAAGGTTTTACAGGAACTGTCAAGTGGAAAAAAAGATAAAGTCAACAGTTGACAACAGAACTGAGAAGCAGTAGAAGAATTTTAAACAGACAGAATAAGGAAAAAACACAGAGAATGTAAAATACAATCACTATTTTTTTAATGCAGTAAAACCCCACATGATTAAATTTGAGATTAATGACTTCTACTCAGCTATTTGCAAACACTCCTGCTGTAAGGCAGCTCGGAGGGAGAATAGCAGGTGTCTTAATTAGATGAAGCAGATGTCCCAGTCTAGCCTAATCCCTTTACATGACTATGAAAAACTGGCCTTAAACACTTTTATGGTGCCAATTGCAATATTTATTTTGATTTAGATTAAGTTTCCAATGCTCTGAGCACACACCCTCACTTAAAGCGAACATCAGGCGGAATTATTGCAAAAGGCGATACTATTGCAAAAAAAATCCTTTATGTCTCTTCCTCGTTAAAAATACATTCAAAAAGGATTCAGTGTCTTCATTGTAGAAGATTTCTTGGGATCTGTCATTTTCTGAGGGCCTGGGAGGTCACTGAGCCCTTTTGGAAACCAAGGGAAGAAGGGGAGTGAAATTCCACAGCCGCTGGAAGCTTTCACTCGATATTCTGCTCACAATGAGCACACAGCCAGATCACTTCACCACAGCAGCTGCATATTCCTTAGATGTTCTTTCCACCAAATTTGGGCATTCTAATTAGCAAACAGGATGCTGAAGTGTAATAGAAGGTTACTGCCTAATTAGTGTCAGTGGACTGACCTGCAGTCTGATGCCAGGTGCTCATTAGCAAGCTCTGTTCAATGCCAAAGTCGGTTGCCAATTACAAAACAGCCTTTTATTTATGAAGTGTTTCCTGCCAATAATATCTACATGAGCTACGTAAAAAAAAAAAAACCAACAAATGTTTAAGTCCTTCTTAAAGATGCATTTGGGGGAAGAAAGAAGTGGGAAGCTGATCATACATCATTAAAATTAACAAGGAACACTGTGCAGCTGAGGCTGGGGGTTATCAGCTGATAAACATGTTCTGTGTCCATTATGGAATTTGCACTTGCAGGACATGCCTGGAATTAACCTTCTCTCATCTCTATCCCCACTCAGGGGCTCTTGCTCCTCTCCCTGCTCCAGGGAATTTGCCAGTGGAGTCTGGACAGACAGCTCAGGAGGGGCACACAAAGCCATCACCACATTGCTCATAGTGCCTCACTGATGCTCACATGGAGTTTTCTCCAAAGTCCCCCTGCTTCACACATCCAGCACTGCAGTTTGCCCCAGGAAACATTTAACAGAAGAATTCAGTGTTTTCCCAAGCTTAAACTTCCTGGGTGAAGGAGCACCTTGAACTGCCACATCCTAAGAGCTGAGGCAGGACCTGGAAAACACTGAGAGCAGCTGAGCATCACTGCAAGAGGATCCAGAGGGAGCCCACAGAAAGCATGAATCCTTTAAGAATCCTTTCAACTTGAAAGGATAACCATTGGTGCAATTCATACAGACACAAGACATCCCACAGACTACTTCATTTCTCACCCACCACAACTGCTCCCTGCAGCTCTCAGGCCCTTGCTAAGGATTACAGCTCTGAGATAAGCTCCAAGCTGGTGCCATGGTTTCACACACGGCAAGGATCAGGAGTTTTCCTGTTCCAAGAGCTGCTCCTCAGGCAGCTCCTGTTGCAGGCTCAAAGCAAGGTGATGACAGGATCCCATCCTGACTTTCACACTGCTTCATGCTCCTTGCCTCCAGCATTCCTACCAAAGCTGTACTGGGCAGGAGATTAAGTTGAATTTCAGGTTTTCTTCTAAGACTTGCTTCATTTGCTTTAAATTTACGGGTTATGATCTGCAGAAGTTTTTCATAGCAAAGGAAAATTTAATAAAATAATTCAGTTCCTTCCATTTGTTTCCCAGCCTGCAGCAATCAGTCAGATCTGCTTCTGCTCCAGATTGTTCCCTCCTGACAAACTCAAACCACTCAATCATTAACAGGAGGAAGCTGGAGTTTTAGCCGTGGCTTTTGCATGATGAGGAAGAAAAAGAAATTGGTTTGCTTAATAAAAAGCCACACTTGAACTCATGGGAGAGAAAGGACCATACACCATGGTGCACCGAACACCCACTTAAAGAATCATGTTTTTAGGCATGACTTCAGTGTGGGATTGGATTTTCCTCTCCATTTCCAGGGCTTGGAGGAGACAATCCCTCCTGGAATGCTGGGAGCAGATCTCCTGCAGCTGCTCACTCCAAGCCCTCTGGCTCCCACAGAAAAGGAAGGGCAGGTGCTCAGGAACATTCCCAGCCCCACCAACCCGAACATCTTTGCTCAGCAGATCCAGCTGAGGCCAGCCCTGAGCTTCACCACTCCCAGCTCCTGCCCTATTCCAGAGGGACTTCCAAGCCCACCAGCTCTGCATATGCAGAGGGTGGGGAAAGACCCAGTCAGGACAAGGCAGGAAGGGAAAGCCAGGGCAGCTCACACCAAATCCCTGCAGGCCCCACAAACCCAGGGGTTCACATCTCCAGAGTTAATTCAAACACTCATCTCCCCAGGGTCATCACTGGATCTCTCCTTCCCCTGTGACATCAGCCTGATCCATCCTCTCTCCACGTGAGCATCCTTGCTGTGCCAACTCTTACACAGGAACTGAAGGAAGTTTCCAAATCCCAGGGCCCTTTCACCATTAACATTCCCTGTGACCACAGATGCTCTGTCTGCTCCAGCACAGGGGTGCTTTTGGCAAGGATGAGAAAAGTAGGGGAAAGGAACCTGATTTTCCAGCTAGAACAGGAATCTGCAGTTTGTTTGTTATTCTCTGGAGTGATTAATGTCCTCCTTGTCATTCCTTTCACACATAAAACCACTTCCCTTCTCACCAGGCTACTGCAGTGACTCCTCTCCAGTGCAAGTGCTCAGGTCACAGATTCATCACTGTACAATTGCACTTCCCTGTGACCCTCCTTCCCAAGCTGGGAAGTCTTGTACCACTCAGCTGGAGCAGTTCTGGACTGGAGGCTGAAATCTTCCCACTCTGCTCAGTGCAACTGGAAGGGGAGTCAGAGCTGCTGCTGGAATTCATTAAAAACAGCTGCAAAGGGAATGCAGGGCTGGGAAGAAAACCATTGCTTTTTTTTGTTGTTTTGTTGCTTTCTTAAATGACATGCAACACCTGATTGTCCAAGAGAGCTGAGGCAGTAGATCCATGCTCAGACAGTGCCAGGAAAACCACTAAACCAGGGATTGTATTCCATGTCCATGCCAGAGCACTGGGGAGAATTGAGCCTCTGCTGAGGGAATGGTTTTCTGGAATTGCATTGTCCAATAGTGTGGAACCACTGTAAACAGAGAAATCTGAGCCCCCCAGTGAGTGCCCCCTCCCCAGCTCCACAGCTCAGCTTTCACCTGGGTTTTATCACCCAAGCAGCCAGCACCAAAACCAGAACTCACGGAATGGGGACTGGGGATTTCCCAAACCTTGGAGCCAGGGGAAGCACTCCAATCAGCCCAGGCACTCCTGTGCTGCACCCAAGCCCTGCAGGAAATCCAGGAACTGGGAATAGGGAAACTTAGGGATAACCTATTGATAAACTTGACCTTGAAGCAGCATTTTAGCACAAACCAAGGTTGGTCCCCTTGGACTAAATGATTCAGTGGATTTTTGTTCAGCAGGTTCTTGTGAACACAGAACTGTTGTAACAGACTAGCTGGGACTCCATTTCTTCATGCAAGAAAAAGTCAATTCTTTGTTCACATTATTAATTTTATACAGTTTTCACAGCCTCGTGTGCAACTGATTGGCTACCAGTATTCTTGCCACCTAACTCATTGGTTAAAAGCTATTTTTGTGTGTACCTGCTAAGACTCAGGTGTTTACATTTTTCCTTTGTGGATTCTCATGGGACAGATCTATTGTTTATGCAGGTGCAGACTTATTTTCCTTACTAGAAGAGGTAGTTATGTTAACTGGCTTTTCATTCCTCTGATTCTTACGGGACCTTACTGCTAGCTTAGCTAGAGTGGCAGGGCCTAAACCCTATTTTTAAGACCTTTCTTTTATAATATCTCTGTCTGTCTGCAACAGAGAACCAAACCTCCATCAGTGCAGGGTGGCACCAATGTGCAGGAGTGCAACACTGGGGTGCAAATACTCACAGAGTCTATGATCCCCTGCAGGGCTTCAAACCCATCGTTCACTGGGAAGACGTGGTCCTTGCTGTCAGCAATCCGGGCCAGCTGACACAGCAGGGAGAGGAAATGGAACAGAAATACAAAGAATGAGATCAATTAGCCAGCAGGCAGCAAATTAAGACTTCTCCTGATTAACTCACTTGCAAATAAAACTCTCAATACTCAGCTACTCTCCCTGGATTGCCACTGTATTGTGGCTTATTAAGCAGTAATGTGTTTATCTTGTTAGCCTGATTGACTTTATAAAGCTCTGTAACAGGGATCAGAAAAGACTTGGAGACAAGACAGAACGTGGCTTTCACTGGTGCCCAGGGGCTAATGATCTTTAGGGCAGAGGTTGAACCCAGAAAAGGTTCAACCTTTAACTATGGAGGTCTTTTCCAACTTTAACTCTTCCACAGCTCTTTGAAATTATATCCCACATGGAGATACAGAGAGAGCCAAACAGAAGGAAGCAGGGAGATACCAGGAGATATTTTCTGAGTGGAGGTTGAAAGGTCTCAGAAGAGCATTTAGAAACCTCTGTGATGATGAGAAAAGGCCTTCCTGAGGTGGAGGGGAGCCAGGACATCACCTGTAAAGAGCTGCCTGCAGGTTCAGCTGCCAAGAGCACACCAAGGGTTAAGGCAGAGCTCTAAGCCCAGCTCAGCAGTAATGAGCTCTCCATGCATCTGCTGGAGCAGACTCAATGTGAGTGCTGCAAGGCCAAGGCTTGTTCCAGTAAATCTCCCCTGGCAGAGGTACCAGCAGCCTCTCTGGAGCTTCCTGGAGGCAGCAGAGCAGCCACACATTCCTCCCAAAACCCCAGGGCTGCCCCTGGCCAGCTCCTGGCACTCAGAACCCCCAGCTCTGCATCCAGAGCTCTCCCCAGGCAGCTTTGCCCTGCTGCTCATTGCTGCTGACCGAGCTGCAGAGGCTGCTGAGAAAAGCTGGATGTTAACAGCTGCCTCAGTTCATTCCCCTCAATCCTCCTTCAGACACTGCCATCTAACTCCAGGTAATTTTTTCACCATCTAAGTGCCTTCAAGGAGCAGCTGTCTGAGGTCTGCTGCTTTAGGTCTGGTCTCTGTGCCATTTTTATTCCCTCTTTGCTTTTTCTGTGGCTTACTCTGGCTTATACCAGTCACTGGGGCTGATTCAAGAGAGATTGTTCTAAACCAAGCGTGGTGGTTTGACTCCTTTTCTGAAAGCTGAAAAACCTGGAAAAAGCCTTTCAGCCTCCACTTGTGTGCAATGGGGCTGTGCACATGCTTCACTCATGCTAGAAAAATGTCAACTGTAGTGTGTAATACAATTCACAGACATACCAATATTCAAATGAGAAATTTAGAAGTCAGAACACTGAAATATTCATCACTAATGAAGCTGTTTGCTTTTTACAGCACAGTTTTCTTCTGAAAGGAAAGCTGCACTGAAGCTGAAGGGTTATATGGGGAAAATATATGGGGTTTTATGGGGAAAAACATCCCCACAACTTCTTGCTGCCTCCAGCTCAGGCCAGAGAATTCACTGCTCTCCCTGTGCCTTTCCTCTGCTTTTCCTCAGCATTAGCAAGAGTAGTTGGGGCAGGCAGAGGGGCAGGCTCAGACAGAGAGGAACTGAAAACCAAAAGCCAGCCCCAACCACATCAGGTGGTCACTTCAGACAGGCAACAGAAGGAGGAGGAAAGCCCTGGAGAAGCCTTGAGCAGAGGAGCTTTGCCAGGCACTCAGGGACCAGGGGCTCCCTCACCTGGGTCTCGTTGAAGTCTTTCACACCCACACAATACACGGTGGCTCCCAGGTCCCGAGAGCGATTCGCCTGCAGAGGAGGCAGCACATGGTTACCAACGGGCTGGGATGCAGCTTCCTCAAAGCTCTTAACCATAAACTCACTCTTTTTCTGGAGAATGAGCAAAGGGGGAGTTTAGCAGAAGAGGACTTGAAAAGTTTTCCTCCCCGATTCTGTAAAATCAGGTTTTATCTGCTGCTAGAGTTGCTATTGTTTAGTAAAGCAACTGTGAGGGTATTTGGTGGATTTTTAAAACCTAATTAGTTCACCTTTCTAGCTCCTCCAGATTCCCAAAAGATGTCAGACAGGCTAAATCAATTTTCTTTTCATTATTTAGGGCACACCCCAGTATAACAGTAACCTAAAATGTTTTGTGTGTTCTGTTTCAGACGTGGCCTAGTGATATCCAGAGGTGAGAGAGGCTCCATTCCATCTGCCCTAGAACTGCATTGCTCCCAGGGCTCACACAGCATCCTGAACTGAAGGGAGAGCAGCCACAGGTTTGATTTTCACTGAGGTTGCATTTACTGCTACAAATGCCTAAGTATGGATGCAGTAATTTAATTGTATTTCAGCAGAACAAGGACACCTGCCCTGACTGAAAGCTCCTTCCCAGAAGAGATTAGATTGCTAGATTGTATGGGAAGACTGCAGCAATGCAAGTTTTTCACCAGCAAAAAGCTTTTTTAGCAGAAAAGCATCATTGCAGTTTTACTCTGGGAAGCTTCAACCCAAACAACTGGAGTAACTCACAGAATAAGTGCAGAGTTCAGGATCTCAGGATCTCCTTCCACCAGCCCAAACCAAAACAAATATAGCACTTCTGACCTTTCAACTTGTTCATTCGCCTCTAAAAACAATCTGGTTTTTCTTGTGGATTTTTTTATTTCAGAAGGGAAATAAAAAGAGATGAACCTAAGGAGGAGAGCTGTAGATTCAGGATGATTGCTGGAGCAATATTGGTTTCACTCTACAAACCCATTCTTTTTGTTGTTATTGGATTTAATGCTGCACTTTGGACAGACTGAGGGGAAAAAATCTGTCCATAGCAAATTCATGAAGAAAGACCATCTTCCAAGCTTAGATCACCCTGTTTTGACTTCTGAGTGCCAATTGCTCATCTCTCCAGGGAGGATGTCCAAAGGAGAGCTGTAGGAACATTCTGCAGCAAAGCTCCCAATGCTCACCCCACTGTTTAACATTTTGCACAGGTCACTAATTTAATAAGGATGTTCAGAATATGTGCTTGAATCTCAGAGATATTTGTGGAAATGTCGGACTGGGTGATCTGAAAGATTTTCTGATGTGACAGAAGCCATCCTCTTTCTGCAGTCGTGACTTTTTGTGAGTGGAAAAAAGTGAAAGTGAGAATATTCAGCATTTCCCAGAGCAGTCCAGTAAATACTGAAAATTTTCAGCTGTGAACAATTCCTTCTTCTAGTGTTTATTTTTAACTGGAAGTTTTAACCCCTCCCTCTCCTTTCCCCTGAACAGTCTCAGCTGTGGTGAGTCAGAGATTGCTGCTGGCAGGGGCTGTTCTTTAGATCCATGTCTGCAGAGCACCAAAGTGGAGTTTTCTCACTGGGGGAAAAGGTTTTCCTTATCTTCTGCATTCACAGCAGCAAGCCCAGATATTTCACTGTCTCCCTGAGTACAAATGTGTAAGTCACTTACCTCCCTCTCAGAGTAGAAAAATAGATCTTCGTGGAGCTCTCCATCTGTCAATGCAATGATGACACTGGCAGTTCTGTAACCTGAACACACAAACCTCTTCAGTCCTTGGCCTTGGTTCTGGTTGTTAAACCACCTCAGACAACATCCTGCCTGTCAGCACACTCAGAGGGCATAACTCTGGTGGTATTTCAGACCAGTAAATGAGGCTGCAGCCATCAAAAACCCAGTGCAATTTGTTCCTAGTTAGCTCTTGATTTTATTAATGCTGTCAGTTCAAGAAATCCAGAGGGGTTTTTTCAGCTTGTGATAAAAAGCTCAATTGGAATTAAATGAAGATGGTGGGAAAAGGGCCTAAAATCTTCAAGATTCCTGAGTAACATTTCAGGAACATCATTAAACCTTGCAGCCTTCCTTTCCAAACCAGAAAGTTTACAGGGAAGGAAAGGACAAACATTTTTCCAGTTGTCTGCACTTACTGCTGGTTTTAGTAATTGCTGGTTAAAATAATCTTTTACCTAAGAGCTACTCCATGTACTTGTGTTTCAGAAGGAAGAAGAAATGGTTGCCTGAGCCCTCCAGCAAAAGTAAGGCACCAGACAGTTTTGGTTGAGGGTGGGCACCTGCAGCCAGCCTGGCTTCCCCCTTTTGGCCTGAAACACTTTAATTCCAGCTCCTTAAAGCTCCACTTGTTCTTTTTCCCTTTCAGGAATACTTCCCTGACTAGCACCACATCCCTGCAAGAAAAGAAGCCACCCCCATCCTTCCCACAGCAAAGCTGCATTTTAGATCTGTTAAAGTTATCAGTCAAAAAGAAAGAGCAAAAAACATTCAATGGATCAAGAAGGCCTCTCACCGTGAACATTTTCGTAGTAAATCTGTTCACTTGCCTGAAATCAAACAGAAGATTATCAGTAATAAATCAATAATAAGAGCATCATGAACTTCTACTCGTACAGCACAAAGGAAGGGGTGGAAGTGAGGATGTCACATTTGCAGTTCACACACGAGCTCTGCTTTCAGACATCTGATTCACAGAGCAAGGCCCTTGCCTGGGGTTTTGATGCATTCCTGCAAGGTCTCACCAGCCAAACCAACCCCAGTGCTGTCTCCCACTGCTCTCTCTGAAAATCCTGTCCACTTTCATCCTTGAGAAATGTCCTAGGCCCAATGCTAAATATTCCTCAGTACCTCCAGATCAACTATTCCAACTGCAAACCAACAGCTCTATTAGGTCACCTGAATTTCTGCTGTGTTCACTTTTCAGTGATGGGGCAGCCCTTTCAATAGGCAGACAGTTCAAACCCCTCCCAAATACCCACGAAGGACAGAGGTGGGAGGGAGTGCAGGAGTTCAGGTTTAGAAACTCCTGAACTTGTAAAATATGTAGAAAATATGCCCAGAAGGAGAAGGTCAGAGCAGGCAGTAAGGTCTGCAGTTATTTGGCCACGCCAGGTGTGAGCTGTGAGCTCACCCCACTCAGCCCAGGTAGGACTGACAGCTTCCCACCCCTCCTGGACACAGAGCCATGGGGGACTCGATGCCTCTGCCTTCTCCCAGGCAGAAAAGGCAGCTCTGCCCAGAAAAGCTGAAGGCAGAAATGAAGAGAATTAGTCGAGTTTGCAGCTCCAGCACTGAGCCTTTACACTCCCTGTACAGCAAAGGGACAGGGTCCCACTCCCCCACCAGAGAGTTCTCAACCAGCCCCTGAGGAGCAGAGACTGCTCAGCACTGAGCCTGCACCAGTTACCCTCTCAAATCCTTCGTGCATGTACGTGTCTCCTCCTGGCAGCACCTTCTGCAGCTCCTCCAGGCCCTGGCGGATCTGCTCCCTGGAAGGAAGGCAGGCACTCTGTTAGACCCAGGAGCAAAGCCACCAGCATGTCCTGACAGCCAGCTGGGGACGTGCAGGGCAGAGCCAGGCACAGAGAGGGGGAAAGTGTTTAACCCAGTGTTTACACAGGGTAGAGGCCTCTCCAGAGATGGGGAACACAGAGTTGTGCTCCCAGTGTTCTCACTGCGTGGGGAAAGCATCACAACAGCCCCATCCCCAAGGTCAACAGCCACACATTTCATACATTTCTTCCTAAATGAATATTCCCTGCTCAAACCTCAGCAGCTGACCTGCACCTGGCTCACTTTCCCGACACGTTTTCTCACTTGAGTATACAAACATCATCAAACAGCTACAAAAATGACACTCAGACTATCTTGGCAACTCCAGTTTATGTGGAGCAACATCTTCAGCTCATGGTTAAGCTGACTGGAAGACTGAAGCCTTTCCCAATGGCTTATTGTGATTCAGGGTACGTGTTTTAGCTCTTTTCAGGAGTGCCAGGCACAGTGCCAGGTCAGCTGCAGGCTCTGTGGGGTGGGCAGTGATTTGTTGTTCCTCTGAGAGGCAGACATCAAACTCTGGAAGGCAAGCACAGGCCTGGAGACTTTAATACAAGATAAAACCCTGCAGTGTGTGGGGTGTATTAGAGCAAACAGCACAATCTCCATGGGAAAGGGATGAAGTCACTGCAGGCAGGAGTCACTTCTGTCTCTACAATTTCCAACCACTTCAGAAAAGCCAGCTGGTGTGATCACACACTCACTGTGAGGCTGATGGCAGCAGGGCACTGACACTGCTCAGTCTGCACAGCAGAGACTCCCCAGGTAGCAAAGACTGTCTGCTTTTGAATTATCAAACTTCCAAGAACCCATTTTGTACCTGTGATATCCCAAACTAGCTAGACACTTACAAGGTTCCTCCTCTCAGGCACCCATGCACATACCAAACCAAAGTTGGGTATAAAATGGAGCATTTCTTGTGATCAAAACTGTTTTTCAGAGGATAATACTGAAATTTTAAAATACACAATAAAAGTAAATAAAATGTCAGTCCAGTCCCATTGGACTCACTGAGTTTTCCCCAAAGGAATGCTCAGCACCCTTAACCATCACATCCAGAGGCTGAAACCCCACCCAGAGGCAGGGATGAGGTGGGGGGAGCTCTCCCAGGTGAGACAGGCCAGTGTGAGCCACAGCAGAGCACAGCCCTTGTTTGCCAGTGCCCAGTACAACCCAGCAGCCAGCTGGCTCTGAGACCAGCTCCATAACAATATCCAGCATTTCTGGGACAGCTGGGACATAGGGAATACATTCCCACACGGGAAATATCTCAGTGTTGTAGCTCAGAGCTTGAGCAGAAAGGAGATGCCTGCAGTGGGGTTTGCTCCTAGGGTGGGACACAGCAAGAAGCAGGGAACAGGTTTTCCTTTGGCAGCCAGTTAAATAAATGTGGTTCATTCTCTTCAACCCTGTTGCAGCAGGAAGTGGCAGGAGAAGCTCACACTGGCTGGGTTTAAGGACATTTTCAAGGCTGGTGTGAGTGTGCACTGTTCTGTAGGAAGGCAGCCAGCTTCCTCCCCATGGCAGCTGCTCTGGTATGTGATTTCAGACATCTAATATGTAAAACACATGCTGACTTATACACTCCACACATGTGGTACATATATTTTTGCTCCACGTGGCAATGAAGTTAACAGAGGAAGCGAGAGAGATTTAAGGACCTCATCCAGCTCTCCTTGGAAGTCAGAATAAAATAAAAAAAATCCATCCCATAGGTTTTACTGGGATTAACTTGGGGGTCTGTAAGGGGGTGGCAGGAACATGCTTCACAAACAAGGCAATCTGTTATTGCCAAAAAATCCACACCCCTGCAATCCATCCCAAACAATTTGTCAGTGACACACCTTCAGACCTTCAAGGAAATCACATTCCCCTCTACCCCAGGAGTGTGGGTGTCACCTCTGGCTTCCAGGCCCGTTTTTAATTGGAAGGCAGTTTCACCTATTTGTTTGCAGAAGAAACTCCCAGAGGATATTTCACAGGCACTGAGTCTCTGCTTCTCTGACAAAATCCTGAATCTCTGGGGAGTGCAGCCTCCCTCAACAAAACCAGTGTGAGCTGAAACCCTGACAGCTGATAGAAAGACATTTAGAAGTTGAAATTAAGCAGGGAACCTCTGTCTTGAGAGGCCTTAGTGCATTCTAGTAGGTGAGAATGGGCACGTGTCTCTACCAATGAAGTTGAGAAGCACAGAGGTGCCACAACACTGTTCCCGGTGGGATGCAAACCATTGAGGAAGGCAAAGGAAGCTGGTGTTGATATTTAAACCTCTTCTTACCTGTCTTCTGTTAACCTCATTAGAATTGTCCCTCTAGTTGAAAAAACAATGAAGGACATCCTCAGCTGAGGGCTGGAGGAGAGAAAAAAGTGAATTAATTTGGTGGTCCAGAGCAGAGCTCTGTGTGTAACAAATCACAGGACACTCTGCCATTCCAGTTACAACTCAATAGGATGAAAATGTATTTTGCCCTGGGCCTTCTTAATCCAGGGAAACCTTGGAGAATCCCTGTAAAAGATGCAGAGAACACTTCTATCACAACCTTAGGATTGCTAAAGCAAGAAAGGCTTAAATGCATCCTGGTGTCACCACAGAGACAAGGGAGGGCTCCTTATGTTTGTCACAACACATTCCATCCCCTGCCCAGAGGGATTCTTCATCAGGCTCAGGTCATTCAGGGCCTGAAAGCCACAGCCCCAGGCTCTCCCTGCAGCCCCAAACTTCTGTACCTCAGGCACAGCTCAGGGACAGGAGGATTCCTCCCCCCCAGATCTGATCCCCGGAAGGCAGGCAGGAATGAATGGAATTATTTATCTCCCCCCATTTCTCACAGAACACGAGCATGGGGAAGAGCAGTCAATGGAAGAGCTGAGGAAAGCATCAAGAGCCCTTTCCCCACCACACCCCCCATGGGAAGCAGCACGTGCTGGGACTGGGAGCCCCTGGCACCCCCAGATCCCACCCAGGGACCTGCAGCCCTCCTTACCTTATGAACTTGCGGGCCAAGTGCTCCACAAAATGATAGATCTCATTCCAGTGATGCAGGACACTTCCTGATCTAGGGACACAATGATTACAGGACACATCAGTGGAAGTTTCCCCAGCCATTTGTTCAGTCACACACTGCTCAGTGAGGCATTTGCTTCTGTTTTGTTCAACACTCACTGCCCATGCTCTTCCTTTAAAGAGAGATCAAACTGTAATTGACATTTCCTACTTAACTTTCAAAAGCAAGAATAATTCCCACTCCATGCAAGTGTTTGAGGCTGCCCTTGGCAGTAGCTCACGGCAGTTAGGCTGGACTTTAACACAGCTTTAACCAAATAAACCCTGTGTGAGTGAGGAGCTGCTTCTCTGCACAATGTTTTAGATTAATTCCACCCACTCACTTCCAAACCATTACACAGAGCTTTTAGCTCAAGCCTATTCTGAGAATTACATGCAGTTGGAGGAACAGATTATTAAACTTCTCCAGTGTTTCCACTGTGCCAGAGACTATGAAAAGTAAAATACCTTAGTGCACATCTCAACTGCTCTGGTTAATTCTTTCATACCTCAATTAAAGACAAAACAAACTAATTTTGCTCCTCAGGAGAATAAACCACAGGCTATAATGGAGTTGGATTCTTCTTCTTTATGTTTTAAAAACGAGGAAAAAATTAGGTTAATCAGAATCTTTCAGCACAAAATGCCCCTTCTGGCATAAACACGTCTATGAACACTGGAATATTAATATTGGAAAAAAATTTCTTTTCTAGAGTTGGAAAATAAATGTGTCATCACTTATTTAATTCATTTAGTACAATTAGAAATATTTATAGCCCAGCTTCAACAGAAAATTCATCGATCTGCAGCCTGAGGAAGAAAAGACAAACGTTTGAGATGGTTTTTCACTTCAGAGGAAGAAAAGGCAAATGAGCTGTTCTGTTCTACCTCAGCTCTGGGAATGCCAATGGTGAGCCAGAGCAGGTTCCCAGCCTGGTGCAGCCACCCCAGCCTGGCTGCTCAGGGCATTGCTTCTCTCCCAGAAGCACAAGGAGCAGCAGGGCTCGTCCCAGGGGTCACAGGCATTTCCTGCCCCTTTCCCCACACCTGCTTTTCATTCTCAGCCGTTCAGGAAGAGCCTTGGTCTCTCCCTCCTGCTCCACAATCCCTGGAGCTGCTCTTTCTCTGTGTGACCCTGATCTGTCCATGCACTGAGGACCTTTGCTCAGGCACAAAAACATTCGGGCCCTGTGCAAAAAGAGGGACCCTGCCAGATGTTGCTGCACAAAGGACTCGTCCCCAAAAGCATCAGTTTAGGATGAGTTTAAGGATGGCCTTACAGACACCCTGCTCGGGGCAGATGGCAGAGCAGGTGGGATCATCAGCAAATGCTCATAGTGTTGAATTCTTTCTTCCTTTCCTCAGATCAGGACATGACAGCTTCTTCTCCACACAAATTTGTATCAAAGAGGACCAAAGGAGCACCAATAGCAAAGCTCTTGATAAACCAAATAACCACAGCCGGTGGGAAAACTTGTGTCGTAAGAGATGAAGGGTGACGTACAGCAGGACTTGCTCTCAGACAGGAAACTTAAATCCTGCTGCATCCAAACCCTAAACTGATAGAACAGAGACACACAGAGCTCAGCCCCAGGTGCAAATTCCCCTTGGATGTATGGGATGACTCTGAGACCTTGAATTCCACAGGCACTTCAGTCCCAACAGTGCCAAATAGCCCAAATCATTTCCTAGAACTGGCCTGGAAAAGAAGTGTTTATTGTCTTTATATAGTGAGGCATGAAAGAAACACTTGACTTTATAGCAAGGGTCACAGTCTCCAAAAGACACAGAGAGCCAAGGCTTTGTTAATCAGAAACCAATTAGTCCTTGCTTCAGTGAAACAAATGTCACTTTAGACCATATGTTCACCTCCCAAAAAACACCTCAGTGAAGATTCCCACATTTCCTGACCCATTTGGTAGCAGACACCAAATGGTGGAGCTGGGACAAGCAGCCCCTACCCAACCTCCTCCAGCCATCAGGTAAAACATCCTTTAAGGAAAGTTCTTACCACTACTACACCATTAAACCAAACCCACTCTTCCACAAAAGGAGGATGGTTTCTGCTAAGTTTCAGGAGTGAGATCTTTGGAATACTCTGCAACCCAGTTTTTCCCCATCTCTACCAGAGGGAGCTGTAACAGGGGCCCAAAATGAAGGTTCCCACTTTGGCTGACCACACATTGTCCTTCCCACACAGCAATTCCCACCTGAGTCACAGCTCAGTCTGCCTGGAGTTCACTTCTCCCCCTGCTGTCTGGGGCCAGAAATGCCCAGGTCTGCACTTGGGAAAAAGCTCCTTGTACATAAAATGCATTTTCTGAAACACACTTCAGACTTATGTTCTTCACTTGGCCTAAAATGGACAAACCCAATACACCCAACCTTTCTGCAGCCAGTACAAAACTCACAAAACCAGCATTAGCTCACAGTGCCAACCTCCTTGAGCTGTGCCATTCAGCAGCCACACTGTAAAGACACTTCCTTTGTACAGTGAGGAGGCCAAGAACTCTGAGTAGGACAAGTATTTCTAAAGTCCAACTGTAAGATAAGAAAAGCCAATTTTCAAATAGTTCTCTTTTCATACTCCCAAAAGAAACAAGATGATCAGCAAGCCAAGGCTTTGCAGCTGAATGGACAATGCTATGAAGTTGCAATTTAAGAAAAAGTTCATCCATGAGGATGCCAAAATCTCTTCTGGAGAAGGGCCCAATAAATGGAAATTAAAACTAAGTAAACCATTCTCTTTAACAAGAGAGTGATCCATTCTGTGGTCAGCTCCACTGGCATTTTGTACCTCTAAAGGGAATGCAAGTGTTGAGAGAGGCACTGCAGGGGCTCTGTGGCTCTAGCCATGCTCTGGCCAAGCCCTGCCCTTCAGCAGGGGCCTTCCTCCTCCTCACTGGGACAAGGTGCTCCAGAACCCAAAGCTGCAGCAGCTCAAACCTCCCTAGACTTGATCTTTCTTGCTCTTTTTAGACCCCACTTTTCCATTTCTGCTGTTGCACCTTCTCAGAATGCCTGTGGGTTTATTCACTTTGCAGACTGGAAGAGTCACAGAATTAAGCCCACGCTCTTACACCAAGACCTCACATGAGTTATGTGCCCTGCAGCTGACAGGAGGACATAAAGACACTTGGTTCAGAGGCTGCTGTTGATCCAAAAATCTCCTCAAGCTTTCCTAGGTTTGGATCAACTCCCAGAAGTCTTGTGGCTCTCAGAGATGGCATTTACCTAAGAAGCTGTGCAGCATCTCTTTATTGAGCTTTTCAAATATAACACAAATGAGCCCAAAAGCATCCTTTGTCTTTCTAAATACTTCAGGAGCAATTCTGCAAGCCCTCCATAGCACAAAGACGTCTGAGAGGTGATGCAATTCTTGGAGGAACTGCTGTTATCTTGTGCCACACTTCACACCAGACAGCTCATGGGGACACTGCAGGTCACAGGGTCCACAGAGGCTCAGGTCAGAGCAGGACAAGCCTCTAAGCCCAGTCTCAGTCCAAGAACATTCTTCTCCTCCTGGCTGGCAGGGGGGATGCAAAAAAAAAAAAAACTAGAAAAAAAGTAGCCATGGACTTAAATTACATCAGTCAGCAGATAAAGTGTAGAATGCTGCAGGCACACACTCAGTCCTGGCTGGAAGGGAGCTCCTGCCCATTCCTTTTACCAAGGAATGGTTATCTAAGATGCATCACTGGGTAAAAAACACATCCACAGGTCCCGACTGGCAAGGATTTCACACATGAGCTCAGCTCACTGCAACTGCCTGCCCTTGGCAGAACTGGGAGTTAATTACGTTCCTTCAGGCAGCAAGTAAAAAAGACACAAAAATGCTCAAATTTCTCCACCCTGCCTTACTGGCATCCCTCAGCCCTCCTGCTAACACAGAGAAAAACCATCCCTCCACATCCTTGCAAGGTCCTACCATCCCAACAAAATGCACACCTTGCTCTGCATGCAGGCCTGTGGTCTGGAAAAAACCCAAGGAATCAGTCCCTGGGTCAATGAGGAGCAGAGATGGTTTTGAATCTCTTTCTGCAGACCCTCAGTGTCACCATTCCCTACCTCAGGCTGTGTTTGTTCCTCTGAGAGCAGCTGGAACAATCTGCAGCTCTGAGTGCTGTGGTGAGCTCTGCTCCAAGGCTCACTTTTCCAGGGCAAGGAGCAGATCCTGAGGCTCAGGCTCCTGCCTGGGCTCTGCCTGCTCCCATCCCATTGTGGCTCTGTTCTTGCCACACTCTGAGTGCAAACCTGGACTTAAATCCTGCTTAAATCACAGTAACTGCAGCTACTCAAGCTCCACTCCAAGAAACCAACATCAGCCTTTCCAGAGCAGGAGCTTCACTTCAATGCAACTGGTTAAAAACAGATCCTTTGTCTGGCTGGGTAAGGAAGGGATCCAGAACTTGGATTCCTTGTTTCATTCTGCCAAGGATCTCCCAGAACCATTCCTTTCACACATTTACAGTTCCCTGTGTGCCTTCTGCACGTGGGTAGACATCCCCCATTATCTGCACACCACAGGAATAATCCCTGTGACACACACAGGCTACAGCAAAAGGCTGCTGAGAAGACTCAGGGGTTATTCCTTCCTCCTCACCTGAAAATAAATTAGTTTGGGAGCTGCCCCCAGATGTTCCAGCTGTGCTGGGAGAGGAGATGCTTGCTCACTGCAGGGCTGTGCATCATGTCAGTTTGGGGTGGTCACAATAATTAATCACATGGAGAATATTTTTAGAATAACTGGACAATTTTTCAGCAAAGACAAGTATCTGGGCTTTTTAGCAACATCTCACTGCTTGGCTCTTAGTGAAGAACTTCATTCTTAATGAAGGCCCTCTATCTTAATTTGCACCAGGCTGTTAATTCCTTGGTACCAACTCCTGTGTGTGGAGCCTGAACCCAGGAATCCTCTCAGCACCACAGGAACACAAAAGGAGAGGCCACCTTGGACCAGCTCTCCCAAAGTAAGCCAGGCCTACCTTCCACAGCACTGCTCTTATCTTGGTGTGACCTTCACACTGAGGTGCTCAGCACCTGCACAGAACCCAAACAGCAAAGAGCACACAAGGGAACCCTAAACAGCAAACAGCTCTAAAGAGCAAGTAGCAACTCCAAACAGCAACTGCTACTCTAAATAACAGAAAGCTGGCCCAAAGAGCATACAGCTTGACACTAAATTGAGAAAATACACACAGCTTGAGAATCTGCAACCAAAAGACAAGAGGCGTGGTCTGCAGAAGGCTCCTCACCCATGGCATGGGGTGGAGCCAGATAATCTTCAAAGACCTCCCTACCCAAACCATTCTGTGATTCCATGAAAGTGTTAAAGGATATGTGATAACCAACTGCACCACAGCAAATCTCTCCTGGTTAAACAACCAGGTCTCTTGGTGTATTGTACTCAGCAACAGCTGAAAAGCCACAATGGTCCTCCAAAATTCCACTGGAGACCAAGGAAGTTTTTACATCAGATCCTGTTCATTTCTGCATCAGGAAAAAAAAAATCCCAGGAATAGGAATGCTGCAGCTGTCAAAGCATGATTTTTGTTGGATACCTTGATGCATACACTGGGGCCAGCCTGCTTGCTTTAAAGCTTGTGCCAAGGCTTGTGTTTCCACCCAAATCCATAATCCTGCGAGCAAGGCTCAGAAGTCATGGATTTTAGTGAGGGAACAGCACAGAACTTGAATTAAGGGCCTGCTGAAGTTACACAGGCTCAGAGGTGTAACAGAGCACATCCACGACATTTAAGAAAACCTTCAAGCCTGCTTCAGCTTCCAGGGAAATGCAGCTCTCTGCAGTACAAATCATGCTCTGGGTTTGTTTGGGGTTTTTCCATTTGGAGCAATAGAGTTATTCCAACTAATAACTGAAGACCAGCAAAATGAATAAACCAGGTAGATCTTTCCCCAGGAGCATCAGGAACAACTGGCACACTATAGCAGCCAGTGTCTCAGTCTTAGATTTTACCCAGTATTTTGTAATAAAGGGTTATGTAATTCCAAGTCATTTATTCTAATGGAATGTGGGAGCTACTGCAAAACACTCCAGAGGATCAGTCAGAAACTTCATCTGTGAGCACTTTTGGCAACTTGCAAATACTTTCCTGTCTCTGAAATTTATGGTTATTAATGTCAGTGCCATGGCTCTGGCAGGCATCACCTCCAGTATTTCCAAGCCTTTAGTTCAAAATAACTACTCTTGATCAAGAAAATCAGGACAATAATTTCAGCCAGTATTTTTTTTTTTTTAATTGTTTCATTGCTTTAGTGTGAAGCTTTCCAAAGCTCAGCACAAAATGATTCCACATTGCTCCATCCACATCTGAAAAAAACAGCACTCTTACAGTGCCAAGGAGATGACACTGCCACAATTAGTGATGAAAAAGTGAGCTGGGGAGTTATCTTCAGCACAAACAGCTAAACAGTCAAAATACGCTTTTGATTAACAGAAGAAACAAAGAAAGTGTGACTCAGCTAGGGAAAATAAAGGTCTTTAAACGAGGCACTCGAGCTGTTCTCCATCCCAGCAGCTGAATTCAGCCCCTTCCGAAGGGAGTAGCTCCTCTCTGGGCTGGGTTTTACCTGGAATTGCTGCTTTGGGCACAGCTGAGGGAGCAGAGGGGCAGGGGACACGAGCAGAGCTGCGGGCAGCGCTCCCTGCACATTCTCAGCCGTGGAATTGGTGCCTGCAGGAATAATTCTGCTCTCGTGAGAGCCTCAACCTCCCCAGCTCACAGGGAAACCAGAGGGGACCAGGGTGCTGCTCTGCTCCCAGCCACTGCTCTAAGAAACTCGAGTGCACACTTGAGTTTGAGTACACACAAAGCTCCCCTATTGGGAAACCTTACAACGATGTGATTACAGAGCACAGCGGGATTTATGCACTGGACCTACCAAAGAAGTTACCACAACAATAACAAAGCAAGCAGTCAGGAGTTGCAGAGATCCCTTGGGGACATAGTGACTTTTACAAAACCCAAATCCAGAGAAAAGCTCCTGGGTATCAGTGCGTGCCATTCCAGTTCATGCCTAGCAAAGGAACTCTGTGAAAAAGAACAAAGTAGGACTGACTTACTTGTCCAGAATGAAGTACAAATCAAATCCTCCGTAGCAGGCAGGACCACCATTCTCTCTCTTTCCACCGTGTCCATCACAGGTGAGTGTAAAAATTGCTAGGAAGACACACTTGAAGCCAAATCTCAAGATGCTTTGATTTGCAATGGCCATTATATCCAGAGAGGAGGAGAAAAAGAAATCTCTTCTTCCAAGGCTCCTTTATTTCATAGGTTTCTTCACAAAAGCCATTCAATGACCTATAAAAGGTAGAGATTGTATTCCTTAAAACTCCACTTGCAACAGTTGTCCACAGGAATTGCAAGACTTTCCCCCTTGTTTCCCTTGCACTTCTGTTTCTTGGTTTCAGATTTCAAGATGCACAATACTGTATTTCACTTTTTTTTTTTTAAAGGGACTTGACCCTCAGTCTCCCTTGCAGCTCTCAGAAAGCAGCACCATTGTTTGGCAAGAGCAGGAGCAGCCTCTTCACAAATCTTGCTTTGTCACGGACTTCAGAAAATGCAGAGAGGGTTTGTGGCTTGCCCCC
>VXBI01002468.1:2002-23581 GCA_013397375.1 Toxostoma redivivum
TTATTTTATTTTATTTTATTTTATTTTATTTTATTTTATTTTATTTTATTTTATTTTATTTTATTTTATTTTATTTTATTCTATTTTATTTTATGACGTGTGAAATTCCCCGAAATTTCTCCCGATCCCCCCAATTTTTGCACCTCGAGGGCGAGGCTGCGAAAATCGATTTATTTCATTGATTTCATTGATTTTCCCTGATTTCACCCCAAAATACCCCCAGACCGCGCCTGTTCCGCCACCCCGAGGGAAATTTTGGTTTTTTGGAGTTTTTGGGGTTTCTGGGGTTTTTTGGGGTTTTGGGGCTGCGGCAAATCCCGAAATTCATCTCCGAGCGCGGGCAGGTTTTAATTAGCGGTGTTTAATTGCGGGACCTCGGCCCCGATTTATTCCATCCAATAAATTTAAATAAATTATTCTAAACCACCCCAAACCCCATTTCCATCCTCCAAACCCGATTATTTCCCCCAAAAATCTGATTTTTCTCCCCAAAACCCCGAATTTCCTCCTCCAAACTCGATTCTTTTCCCCAAAATCCGATTTTATCTCCCCAAAATCCGATTTTATCTCCCCAAAATCCGATTTATTTCCCCGAACCGCATCTCGCATCTCTTTTTTAACCCCTCCAAGCCGAGTTTGGGCCCCAAAATCTTCATTTAAACCCGAATTTTGGGCCGAAAAAGCCTTTATTTAATCGCGACTTTCGGGCCGAATAAACCTTTAATTAATCCCGATTTCAGGCCAAATAAGCCTTTAATTAATTCCGATTTTCAGGCCAAATAAACCTTTAATTAATCCCCATTTTCGTGCAGAATAAACCTTTAATTAATCCCCATTTTGGGCTGAAAAAACCTTTAATTAATCCCCATTTTCGTGCAGAATAAACCTTTAATTAATCCCCATTTTGGGGCCGAACCCCCATTATTTGAACCCGATTTTTGTGCCTGAAAAAACTTGATTTTAAACCCGATTTGGGGCCGGAAATCTCCATTATTTCAACCCCATTTTCAGGCAGAACAAATCTTTATTTCCACCCCATTTTCCTGATTTTTATTTCAAACTCCTTCTCTTTATTAAATCCCATTTTCGAGCGGAATAAACTTTAATTTTAACCCCATTTTCGAGCCAGGAAAAATCCCATTAAAATCCCATTTTCCATGGGAAAAACCCAAATTTATCCCAATTTTTTGAGCGGAAAAAAGCCGGATTTGAGCCCATTGTGGAGCCAGGAAAAATCCCATTAAAATCCCATTTTATAAAGGAAAAAGCCGCATTTTAACCCCATTTCAGAGCGGAAAAAAAACTTATTAAACCCAATTTCGGAAAATCTCTTTTTTAACCCCTTTTTGGAGGGGATAAAAACCTTATAAACCGAATTTTGGAACGGAAAAAGCCATTTTTAACCTAATTTTGGATGGGGAAAAAGCCGTTTTTAACACGATTTCAGACCGGAAAAAGCCGAATTTAACCCAATTCCGAACAAAAAAATCAAATTTAACCCAATTTTGGATAAGAAAATCCCTCATTTAACCAAATTCCTTGTGGGGACAAAAAGCTTTTAACCGAATATTGGAGGAGAAATCTTTTTACTTAACCCGATTTTGGTTGGGAAAAATCCTTATTTAACCCAAATTCAGACCGGAAAAAGCCGAATTTAACCCAATTTCGAACCAAAAATTCACATTTAACCCGATTTTGGGGCGGAAAGAACCTTTATTTAACCCGATTTCAAACATGGAAAAGCCGAATTTAACCCAATTTCGAACCAAAAATTCACATTTAACCCGATTTTGGGGCGGAAAGAACCTTTATTTAACCCGATTTCAAACATGGAAAAGCCGAATTTAACCCAATTTCGAACCAAAAATTCACATTTAACCCGATTTTGGGGCGGAAAGAACCTTTATTTAACCCGATTTCAAACATGGAAAAGCCGAATTTAACCCAATTTCGAACCAAAAATTCACATTTAACCCGATTTTGGGGCGGAAAGAACCTTTATTTAACCCGATTTCAAACATGGAAAAGCCGAATTTAACCCAATTTCGATCCAAAACCCTACATTTAACCCGATTTTCGAATGGCAAAACCTTTATTTATCCCAGTTTTGAGAGGAAAACCCTCATTTAACCCAATTTTGGAGCGGGATAAATCACATTTAACCCAGTTTTGGAGCGAGAAGAGCCACATTTAACCCGATTTTCGAACGGGAAAATCTTTATTCAACCCAGGTATGAGAGGAAAATCCTCATTTAACCCGATTTTGGAACGGGATAATCCACATTTAACCCAATTTCGGAGCGGGATAATTCACATTTAACCCCATTTTGGAACGGGAAAACCTTTATTTATCCCAGTTTTGAGAGGAAAACCCTCATTTACCCCAATTTTGGAGCGGGATAAATCACATTTAACCCTATTTTGGAACGGGATAATCCACATTTAACTCGATTTTGGAATGGGAAAACCCACATTTAACCGGATTTTGAAGCGGGATAACGCACATTNTTTGAGAGGAAAACCCTCATTTTTATCCCAGTTGGAGCGGGATAAATCACATTTAACCCTATTTTGGAACGGGATAATCCACATTTAACTCGATTTTGGAATGGGAAAACCCACATTTAACCGGATTTTGAAGCGGGATAACGCACATTTACCCCAATTTTGGAACGGGAAGATCCATATTTAACCCTATTTTGGAATAGGAAAACCCACATTTAACTCGATTTTGAAGCGGGATAATTCACATTTACCCCAATTTTGGAGCGGGATAATTCACATTTACCCCAATTTTGGAGAGGGATAATTCACATTTACCCCAATTTTGGAACGGGATAATTCACATTTACCCCAATTTTGACCCCCAAACCTCCCTTTACCCCAAGCCCACGTTCCCCATTTAACCCCTTGTTGACCCAAAACTCGTCCCCGGGGCGGCGCCGTCTGACGGCGCGCTGTGTTGTTCGGCAGAGGACGCCAAGGCGGCGGCGGGAGGAGGAGGAGGATGGCGGCGATGGTGGCGGGGCCGATGGCGCTGAGGCGGGCGGGGATGGCGGCGCGGGGCCTCACCCGTGGCATCATCACCCGCGGGGGGCGGCCCCGCCACCGCGCGGGGCTTCCACGCACGCCTTGGACCGTGCGCGGGCCGCCGCCCGAGGTGCTGGCGGAGATGGTGGAGCCGCGGCCGGTGCGGGAGCAGGTGGAGCTGGACACCGTCACGTACGCGGAACGGCTGCACTACGTGCCCGGCCTGGCCCGGCCGCGCTTCCCACCCTGGGAGCGCGGCTGGCGCGACCCCTGGCACTCGCCGGGGCCGCGCTACGAGGAGATGCCGCTGTACAAGGAGCGCGGGTGCTACATCTGCCACCAGGGTGTCCGCATGCTGGAAGGTACCACACGCCCCGCGCTGTCCCCTCCCCAAGCACTCGCCCTTCTCCTCCTGCCAAGGGTTCTCCTCGCACAGAGTGTAAAACACGGGCTGAGAAGAGCCTGCCCAGCCCCACGAGCTGCCAGGCAGCCTCGGTCACATCTAGATGGGTTGGAAGGGATCAGCACTGTCACCTATGATAGATCGCCTTGGGTTTTGTTTCCAGGAGTGCGGCAGGCGCAGTGGCTCACCAAGACGAAGCTGGTGGAAGGTTTGCCCCCAGCCGTGCAGGGCATTGTGGATAACCCGGCTCTTGGGCTCCAGGAGCTCGAGGAGAGGGCAAAACATGTGGTGTCCCACGCACGGCTCTGGGACACGGCAGAGGCTGCTCCCAGGAGGGAAAAATATTGGTGAGTCCTCAGCTGAAGGGGAGGTTTTAAACGCTACAGAGAAAATTTATACACAGCTCTTCTGTGGAAAGAGGGTCTGCTGTGCAAGACCAGACTGTCAAACAAAAAAAACCAACCACCAAAGCAACAAATAAAACCCAATTCTGAATATTGACAGTAGCACTGACATAAATACTACGCTAGATCAAAGCTTCTTTCAGGCCAATGTCTCTGTTTCAACTCAAGATCTAGCTGGTGCAGAGTATAAATTTTAAAAATAATTGTAAGCATTACCTCTGCCAACTTGAAACAGGCCTGGTGTGTGTGATACCAATCTGTAATCTCTGTTAACTGTTTGTGAGTGTTATGCCATTATATGTTGTACATACAGTCATTTTACAGCATTTGTGCCCCAGAAGCATCTGCCTGCTATTATGATCTCATTTTTATGTAACTGTTTCTTTTCTTGTTTTACAGCCCTGTGCTGTTTGAAAACTTGATACATGTATGCCGGTCAATGTCTGCAAAATATCCTTCTCTGAGTAAAAGGATGTTAGCTAGGAACTGCAGGATAGCAGCAACGTGGGAAAGAGGTCAGTTGCTGCTGTGGTGGAAGCATTTAGCTCTGTAAGATAAGAGGGATAGCAAAGCTCCTGGGTTTAAGGCTGAGGACTTGGATGAAATTAAACAATTTCTGGAACCAGGTAATTCTTTCTGGTTTAAATAGTGCTGTTGGCATGGGCAGCCTTGGATGATGTCAGGACGCTGTCCCTGAGGAGATTATTAGGTGGTGAGATGGTGGGAAAAGGGAACCAGTGTCTTAGGCCTGATTGTTTGTTTTTTTGTGTCCTAAGTCAGTGCTGTTGTTTTTCTAAGGATGTTTAGTTAAGAACTTAACCCTAGCAATCAGCATTGGCATTTTAGAAGAAGAACCTATAGCTGAGCTAGTATTTAAGATGGGTTTGGAGGTGAGGGAGAGATTGAGCCTTGCAGAACAGACTGGCAAAAGGGAATTTACATCTTTTGCTGATGTTATTTCACCAGTGTTTGACTGTAGCCTAATTTGCCTCCCCAGAATCCATCCTCCTTCAGGTCCGTGGCTTAAGTGGAATACTCATGAACTCTATGACCCCAATACCACCAGTAGCCTCCAAGGAGGAGATACTGGCCACCAAAGAACATGTTCTGGAGACCTTCTATCCCATTGCGCCTACAATCGATCTTCAGGAGGTGAATGTGTACAAAGAGCTCAATGATACAGGTCAGTGTTGATGATAATTATCTGTGTTTTGGTTAACTTGGGAGTCCTTGTCCTTCTGGGGGCAGCTGAGAGTAGGGAGTGTGTGGGAATGAGGGGCAGAGGAATGGGCACAGGTTTGCAGTGCAAGTGCTCCAGACCTGTGGTGAGTATGTGGTTGCCTAAGCAGGGCTGAGGACGAGAACTTAAACCCCAGCAAACTACTTGAACAGTTCCTGAAGATAATGGGAGAAAACTTTGGCTGCATAGTGTCTTCCTGAGTGGTTTCTGACATGAGTATGTGCCCTTTAGGTTTCAGAGATGGTTATCCCTACTCTCATCCTCACACCCTGTTCTTCCTGGAGTCTGCCAACGTTCGCACTAACAGGTTCAGACCAGAACAGCTCCGTGCTAAAATGCTGATGTTTGCTTTTGGCAACGCGCTGGCCAAGGCCAGGGTGCTCCACGGGGTACGTATGGGAGGCTGCTGCTGGGCCTCTCTTCTTCCTCTCCTGCTGCAGCCAGTGCAGGGAGGTCTGAAAGCCCCTCACAGTAGTTTTCACATCCAAGCTTCCCAATCCAGAGGTGAAAATCCAACCTCCTGAAATCCACTGCTCAGTAAGGAGCATGTTTGTGATGCAGCGAGGTGGTATGGGCAGGAACCAGGGAGTAAGTTCAGCTGTAAAACTCTAACCCATCTCACAGCTCAGTATGTAAATTGACACTTCATTGCTGGCTGAAGGAGGAATTTTAATTAAAATACAAAATCTGCATTCAAAACTAGTTTGACTAGAGTAATTTTCTGGGCAAGGTAACAATATATTTATTAAAATCTTGGCTTTAAACCAACCCAAAGATGCAGAATCAGCAAGTACTCTTACAATTTCTGTTGTAACTAGCTCTTGAAACATTCTCTCCCACATGCCCCTTCTTTTCCTAGAATGATCCCAAGGTTTTGGAGCAGCCAATAGTGGTGCAAAGCATTGGCACAGATGGACAGCTCTTCCAATTCATGGTGTTCCAGTTAAATACAACAGACCTTGTCTCTAATGATGGCATAAAAAATCTAGTCTGGATTGACTCTGATCAGAACCTGTATGAGAGAGCCCAATGTGTCCCAGAAATCAAGAAGAGAGTTGTTACGGTAAGGAAAACTTGGGAAATGGTCATGGAAATGCTGCCCTGTCACCACAGCTGGGGGTCTGAGAGCTAACACAGAGCTGCAGCAGGTTTTAAACCAGCTGGAGGGACCTGAAGTGGACATTGGCCTCATTTTTACCTAAGCAGGTGTTTCTGAGGGGACCGGTTCCTGAGTATTTGTAGTGCTGATGTGCAACATGCCAAGCTTTACATGAACTCCTAGATACAGACACCACCAGCTGTAATCCACCATCTCATAAAGTGCTTGTTTAAAACCAGCTCTGAGGAAGGGAGCGCTCAAAAGCAACCATCAGCCTCTCTGGGGAGTAAATGGAGCACAGGGCTGCCAGTACTGGTTATACTGGGAGGGCATCTCACTCACAGGCAAAGGGGTTCTGCCCTCTGAGATTGACACCAGTGGAAGTACCCCCACACAAACCCTTCTGGGGAGGGAGAGCACAATTTGGAAGCTGCCATGCCTGAAAGTCTTATTCAAGCATGTTAAAAGCCGTTGTTTGTCTACATTAATCACTTCACTGCAAACTGAGCATCCGTGTCTTTCTCTGCAGAAGCCCGCTGGAATTTCTGGCTTTCAGCCAGACACATTCAAGAAGTTTCTGGCACTGTATCTGCATGGAACTGTGTGAAATTCAGCTCAAATGAAAATACTTCACCAACTGTACCTGCTGCTTCTCTTTGCCAGAACCGTCGTATAATTAAAGAAAGGTGGATTAATTTACTTTAAAAAATAAATTATATTGTTACTGAAAGTAAAATTTTATTTTAAACTAAATAGTGCATGAAGAAACTCTTTCATTTTAGGGGCTCACCTCTGGATTTGGGTTAGAGAAGTCATCAGATACATCCTCCTGCACTCTTCTCCATTGCCTGGGAAGAACATAAGCCAGTCATTATTCGTCTGCGCAGGTTCTGCTCTCAGTGTGCTTCTGCACAGAGCCAGACTCAAACCTATTCCCGAGGTTGCTTTGAGTCCCTCTGAATGCAGAAGAGACTTACAAAGCTTCAAGGGGAAAGCCTGAGCCACAAGCCTTTTTCATTCTGCCTGGCTTTGACTTTGTTTTACTCCTGGCTGCTGTGGGATGTGTCGTGCTGCCCTGTGCTTAGTTCCCAAAGCACTTAATCGGAGGGATTGCTTTGTTGGATCTGTAGAACCACAGTCCTTTTATCCCCCAATCCTGGATGAAGAGACCTGTGCATTTGGGGAAGGTGGTGTAGAATGTAGCAGGGAAACTTTGGTGCCTGTAGCTGCTATTTGCTGCTAAAAATACAAAGGAAGAATTTCTTCCTGCCACACAGAGTTAACTGAGCAGGAAGCGTATTCTTTTTAACATGGGGGGATTAGTGTGGGTTTTGTAAAATGAAAGCTAAATTAGCTGCAGCCAAATGTAGAATGTTTTGCAGTTCTGGTACCCTCCAGCACATGGGAAGGGAGAGGACAGCCTGCGCTATTTTAAGGTGTGGAAGAGCACATTTCCAAGAAATTCATCTCACTTCAGTGTCTTGTGTCAGAGGCTGGTCTGTGCTTTGTGATCCCTGGCCATCTGGTTGAACACCCCAGTTGTGTGTTCCAGCCCCAGTCCATCAGGCAGCTCCACTCTGCAGGTTTTGGGAACATTCACCAGTCACATTTGAGATCAACGATTGCACCCCATAAATTGGGATGCAGTGGCTGCAAGCTAAATTAACAAATCCTTCCGTAGTTAGGAGAGGTGCTTGAAAGAGAAATAACCTCCTAAGTGTTGCATTGCTCTGCATCACGTTAATCCTGCCTGCTCGAGGGATGCCTAATTCAGCTCATCGGAGTAAATCTGCTCAGGTCTGTGATTTTGCACCCAGGTGTTTGGGAATACATTTTAACAGAGCTGTGCTCTGTGGAGCCTGTCACACGCAGTGGGTGTTTCTTTTTCGGGCTGTTGGCTTCCTGCTGTGTCACACGGACCCTGCTTGACATCCCTTCTCTCTTCCAGCTTCGGGTCATTACCCGTCCTAGGGAGGAAGCCCTGTAGGGCAGCCAGCTGCCTGTTAGCATTCCTGAAGAGAGAATTTCCCTGAGGAAGCCTGAAAGAGCAGCTGTGGTAGGGAGGGGTTGTGTAGAGGTGAAGCACCTCATGTGCTTCTCATAGATGTGGGAATTTGTGGGGATGGTCTGTCTGGAAGAGGCAGAGTCCCTTCAGCTGCTTTTACCTCTCAACAAAGACATCTCTGTCAGAGCAGGCAGTTGAAGGGGAGAGAGTGAGGGAATCTGGAACCCTGCTGTGTCCAAGCTGAGCTGAGACAAAGCACAAGCACAGAGAGGGATGCAGAAGGCAGAGGAAAGGGAGTTTTGAAAAACAGCGGAAGCAGGGGGCCATGGGATGAAATGAGTCTCCAGGGCTTGTGTACAGCACCAGGGAGCCACTGGAGCTGAGGGGATCCTACACAAATGTGTGAGGTCATGTCCCTGCTTTGCTAAGGCACAGCCACTCTCACCTGAGGATAGGGACAGGCAGTACTCACATGTCACTGGAAGGAGCAGCTGCTCCTCGTGCAGGGAATGCTCCTCTGAGGACTGGAGGGGAGCTCAAGGTGGGGGCGAGCAGAGCTCCCAGCTTGGCACCTGGCACAGATGCTCAGGTTGGCCTGTCATGGTCCTTGAAGCAGACAGCCCCTGCCTCCTGTCCCTGGTGCCCTGCTGCACTTCCCAAGCACTCTGTGCATGGCTCAGCTCTCCCAGTTCCTCCAGGGTGACCTGCTGGAATGGGCCAGCTGAGGGAGGTGGGATGGGGAGCCCAACAATGGGGCACAGATGCACATCTGGGCTGGCATCAATAAGTTATAAAGGCTCGTCAGCAGACGAATGGCGTTACCTCAGCACGGACCAGGGCCAGGCATTAACTTTTCATGAACGGCAGCCGGGGAAGCAGAACATGCAAGAATGGGGTGGCAGGAGCCTGAGATGAGGAGGCAGAGGAGCCTGCCTGCCCGCAGGAGAGCTCTCCACCACTCCACAGTCTTTTCCCCTGAACTGCTCCCACTGCAAAATCCAGCTCCACAGGCTGCACACATCATGCCAACAAGTACACACCGTGCTCAGCCTGGAGCCCCTGGTTGTTCTGATCCTCCTCCTGCATTTAATTTAATGAAAACTAATGGGGGAGACAATTATCCCTGAGGCTGGGCTCAGGAGACGTTTCGAGGAGGGAACTTGGCAGTTTCATGGTGATATTTAATAATACCAGCCTGTAACCCTTAAGAACCAACAGGAAGGACTTTTCTATGCCCCACAATAAGAACACAACAGGCAGCACTGCAGAGCCTGCTGCTCTGGGCAGCCAAGGGTAGGAGGGGGTGGCAGGATTTCCTCATCAGCCTCAACCCTCAGGGGTCATGAAACCAAGTGATGGACAATGCCCACATTCTGCTTTCTGCAAAGCACAGGATGTGATTGGACCAAAATCCACTCTGGGGCATGGCTGTGGGCCCTGCATGTGGGTATTTGTGGCGTTACCCTGGAAGCAAACCTGCCCAGGCAGCAAAGGGTGCAGACAGACTCTGCTCCTCTGCTGATGGGCTCTGCAGGCACGATGGTGGTTCCCAAACCCAGCAGCCATCCAATGCATTGACCCTTCTGCTCCAGGAGCATCCACAACCTCGCGATGCTCGCTGCTGGAACTCCAGCAGTGCCATGGCTGTGGGTGCCAGTGCCAGGTGGGAGCATTCCCCAGGAGCCGCAGAGCTCTGGGATGGCCCACAGCCCCCTGAACCCACAGCCCACACCTGAACATTCCCACAAGGAGGGAGAGAGCTCACAGCCAGCCATGTCCTGCCCCAACTAGTCAAAGGTAGAGAACAGGTCTCACACAGCAGCTCCCAGGTGCGTTCCAGGCACCTGGCACTTGCAACCACCCATCCAAAGGCCCAAACATTCCCAATCTTTCTCCCAGCCTCTGATGCTGCCCATTGGGGAACCAGGTTGGGTTGCCTGGGTTTATCCATCCCCAGTAGCTCCTGGAGCTGTTTGTTCCTGCAATGGTGCACGCCCCCACCCAGCACCGCAGCTCTTGCCCAAGGAGGGGGTCACAGACCCCACTGTAAGCTCAATATTTATATATCTGAAAACAACACTCATGTATTCCCCTTCCTTTCTTACCTCCCAGCAGTGCAGGACTCTGGCAAAAAGGGAAGTAGCAGCTCCCAGCTCCTGGCACAGGGAGCTGCTACAGGGCAGACCAGCCTCCATCATCTCACTGGCATCCCAACTCCTCCAGCCTCTAACGAGCAAAGCCTGGGAAACTGTATCCAAAAAAATCCCTTTTTAGCCCCTAAGACACTCCTCTCTGTCTGCAGCCTGATGGGCTGGGTGTGGGGAGGGCAAGGGTCTGGCCAGCACATCCTCAGCCTTGTGCAGGTAACACTTATTTTCTAGGCTAAATTTTCAAAATGCTTAAAAAAAAATTCCAAGAAACAGGCATCACTAAATCTTGCCCAGCTCCTGAACTGCATCCTGAATCCCTCTGGGATTTTGAATTCCCAGGCTCAGCCAGCCCCCCTAAAATGCCACTTCAGCTCTGCATCACTTCTGCTCCCACACCCCAAATCTGGGGCTTGGCCCTTGATAAAGTCAGAAAAAAATACCCAACTCCCGCCCTGGGTCTGTCAGCAAACACCAGGAACAAACTGCAGAGCACTGAAATCAAATGTTTATGTTGATATTTATTACAGTAGGGGGAGGGGGGAGAAGGAGGGGGAACCATTTCATTCAAAAAACCATCCCATACCAATGAAGACAATAATTTACCTATTCATTTTAAAATACATTAAAACCGGTCCTTTCATTTCCCCACATCAGAACAAAAAAAAAAAAAAAAAAAAAAAAAAGGAAAACCCCCCCAAACCTGAACAAGATGTAAAGTGGAAAAGGTAAAAATTTGACTCCTTGGGGAGCCCCTGGGTATGCAATGCAACAAATCTGCATTACTTGGAAAATATTAACCTGACTGTAACTATGAGACTGACACCCTCAGACCCCCCATCCCCCCCGCCCCTCCCTCCCTCCTGACTTTCTACAGGTAAAGCAGAATGAAAATGCCTAGGAAAAAGAAGGCAAACATTAAAAAAAATTATTCGTATTACACACTAGAAAAAAGAAGTTGTTTTGTCATGTCTTGCAGTCAGAATAATAAAAACAAGCCAAATGTCCCCCAAAAACATTTCAATGAAGGGGTGCGGAAAAAAGACATCCCTTTAATAAAACATTATCAACAAATATCGTACACAAACTACAATGTATAATAATTATTTTTTTCCCCTCTCGGTAATTTTCGAACCAGACTACAAGGTAAGAAAAAACACTGAAACAAGATACAATGCTTTCAATAATCCGCACAAAGGTCAAATCCAAGGGAGAGAATATTTTACAGAATATGATATACATGGAGCAGAAATGGGAGCTGGAGAAAAACCAAGACCAAACTACAGGGTAGTGTCATGTACAGAGATCCCAACCCGCTGCCTTGGCTCGTCCCTTCCTCTCCCACCAGAAGGAAGGGCCTTCGATGCTTGCCATTAATTTTTATTTTCTTATTACAGAGCGAGCCTACAGAATAGCAAGGTTACATTTTAACAACAAGAATTTCTTAAAAAATATCTCCATCCAGTTCCAAATCATAGATAAGTGAAATCCTGACAAGAGCACATCTCTAAAGAAAATACCTCCCCCTGCAAAATGCCCCCAAAGCAAATAAAACCCCCAGAAAATCCCAAAGTTAGCTGGAGACCACCATTTCAAAGTCCCAGGTCAGATTAACCCCTTTTTTTTTCCAGTGGATTTTAAAAAAAAATTATTAAAAAAATCAATTTTTGCAGTGAACCAGCTGAAGGACTCTGGGGAAGGGAGGGACAAGAGATTTCTTCTTGTACTCAGAGGGGGGGAAAGACTAACACAGTGCATGCCACAGTCACAGAGAGCAAGATCACGATTCATTCGAGGATGTGATCCTAGAAGGGGTCACCTGCGTTAACAAGTTTATAACGAGGTGGTGGAGTCTCTTCCCCAAAGCAGATCTTGTTAACTGGAGGAGGAAGCGTTGTGCTGCAAACGAATAACAACAACAACAAAAAAAAAACAACCCAAAAAAATACAAGGGAAAAATCCCCCAAAACCAAAAAAAGAAAAAAAAAAAGAAAAACAAAAAGAAAAACAGGCCTTCTGAACGAAAACCACCATTGTAAACTGTCCAGTTTATTTAAAAAAATGACTACAACAGAGACAACATGATTTCATATCTAGACTAGCTTCCTGGTGTCGCACGGCACAAACATACAACAGGTTCGGTTTCTGTCTTTATTTAAAAGAACAAAGCAAAGAGATCGGAGTTGGGTGCTAGAGGCTTCCGTTTGTTTCCAAAAAGAAGTGTCATGTACATATATAAACCCTTCTGCACAAAGAAGGGTCTTGTCATGTCTTGAAATATTTTAAGTTTTGTCCTTCATGTTTTATGGAATAAAAAGTTCAGCCTTTTTATTGCATGAAACTAAACCTGGGGTTTTGGCCCCCACCACGCGTGTCCCTGCCCATACACCTAGCTTCTTCTTCTTCTTCTTCTTGCATAATTCGTTGAGATCCTCCGAACGGCAGCTGACTCTCTTGATCCTGGAGAGGAGGAGGGGGAGGGAAATCACACACTCATCGTCATGCTGGGGGAATACTGGAAGAGAGACAGAGCCACGGTGAGAAACCAGGCGGGTCAGAGCCCTGGACATTGAAGAGAGGGATGCAAAAGGAGGTTGATGACAACTACACAGCAACCTAATTGGATCTAATAAACCAGGAAGAGAGGATATGGTGGAGACTCCAATTCATCAGGGCTAATCTGCGCCGTAACTTGCTTTTCCAGGAAGAAAATCATCAGAACAGTATGGGGCGAGATGCAATTTAAAACAAATAATTAACATGCACATGTGTATATGCTGCTAATAGAGGGAGGAGAGATGTCTGCAGCCACCCACAGAGCCTTGAATCAGCCAGGCCAGCACAGCCACCTCTGCACCAGCTCTGCTCCACCTGTGCACCCCTATCCACTGCACACTCCAAGCTTCCACCCTCCTGTTTTATTTCCTCCTGCTCACTTTCCTGTCCTGGAGCAGCTCACACATGGCACAACCCAAATCCAAAAGGCATCCACTGTGCCAAGCCCACCCATCCCAGTGCCAGGACACCTCAGGGACTGTCCCCCCCATCCCCAGGCAGGAACTCACTCACTCACATTGTCATTTTGGAAGGAATGGAGAAAGTTGCCTCCCAGCTCCCCGTCGTCTCTTGGAGTGCCCGGGGGATTGCTAATGCCACTTATGTTGTTTGGAGAATTCTGTGGGAGATGGGAGGGGTGGTGTTGAGCAGGTCCCCATCCCTCCCCGAAATGCCACAGGGGAAGGACACAGCCCTGCCCACCCCAGTCACATTCCCTGTGTCCCCATCCATCAGGGTCACAGCAGCACCCCAGTGCTGAGGAAATGGGAGAGCCCACACATCCACCCTACAACCAACCCCACTTACTTTTGGAAGTCCATCTATGTCTCCTGACCCTGCAGAGAGGGGAGAGAAAGGAGAAGAGCCTTACTGGGCCTGCAGCCATGGCCCTGTGCCCCCCACAGCCCTGCTGATTTCCACCCAAAGGCTCTGTTTTGAGCACTGGTGCGAACTGGGGGCTGACCCCAGGATGGGAGCAGGCACTGGGATGCTGTGCCAGTGTCCCCAGGGGATGAAGGACCATCATGGCTCACCTAATGATCCGTTCATGTGATGGGGCTCCATCCCACCCATGCCGCCCATGGGGCCGTCAGAGCCGGGGCCCATCGGGAACTGTGGAACAAGAAGGCAACAAAACCAAAATCAGCCACAAAACAACCCCAGTAGCTGCCATGGTGGCTCCTGAGGACTGTCCCTGCCCCAACCATCCCTCTGGAGCAGGGCAAGGAGGGAGGTATCGTAGAATCACTGAATTGTTGAGGCTGCAAAAGTCTTTTGACATCACTCAGTCCAACAGTCAACTCAGCACCACCACCACTAAACCATACCCTGAAGTGCCAGATCCACACATTCCTTGGATACTTCCAGGGATGGTGACTCCACCACTGCCCTGGGCAGCACATTCCAATGCTTGGCAACCCCTTCCATGAAAAAAAATTTCTGAATATCCAACCTAAACATTCCTGGCACAACCTGGGGCTTATGGTCCTGTGGGTTCACCTATAAAATTTGGCTGGATGGCAGACCTAGAGCTGCAGCACAGCATTCCAACCAGCATTCCACAGGATTTAAGGTTACCCATATCCCAAAAAACCCAGCACCTTGGCCAGAGCAGCAGGACTGCTGCTCTCTTAATAAGCATAAAAAATTAACAAAGTCGCCCAAGAGTTAATCACTTTTTGATGGTTTGTTTTATTTCTGTTTTGTAACAAATGGCTGAAATCAATTAAACTGCTTTACTCTCAACTGATGAAGTTAATTATGATTTGTTATGGTATCTGATATGTAAATTATTAGAAAGCAGACTTACATTCGATCGACTGCCTGCGGGCGGTACTGGATTAATCATTGTGTAGATGTTGTCACTTGAATTTGTTGAATCTGTGGAACAGTGAAGCCCAGTAAGTTGGGTGATTAATTCATTTCTTAATTAAAACAAACTCATGCCACTTGAACTCATTCTTTTGTATTTTATCACCCAAAATTCCCTCTAACTACCACCATTTTCTGGCTAATTTGTATTTAATGAAGATCCACAAAGTTTTTAATCACAGAAATTCAACTGTGAAAAATAATTCAACTTCTGGCTAGGAAGGGTGGGGAGGTAATTCCTCACTTTCCTGAGCCCCACAGCATTCAAATCCACAGGGGAATGTAGGAACATCCCAAAATGCAATCCCAAAGTCAAGAAGCCCATGCAACTCACTTCCCGGAAAGTCAAAAGCCACAAAAATTGGTCAATTCCAATAGGGCAGGGATGGCCCTGGAGAGAGAGGGGTCTCAGGAGGCTCCTACCTGCAGGACTGGGCATGATGGGTGTCCCTGGAGGGCCACCACCACCGGGCGGACCCTGAGGAAACAAAGTTGGGGTCAGAGGTGCACACATGAGCACTGCTCACCTTCCCATGTCTTCAAACACCCCCCAAACTCCCAACCCCCAAACCCAGCCCAGTCACCTCCCACGGCACTGATTCCCCCCCAGACAACCTCAACTCTCAAAGAAAGGACAGACAGCCAGGGCAGGAGGACTCACCACGTATGTACCAGGCGATGAAGAAGAGTATGGGATCTGTAGGGACAAGAGAGACAGGTTCAGCCATGGGCTGGATCCCATCAGGGCACAGCTAAGACCCCCAGTGCCCCCTCAGCCTGGCCAGGATGGGAGTCCCAGCAGCCTAAGCAAGAGGCTGGGGAACGCCCTCTCATTAGCAGGGCCCAGCTAATGGGGAATGATCCCATTTGCAGGACACTTCCCAACCAACCCTGCTCCACGATACTCACTGAGTTAGCACTGCTGGGGTTCGGCCACGGTCTGCCTGCGCCCGGCCCCCTGGGGACAAAATTAAACAGGAGAAAAAATAAATGTTGTGTTGCTCTGCAGACAGTCCCAGTTCAGTGGTGAAACCTCCCAGCGTGGGGATTGCCTTACATGTTAATTCCAGGCATGCCAGGACCTAGGGAGTTGGGTGGAGGTCTCATGCCGCTGCCGTAGTTCTGCAACGATAACCAAGGGTCAGTCTACCGGAACGGGAAGGGACACCAGAGAGACAACAGAAAGGGGAAAAAAAGCCAATGAACAAACAAAAAACCACAAGCGGGTCTGTGTGCAAAAAATGAGCTTTAAAAAAAAATAATGATGATGAACATAAGAGGCGATTGTGTTTATAAAAAAAACCAGGCAACTGAATATGGATGGGAGCCAGGCTGAGCCCCAAAGTTCCCCCTCCCTGCTCTCTGGAGGGAAAACACTCCCCTCCCAGCTCCAGGAGACAATTCTGTTCACAGCCCCCAGCGCCAGCAACAGCCTTTAGGATTTTCCCCTTTGTGCAGGAGAAGAGAGGGGCAGGAGGAGGAGAAAAGGCACCACTTGGAAGGTTCCTGCTGCAGTGTAAGGATGAGGAAAGGCTGCATGAGCTCGCCCTGAGATGGAGCACTCCTTGCTCCCTGGATGAGTGCTGGTGTAGGGAATACCAAGCCAGGCTTGTTTTCCTGTTGCTCCCCAGCTCTCTGCTCCATCCCCTGGAGCAGAGGAGGTGAGGGCAGGCAGCCCCCTGGGCCTCCCCTCCTGCCTTATTCCTCCCTGGCTTAGCCTCCAGCTGGGACTGGGAGCCTCAGATCTGCATCCCTCATCTCCTAAAACCAGCTCTAGTACAAAGCCCAGCCCAAGGCAGTGGAGGAAGAGGAATCCCCCAAATGCCGCGCTCCATTTGGTCTGTGCTTTGCTCCCTGTGCCCTCCAGGCGACGTGCAGCCAGATTTAGGTCGCGCTGCTGCTCTTCCCCTCCCACCTCCCTCTCTTCTGTAATGCATCTTTTTGGACTGTGTTTCTGCCATTTAAAGAATAAACTGCTACAGCAAGAGGAGGGATGGCTGGCCACTTCCTACACCACAGGCCCTTGGAATGCTCCTGACTGGATTTTAAGTACAATACTTTAGTACTTTAGTCAATTTTTACCTGGATTTACGGATGCACCAGTGCTTGGTGCACTGCTGGGGGTATCACCAAAGTTTGTTTTGAAGAGGCAGAAAAGGGTTTTCCCCAAAAAATTACTAGCAAGTCCTTAATTGATCAAAATTTCAGCCATTTACACTGAATAGCAGCATCAAGCCCCTTGTTTAAGGAAAAAAAAAAAGGGCTCAGCGTTTTTAATTGGAGCTGAAAGGCTGGAAAACGAAGCCAGCTGAAAGATGTTCAGGGAGGGTGAGGAGGGAACACAGCTGTGCTGAGTGACCTGGACAAGGCACCACCAAAACCAGAGAGCTACAAACCCTCTTCATATTGGCACTGGCAAACCCTGTCCTGGCTTCTGCCAGGAGCTACAAATGGGACTCTTAAAGGGAAAAAGGCAGCAGCAATCAGCTGAAAGGGATGATTCATCACTGCTGTGCAATAAGGAGCTGCTGTCAGTACGCCTGGATGTCCTGGCTGAATGTTCTGCAGTCCTCTGGAATTGTTTGAGAAGCATTTAGGAAGGTCCCAGTGCAAAGCTTAAAAGAAAACAAGCCCTGGGCACACAAGGTGTGAGGGGCTGCTGGGTCTGGGTGGGTATTTTTGGTGGCTGCCTGCGCAGGCGCCAATTCCTGGATGGCTGCAGGGAGGCAGCGCCTGCGGGTGCCAGATTGGGAAGCCCAGCGCTTCTCCAGGGAAAGGCTGCCTCTTCAAAAACCTCTCCCTAATGTACAAACACAGGGAATGGTGGAGTCAAAAATAAAGCTCTGAACATTTCACAACTCCAGCCGGCTCCCAGAGCCGCCGCCTTCCCACGCGGCGCTCAGTGCGCGCTCGCCGCTTCCAAGTTTCACGGCGAGCTCTGCAAGTGGGAAGCAGCCTCCCCCGGGCAAGCCGCCGCCGCTCGCCTTGGCACAGGCCACGCTTGCAAATGCCTTTTTTTTTCCCCTTTTTGGGTGTAATCCTCCAGGAAAGGAGGATTTTAAGCATGGCAGCAGCGCTATGGGAGGGCTCGCCTGTGAAACGATGCTCGCGCGGGTTTTTTGTCCCCTGCCCTAGGATAGATCGTGGACACGGCCGAGCAGCCCTGAGCAGCACCCTCAGGTTGGTGCTAAAGACATGACACAACTCCCTCTTTACACAACATTCACTTATCTCAACAGTCTCCGGGGGAAAAAACAAAACAAAACTCCAGCGCACCCGCTCGTCTCCTGACAGACTCTGATCCTCGCGCTACAAACTCCACGTAGGCGACGATGCAGAGAGGATAAACCTCCAACCAAAATATGGTAATCTGGTTTTGAAGTCTCGTAGAAGGAACAAACAGGAGTGCGTCAACAACAAGCCACTCCATGAAGTGAATCAACGGAATGACAGCATATATTAACCCAGATCTGCTTAATTTCAAGAGTTTACTCCCCTTCCCTGAAATAGAGGGCTCAAGCAGGCAGCAGGAGGGGCAGGTGGAGGGGAACCTCACAGGGGAAAGCCTTATTCCCTTTGCTAAAGGATCTTTGCCATTTCTTTTTATTTATTAATTTCAAATGCAAGCCTCCCTTTCCCTTTGCTGCAGTTAGGGTTGTAACTGTTTCCCAGGCAGGCAGTGTAATGCACTCAAAGGCTGCTCTGGTGCAGAGCTAAGTGCCATCCCCTCTGACAGAAGGGCAGGAGGGAGGCTGCAATACCCTTAATGAGCTCGGAAGACCTCACTCCTGTTAAAAGGAGGGATTTCCAGATGCAAGACTAATGCAAAATGCATTAACACTAATGGGGGCATGGGGTGTGGGGGGGGAACTCCCAGCCCTCTGAGCCCCAGGAGGTTGCTCCCATGGTTTGTAGGATGTGCTTTGGCACTGGGCTTACCTGTGGACCAGGACCCATGGGGCCCATCCCTCGCGGAGGATTCATCCTTTGCATGGGGCCGCCCATGTTAGGGTGCCCTGTTGGGAGGAAAGCAGGGGTGTTACACGGAGCCACAGCCACTCTGGGTCCCAAATTAACAGCTAATTAGGAACACCAGTGCTTGACCCTCCTCTGCTGGGTTTACCTTGCTGTCGTGTGGGATCCATCGAATTGGGCAGCAATGGCTGTGTACCAGGAACAGCACCCGGGGGCTGTGAAAGCAAGGGAGCAAGATTAAAAAAATAAATCCTGCCTCCCCCTGCATCCTGCTGCACCCCACATCCCACTGCTACAGCCTCCAGGTCTTTGCCTCCCTCATCCTTCTGCAAACCCTAAACAAGGCGTTTCCCCCTCCCCCCAGGCCAAATGCTGTTGTATTTTAGGAAAGCAGGGGAAAACCTGAGCTGAGCAGAGCAACAGTGTCAAATGAAGCAGGGAAAGGTGAGGAGCAGCATGGCACCCTGGTAACACACAGCACCAGGGCCGAACCAGGCAGGGATTCACGGGATGTGGTGGGGAGATGCTCCATGTGCAGCAGAGCAAGGCTGGGACCCATCCCTGCACAGGCTGAGAGGAAGGTCGATGCTCCCCCTCCCCAAACTCACATCCCACTTGGGCAATGCTGCTATTTAAGCTTCAAAGGCTACTCCAAACAGATAAAGGGGAGGAAAAATGCAGATATTGTCTGCCTGAGGGAAGCAAACTGTAAACAGCTTTACTACAGCAGTGCTGCCTTTTATTTGGATGCTGACAGTGAGGATCCCAGTGCTGGAGCACTGCACAGGCTGTGGGGCACATGGCTGTGCTGAGGCACAATCAGCCCAATCCCAAGTTTTTTTTGCAGGCTAGAAGCTGGCAGCAGGAGGAAGATAAACCAGGAGAGTTGCAGAGGTGGATATTTACACTTCTGCTGCCTGACCTTCCTGCCTGCCTATTTATTCCTCTTGTCCCTCAGGATGTGACCATAACCTCACTGAGCTCTGCCTAGGTACCAATGTGTGTTTTATACAAGGTGTTTGGGGGGAAAAAATGGAATCCTTTTAATTAACTTTACCCACTCCTGGATGCTTGATCCTGCTGTGGGAACAGCCTCCTCAAACCAGTCCCCCCTGCTTCTCCTGCCTGCCCAGCTCACTGTGCTCATCTCTGAGCAAAGAACCACTGCAGGATGGGGTGCTGTTAAAACTGACCCATGAGGAGGTGCAGTGAATTAACACCTCGTTAGATCATCCATCAGTGCTCTGGGTGGAAGGCTCTTCCAGCCATCTGGGCATGGGGGTCCATTAGCCCCTTCTGGGTTTTCCTCAGCTACATCTCAGCTGTCTCAGCATCAGTTAGCAAGTTCCAAAGATTCAAATCTCAAACGCAGAAAGCACAAACCCAGAGCAAGCTGGTACATCCTACTTCCTGACTATCCTGCTCTTTCTGCTAATTAGACCTACAGAAAAATAATGCTGATAGCCAAGAAAACAAGCTCCCAAGATAATTTTTGAACAGACACCTTTGCTGCTCAAAGGAATTACAGGTTTCCTTTAATTTCCCTTCAGTGACAAATAACCTCTGGCTTTGTCATTACTCTGTGGATCTGCATGGCATCGTTGGCAAGGAGATGAATTCCTTAACCAAAGGCCACGCATGCGTCCAGGCAGGGCGTGGGGTGGAAGCCTCCATCCATCCACAAGGCCAGAAACAAACTGCCCTTGTATAAGCTGGGATAAGAGGATAAACCCAATCCAAAAAATTCAGCAGTGACCCGCCCTGCTTGACCCCGCTGCTGATCTAAACGCTCGGTCAACCCAGCAGCAGGATTATCTCCATCACTTTAATTTTTTGCGATTGCAGGGAAAATCCAGCCTGGTAGCAAGCATGCAGCATGGCACAGCCCTGCTGGGAACACCACAGCTGGAAAGCATCACATTCCCCGCTGCTGTTTCCACCCTGGATAGGCCCAAACCTCAAAATAAAATTAAACTATCATCGTTAAGTGACACCACGATGCTCCAGCACTAGGAAAAAGGAGGGTGACCAAGGAGGTGATGCTTGCCACCCAAACCCAAGGAACATCTGCAGGACACTTGGCTCTCATCCCCCTTCCCAAATAACAGCTATGCCTAGGAAATGCAGAATCCTGGGAGCACAGTACCTGGTTGCCCATCCTGATGGGGGGCCGGGGACCTCCGGCGTAGCGCGGCGACATGAACGGCTGCGGGGACACAAAAGGGGGTCAGGGCTGAGCTGTGGGAGGCAGCACGCTCCCCACGCATGCTGGTTAGCCTGTACAAACTGCTTTTGGCATTTTTGTTTGGGTTTTTTTTTTCTGGAGACATCCTTTTCAAAAAAGTTACGTTTCAAAAGGGAAAAAAATAAAAAAAAGAGAAAGGTGTCTGGAGTCCGTTTTTTAGACATTTTCTCTGTAGGTTTATTGTTTGAGAGCGTGTTTGACATCGGCAATACTAGGTGAGGCTGTTAAAATTAGTGCATGGGAAACCCTGAGTGTTAGATAATGTTCAAGTTTAAATATATAGAGATATATTAAAAAAAGTGGCAAATAAGCACATACAGACACGCACACATAAAAAAACCCAGTGCTAAGTACTGAAAAAAAAAAGAAGAAGAAAGGCTTAACGTTACTTTTTTTACAACTGCTGCTACTAACAGAAGCTTAAAAACCCACATCAAGTTAAATTTCTCAGGCTACCTTGGGAAGGTAAAACAGTCTGATACCCATGATTGACTTCTCAGTCCATTGACAACTGCATATCCAAAAAACACAAAAAAAAAAAAAAAAAAAAAAAGAAAAAGAAAAAAAAAAAAAAAAAAAAAAAAAGAAAAAAACACAACATTT
>VXBI01002468.1:23592-53318 GCA_013397375.1 Toxostoma redivivum
AAGAAAAAAAAAAAGGGAAAAAACCAACATTTTGCTTCAGAGCTGGGGCGCCCGGGGGGATGCTCCCCGGGGAGCGGGTACCCGCTGCCCAGCATGCTTACAGAGGAGGAAAAAAGAAGTAAATCGAGCGCACGTCCCGGTTCACAGCCCTACCCATCACTAGTGTCTTTACCTGACTGTGGGGTCCCATCATGCTGTTAGGATTGTGGGGTGGAGGCTGTGCGTGTGGCGAGGGCTGTGACCCAGGCGGTCCCTGTGAGGTCAGACAGTAGAAGGAGGTTATAGATTAGCACATGAAAGCGCAGAAAGAGCTAAAAAAAGGATTCACAGGCGGACCTGTTTAGTTAGGGAGTCAGTTCTCCCGGTTTTAAATCAAATTTTTTTCCTCTTTTTTTTTTTTTTTAAAATTGAGTTTCTATTAATTTGCAGCTGAACAATGAGTAATGATATATGCAAAAAATATATATATTCAAAATCAGAACATCTGTCAAAATACAGTGGCCACATTGAGAGTAAACGGTCCAGTGGTTCAACCAAGTCTGCAATGATAAACACACAGGGAAACACTTTGCAGGGGCGTGCAACAAGGAAAAAAATATGCAGGAGAGGACCAGAGAGGTTGGGGGAAAATAGAAAAACTACCCCCAAACCAAAAATAAAAAGAAAAAAAAATTTCTAAAAAATAAAAATAAAAAGTAAGTTTTTTTTCCTCTCTCATCCCAAAGGCTGGAAACACCTCCGGGTTTGTGTTTTGACCGTGGTTCACTGGAGGTGCTGGAGCGAGGGTGGAGGATGAGGAGCACGTCCCAGCTCACGCTTGGGCAGCGTTTGGCCGGCACGAGCGGGGCTGCACCGCCACACTGAAGGGATGCAACATCCTTCCTCGAGGTGGATTCCCTAAGGATGCGAGTAAAATGGCTTGCGAGCAAAGAAAGGATGTCTAGGGGAAAAAAGGAGAGATTAGTTGGTGCAGGTTTAAGGCTGCAATGCAGCAGTCGCTGACATTTTGGGCTTGAACGCCCACTTCAATTTTTTTTTTTTTTTTATAATTTCCCTTAAAAGCACGAAATGAAAATTTGCTTGGAAAAACCGCGAGCTTGGTGCAAGAAATATGCCGGTGCGTGTTAACGTGAGGAAAAGAAAAAAGAAAAAAAAAATTATTTTTTGAGTCAAAGGAGGTGTAATTGGTAGAGAAAGCACAGGAGCTCTGTCAGTAGGTGATGGGAAGCGACGGCAGGCTCCAGGACTGGCGCCGGAGCAGATGTTCTCTACCTGCCTTGTTACTAATTTCAACAAGTGTTCGCCTTCTAGCTGCTGCCAGCAATGGCATGGTTTGTTACCATGAGCAATTTTCTTAATTAACAGACATTAATTAGCCATTTAGCAATTTTGCAAGCATTTGTTTAGCAGCTTTCCTAAACATGAATACCACTGTGATAATGGTACTGATTAGAGGGTCCCCTAATTAACAGTACAGGGAAGGAAAATTGAAATCACATAAATTAAAAAGGGAGGGGAAGTTAATGAAGGCAGGACATATTTGCACCTGCAAATCTTTTGTACGGCGGAAACTTGAGTGCAATGTAAATAAAGTAAGAGGGTGGGTTTTTTCTTCTTTTTTTTTTTTTTTTAACTTTTTTTTTTAAATTTGAATGGTTTGGTGGCGAGATGGAGCCAAACAGATTTAAACCAACAGCCTCCTGCCAGCCTCTCTGCTCCAGCTGCTGAAATCCCACCACTCACACCACCATTTATTCTCCAGGAGCCAAAAGGAACCAACCCCTGCCCTTAGTTCCTGGCCAATCTCATCTGGACGAGGTCACAGCACCTCAGGACAACCCTCCCCACTGCCTTCTCCATCCACGTCCCACCAGAGCAGAGAAGGCAAACCTCTGAGGTGCAACTGCAGCATCAACCTCCTTTAGCAGAAGTCCTCTCCAGGCATGGAAGTTGACTTATTTTTGCTTCTGAGTTGCTAGCACTGTCTGTGAATGCAAAGTGCAGCAGGGGCAGCAAACACCTCCCACCATCCCCCAGGAAGGTCTGGCCACCCCCAAAGCCCTTCCTACACGTCTCAGCTGCAGGATTTGGGGTAGTGAAAATCAGAAGAGGTGAATGAGTGATGAAACAAAGTGGAAGGTAAAAACCAGGGCTGGCAGTGGCCAAACTTGAAGCCCCATCAATGCAAGAGCCAGTGTCCCCCACGATGCCTGCCTTGTGCTGTAGGAGGGGGTCACTGCTGTCCAGGTACTGATGTCCTTCCCCTTGTATACCACAGCAGGTGAGGGTGTAGGGTGAACAGGTATCAAACACACGGGGGACACAGACACCTGAAGGCACCCTGGCTGGGCTGAAGGTGATGCTTGGGGACTGCATTTTGAGCTGGAGAGCAAACACTGTTTGATCACTGGAGAAAAAGTGTGAGACACTGTGAGCAGCATTTCCACCAGAGAAAAATCTCCTGTGGCAGCTGGACACAGAGAGCATCCCTTGTTTGTGCTGCTAAGTGCATCCTCTGGAGCACATCCTGCCCCGACACCAAGGCTGCTCCCGGGATGCTCCAGGCTCGGTGCCGCAGCATCCTTGCCCTTGCATTATCCCATGTGGTACCACTCTCAGAGGACACTTCTGGATAAGGTGATGCCCAGCTTGTGAAAACGTTTTGGCAGGCAGGGAGGAGCTGAAAGCAGCTTTTAAATTTTTCCTTCTTTTCTTGCTTTTCCTGTGCAGCGGCATCCAAAATGTTCGCTCCAAGCTGTGACTGCCACAGCCCCCTCGGCACGGCTGCCCTGTTCTACCAGAAACACAGCCCCTCTGGATAGTGTTATCTCCATAAATATTTGCAGATGTTTCAGGGCTGGGACCCCTGTTGGAGTGGTTGCCTTTTCGCATGGGACTGCCTCGCTGCAGAGGGAGCAGCAGATGATCCAACTGGATCATGGCAGTTGAGACAAGTGTTTTGCAGAGATGACATGTGGGCTCCAACCAACAGAACATCCCTTTTTTCTTAAAAAAAGTGTGTTTAGCAGTTATTAACTACTCCTGTTAAAGGAGAAGGCTGAACACATGACGTCCTGCTTCCTCCACATCCCTCCATCCAGCCCAGAAGTTGCATCCCTGTGGCACAGCTCCTTCTGACACGCCATGCTGGGCGAGCAGGACCTGGTCTGCAGTTGCTTCACTCTCACCTCCACACCAGCACTCTCCCCAACCAGAGAAACCCCATCATCTCTCAACTTTTTCTTTTCTTCTCCCTAAACTGGACACTCTTTATATGGGGCTATTCTTCATCTTCCTGTAGCTGCCTAAAAAAAATCCCCAAAAAACAATCCCAACAGCTAAAATGGTGTTAGAGGGAACTGTTTCCAACAGCTGTTGGTGCCCCAACCTCCACTCTGCTTCATTTTTTTTCTCCCCTCTACACTCCAGGGACTTCAAAGGCCCAACCTGGCCTGCAGGACAGCCCAAGTTTGCTGCCACAGCTGCTTCCTACAGGGAGTTTCCAAGAGATCAGGTTATTTCCACTCTGTCTTTCATGAGCTCGACTCCTCAAACTTCTTGTAAAATATTAAAGATGGAAAATGGCACGAGCGATCATAGCTCTGTGTGTGTCAATTTATGTTTCCAGCGTAATTCACCACAAATGGATCATGTTTTATGGGCTACATACTTTCAGCTAATGGGGGAGTTTTGCTATTTAAAAACATTTTCAAGCACCTCTGGGGGTGGCAGAACAAGGCAGGATGGTAGAAGAAGAAGGCAAAGCATCACTGCCACGAGACACCGATGGTTTCGAGTTAGCAATAGGGAGGCATCTTGTGTTTAAAATACCTGCCCCTGCCTGCCAGTTTTGACGTTAGAAAATACTAAAATAAATTAGATGGATATTAATTAAAGCCATGCCTGGGTTTATTGGAGAGGAGATTTATTTCTACTGAAGGAGAGAGATGTTTTGCAAGTTGTCAAGAAAAAAAAAAGAGATATCTCTCAAGGAGCCTTTAGGAGAGATGCTCCAGTTGCCTTCAAAAGAGAAAGACCCCAGTTGACTTCCAGCATGTAGTGCTGGGTGAGGACCTTCCCAAGACAGGGCAAGGCAAGGCCAGGAGAGGTTAGACAAGGCAAGGCAAGGCAAAGCAAGGCAAGGCAAAGCAAGGTGAGCTTAGGCAAGGCAAGGCAAGGCAGCAAGGCAAGGCAAGGCGAGGTGAGGCGAGGCCGGCCAAGTTCCCCCGCAGACAGCGAAAGGCAGTCGTGGGCAGGAGCTCTGCCTCGCCTGCAGCTGGGGCTCCCAACTGCAGAAGCCTGGTTTTAAGGAATATGTTTAACACAAGCTCTTCAGGAAACAAACCCGTGTCAGCCGGAGCCAAGAACAGTCACCTCCATCTGGCTGGAGCACCCGAGAGAAAGTTGACTGCAAATCCCACCATATGCTCCAGACGCTCGGTACAAAAGCCTCGGGCATCCTACTAAACTTCCAGAAAAAAACTTTCTCTGATGCTTGCTTTTCCTTTCCTCCAGCTTTTGGGCTACCTTCCTTCAAACCCTGGTTGATGCAGGCTCGTACCAAGTTCTATCCCAGGATTTTGGCAAGAGCAGCCTGTTTATGGCTCTTATGGTGCCTCACTGGAACTGGCTGACCAGAGCTGGTGGCACCTGCCAAGCAGTGGGAAATCCCATGGAGACATCAGGACAACAGGGGGAAAATGGTGGCATCCAAGGAGGGAGCAGGACAATACGGACGGACCCCTTCCTGTTGTCCCTCGCTTCACCATCCTCACCCCACAGGCATCTTCCTCCAAAGAGGAAGGTCTCCAGGACGTGGGGAGGAGAAGTGGGGAAGGCAGGGGATGTGTGTGGGGGAAGCCCCCCAGGCTCTGGAGCCCCAGTCCTCCCCAGCTCCCGAGGTCTGTCTGCATTAGGGGGCAGTGTGGGAACACGGAGCAGCCGGTGCTTTGTTTTGGTGCATCTCGGCGCCGAGCCGCTGATGCATAGCTAACGCAGCGCCGACATTGATTTATGGTCAACTTTCCATTTCATCAGCGCGGGGTACAGGGACCCTGCGCTGGGGACAGCAGGCATGGCGGGAGGGGCTGCTGACTCGCCCCCCCCCCCTTTATTTAGTGGTATAAAGGTGTGGTATTAATTGCTTTCAATTTTTTGTTTTCCTTCCTACGTTTCTTTGGCACACCACCCCCCCGCTTCAGTCCCTCTTGTGAGGGATCTGCACCCCGGCATCAATCCAGCTTTCAAAACAAAAGCAGGAACGCCTCTGATGACCTTTAGGAGGATGAGCAGAGGGTTTGTTTGCTCATCTCAACGGGACAAAGAGAGAGATTTAAATAAAAGCATCTACCCATGCTGGCTGTCAACCCAGCCAACCTTTTGTCCGGAGTGCAGCCGATGCTGTGCCGCTGGCTGGCACCATGAAATGCCCCAGCAACCCAAGAGTGCCACTGGCCTCTCTTTTCCCATCATTTTGGGAGATTCTGCAGGCTGCACTTCCCTTGGCCCCCGGCCTGAAGGTCGCTGCTGAGCCCTGGCACTGGGAAGGGAATCTCACTGCAAGGCAGTGGCTGTGGATGGGCACTGCAGCCTGGAGTCCTCCTTGCTTCTCCCTTCCCTGGAGCATTCCTTCTCCTCCAAGCTCACTCGCATGTGTTTGGGCTACAAAGACCCAGGAATGGTCCGTATAATTTTTTCCCTTTGCCAACCTCTGGTGGACATCCTCACATGCAGGGCTGGGGAGGTCCATGCACCCCCAGGGTGGCAGTGTGGAGTTTCTGCTACCTGAGCTTTGCTGGTGACTCATTCCTCAGCTCCCTGTGTGACTCCCCACCATGCCTGGACATGATCAGGCTCTCTAATTCCTCTCAAAAACTATCTGCCCATGCCTGCTATCCTTGGGGATATTCCTTGCAGGTCCCTGGTGCAGAAGAGCAAGATGCTGAAAACGCCTGAGCCCTCTCCAGTACTCTCCTGGCATGAGGATGGCACTGGCTGAGGTGGTACCACCTCATGCACTCCCAGGGCTGGCATACCAAGGGTTGGGGAGAAGTCCTTTCTATCTTCTGTGATCTTTTTGTTTTTGCCCTCTGAATTTAGGCACTTTAATCTCCAACAGATAAGAAACTACCCCTGAGCTGTGGCTGGCTCGACACTGAGCCTCCAGCCCACCTCTGCAAGAGCTGCCCTCCAGCATCTCCTGAAGCTGGAAAATGAGCTCCAGCACTCGCAATAAATCAGACAGGCTTTCATGGAGGCAATGTTCAGACTGTGTTAAAAGGTGGGATTTTTCTTCTGCTTTCTATCCTGAGGGCTGGGAGGAGAAACCAGATGTTGGAGGTCTTTCAGGAAAGGCAGGCCCTTGAGATGTCACATGTGAGCCATATGCACCGGCACCCATTCTCTCTTCCCTCTGGCAGTGCTGGGGATGGACAGTATAACCTGTACTGGTGTTACTACATTGTCTGGGGTTTCAGGATCTACTCCTGTTTCTGAGCCACTCCCTTCACCAGTAGCTCCTGGGCCAGCTGCATGGGAAGCAGGGAGCTAGGATGGGTTGCTTGCTATAGGAGGGCAGAAAGGAAAGAGGGGGGACAGCTTGGAGGCTGTCAACAGGAAGAGTCGAGATGGCAGCATGAACAGTAAGTCTGGAGAGATGTGACTCCTCTTCCTCACCTTTCCCACTCTGGGAAAGCCAAACCCATACTCTTGATGCCTTGCCCTAAATTCATGCCAGTTTTGCAGCCCTCGCAGCTCGGCGTGAAGCAGAAGCCCCAAAGGACAGTCAGCTTCACCGCGGGGCGAGATCAGGACGTTTTGGAGACACATTTGTTGGAAGCAGCAGCTTGGCACTCGGATTGCTGGCAGCAGCTCTGACCTGCAAGATTGCATCTCCGCCGTTGGCTTCACCCCCTGCCGCCAAGCGCTGCTACAAGATTCGCCTGTTTTAGGGTTCCCGATCAATATCGGATATTCTTACTTTGTCAGAAGCATGTTCAGGAAATGGGATCTCTCTTTCTCTCTCTCAAAAAAAGACAGGACCGTCCTTCCCCCTTCCCACACAAACACAATCGCCGATATCAGGCTCAGATATCGCCACAATAAATCACAAACTCCTTATCGAGCTCGCCTGTCTACTGCCCGAGAGGTTCTCCCATATACAAATCACAAGTCCAGATTAAAAAAAGCCCAGCTTGCCAAAACAAATATTCCTTTCAACTCTTATCCCATTTTTTTTACACGAGCAAGTGTTTCGTCCTCAAGCAGGAGGATTTTAAAGCACCAAAAGCTTATGTTGCTGCAAACCAGTGCAGCTCACTCTGGGCAAAGAGATTCCTGAGAAAACCCCCAAGGTTCAAGGTTTGGAAACTCCTTTTCTTTGTACTTGTTGATATCCCTCCTGTCAGTGTCACTCTGAACATGTTACCCCCTCCTCTGTCAGAGACTGTTGTGGGATAAGGAAGGAGTGAGGGGATGACTTTGGGGACTATTTGCTTACAAGGTGCCTCCATGGCATTCAGGGATTTGGCTGGAGCCCACTCCTGCCTGCAGCCGCAGCCAGGGTTTGTTAATGCATTCAGTGATTGCATTTGGAAAAAATCAAGTGGTTAACCAGAGGAGGGGGAAGAAGTTTCAGGAATCAAAACCCAGAATGTTTTCAATTACACACGTCTGTTAGGACTGGAGAACAAATACAATCCCAACCCAAACACAAACCAAGCAGCTTTGGAAAAAAAACATTGGTTGTAAATACACAGTAACCTCTTCGAGCAAGAAAGGAATTTGCTTTAAGGCCACAAAAGACAGAAAGCAAACGTGGAAGGACAGCAGAACACAAGTTATTCCTAGACAGGTCAGCTGTGCAGGCATGCTGCTTTCCTAGCATCCTCTTGGGGGGAAAAAAAACAACAACACAGGCAGGGCAGCGCTGACACCCAGAGCAAAGCAAACACGTGCGCGGTGTGCAGGGAGCAGCGGGAGGAGCCTACCTGGAAGAAGCCGGGCGGGATGGGGCCCCCGGGCATCCCGTCATTCGGGGGAATGTTTCCAAGCACGGGACTTGGGGCAGCAGCTGCGCTCTGCAGGGAACAAAACCAGGGCAAACATGGTCAGAGTTATGACAAAAGCACGTTAAAAATGCCACCTTCTCCTGCCACATCACACTGAGTCAGTCTGCCTTGTGTCTCCTGAGCATCTTCCCCCGTGGAGGAACTGATGGAGGATGCTTAGAGCTGGAGGGGCACCGGCCTCTGTGGTTCACTCACGGAGGAGATGGCCACACAGAACCTGGAGATGATTCTGGGGTCTGTTTATTCATTTACCCAGGCAGTAATCCACCAAGGAGCCTCATCCAACATGTAATTTTAGGCAGAAGCTGTTTGAAAGCTTTCAAAATGCTTCTCTCCCACCTCCCCACCATGCTTGCTGGTTTAGCCCTGTCCTTCAAAAATTATGCTTCCCTGACCTCACCAGCATGCCAAGGCTTTATTATTCATTACCAAATTCATTGCATTCAACCTCTGGAGCTCCACATTCCCCCTTGTGCTTCCCCAGAATGAGCCACCAGCACAGCTCCAAAAAAGAGGGACAGGGACAGATGTGGGTACCTGGACACCCCACTTGTTCATCTCAGCATCTCTGTATTTATTCACTTCCTTTGGGAAAGCACCAGCATGATGGGAAGCTCCTACTCTGAAGAAAAATATAAGAAAAAGATCTTGCTCTAAAAGCCACTGCTGGTGACATCCCTGTGACATTAGGAGTAGTACCTGTGCCATCCAAGTGCACCCCACTTGGCCCACCACCAAGTGACCCCCATTCCAGTTATAGGGCAGTTACAAAGGCACCTCAGTGGTGTTAATTGGATTTGCATTGCTGAACTACTCCCTCCACCAACTTTTATGATGGACGTACCCACCTAAAACCATAGTGGAAAATTTTTCCACTGAGGAAATCCCATGAACAGATGGGGTACATGTGAGCCTGCTCAGGCTTGGTTTTGCCCAACAAACCCCACATCCCAACAGCAGCAGAGCCAGCCCTGGCTCTCGACCGCATCCGATGCAGCAACAACCACAAGATGTGAGCAGAGGGGGAAGCCAAGCTGTCAGGGCACCCTGGAAAATTAAGGATGATTACTAAGGATTGCCAAGATAGGATCCCCATGTTTGGTTGGCAATCTTGGTATTCCTGACCAGAAAGCCCTGCAGAGGCAGGGGAGCACCAGACTAATCATTGCCTTGTGCCTTCTCAGGGCATCCCTTGTGCCCCTCGTGCTCTCCAGCAGGAGTTGGTATGCAGGATGTGGGATGAAGGCCAGGACCATGCTGGATGAGTGGTTGGTTTTCCCACCCCAGCATCTCAGAGCTGCAAGTGTCACAGACAACAGTGGGGGCTGATTCCCCAGTAAGAGCCTCCCTTCCTGAAATAACCAATTCCCCCTGAAGCTACAGGGGTCCTGAATCCCCAGGCACAGCCCACACCATGCTTCCCCGTGTCCCTGAACAAGGCATCCCGAACAGCCTTGCCTCCATCAGCAGCAAAGGCCAGATCTGAGTGTTTTTACAGTTAATAAAAAAAAAAGTCCTGGCAGGAAAAATAAGCCTGCCCATTCCAGGCTCTTTTTATATATCAGACGGCAGCAAAAATAGATGGGAGAGGGAGTGAACCCACTTCTCCCCCTCCCTCCATCCCCCCAAGTGGGTCAGCTATAAAAGTAAAACCAAATCTTAATCCAAGGCCATGAACATATTGCAGTTTCTCTGCAAAGCAGATGACGGTTCTTAATGCAAAAATATATAAGACTGAGCCCCAAACTGCAGCAAGCCCATTTGGAATTTCCTTTATTAAACCCTCTATCACGCAAAACGCTTCTCTCCCAAGGCGGCAAGCGCTGCAATAAAGCTGCCAAGGTGATATTTTATGGTTCCAAGAGATTTCCAGCACACTATAATCCTTTGCTTGGGGAATCTCCCGAAGCGAAATGGATCCCGAAGTGGTGGGGAGTGAGGAGGAACATGGATTTGGGGATCTGAGGGGAAAGGACGCTGCTCTTCTCCTCCCCTCTGCAACAGGGAGCAGAGGGAGAAGTGCAGAGGAGCCAAAGAAAATCTTGAAGCAAATGCCCGTTTTTCCACAAAACCACAGAGTATTTTTCCGTGTTAAACACCCTGAAACCTCACCTATGCCTTCGCAGCGTAAACGGAGATTTAAAGTTCCTCGCACATGTGGCGCTTGGCAGAACTTGGTAATTAAAAACCCGCAAGTGCCCTGAGCATATTGTAGGATGGGAGCCAAATTGGTCAACCCTTGATGAATGATTTACAAGGCTGCGAAGTGACATTTTATTTCTTTTTTTATTCCCCTCCCCATCACTGCTGCTAAGGTAAACACCAAGGTACCTTTAGCCCTGGCGAAGCAATGGGAGTGCAGCTGTGGCTGGAGCAGCTCTGCAAAACACTTGGGTGTACCAGAAATGAAAGAAAAAAGGGAAAAAACCAGCAGGAACAACTTTTCCAAACCTTAAAGGTGAGGACCCAAACCCTAAGGGTCAGCACCCAAACCCAAAGGCTTTCCAGCACCCTCTTCCAGGACTTTTTTTGCCACACAGCTCCTCCCACATGGTTTATTTTCAACATTTTGTCCCAGAAACTTTTTTTAGGGACTCTTGGTTGCAGTTTACTTTCCAAAGCTCTTTCCTTAGGTGAATATCTAAAACCCATTGAATCTCCCTGGTGAAGGTACAGACAATGTGCAGTTGCCATGGAAGCTGGCAGAAAATGGGCATGGAACTGCTTTGCCATCACAACCAAGCTGAAGCTGAACCAGAAGCACATCAGCCATACGAAGGTCCCCATTAGCACGTGACACCCTGAATTTCCTTCCACTGAAACCCACAAAAACCAGTGCCAGAAACGAGCCAGGACAGCTCTGGCAATGCTGGCATGCCAGCTCATTTGCCTTTTGGAAGATGGCAAATTTTCCCCACGTGGGAAATCAATATATATGTGTTCCTGGGGCGCACATGTACAGCTATATACACAAACACACATATGTATTTTTAATTCCCTAACACATACGTTGGTATTTTTCCTCTTTTTTTGGTGGAAGCCAGTGGAATGACAATCTGGATCACCGTGTTTCGCTTCCAAACCCAAGCTCTCAGTTAACACACCGGCCTGGTACGCCAGCAGATGCCGTCTAAGCCTTTAAATCGCACACTAATTGCACTAATTGAGCTAACAGTCTCTGTTTCGTCTCCCTACCCTGAGTCAACCAGCATCTTCTGGTACTGCTGTAGAGATCCAAGCTGTTGACTGTAGTGTTATTTTGTCAGCCATTAAACGATTCATCAGAGTCATTAATTGATTTATTACCGCTGCCTGCGAGTATAGCTTTGCAAATAAAGAAGGATGGAGGTCAGGAGGCAATGGAAATTGGACAAAACAGCACAGCCAGGAGCTGGGCACTTGAATTATCGATAGGAGCCCACTTGCGCAGGACCACTGGCATCAGGTTATGGAGGGGGAAAAAAGGGAAAAAAGGAAAAGATGTCTGGCTGTGCTACAAAGCTAGTTAGGGTCTTCAGCTACAATCTATGCAGGATGTAAAAAGGCTATTAAAGCCATCTTGTTTTCTTAACCTAATCCTTCAGGAGAAAGCAGGTTATTCTGCTGTATTAACTGTGCTGAAGAGCAGCAGGGAAGGAGCACTGGTGTGGCTGCCCCACACAGCTCCCCAGCCTCTGGAGCATCCCCACCAGCACTTTGGCGTCACCCAAATCTGCTTTGCCAGGCTGGCTGAGCCAGGAACACAACTCACCTCTGCTGTCCCACAGCCCTGGGAGGAGCTGTGGTCTGGTGCTTTTATTTATTGACTTTCTTTACTGCAGGGTTGAGGTCTTTGCAGGGCGTGAGGGTTTGCTGTGAGCAGGGTGCGGTGAGCGTTTCCTGCCCCCCGCCCTGCTCGGCCCCAGAGCAGCCCTGAGGCACCACCGAGGCCCTGACAGGGTTTTGGGGGCTGGATTTACAAAACCAGAGCAGGTGGGTTGAAATCACCTCCACTGCCAGAACGTTGCAGCTCCCAGCTCCCAGGTACCTGACTAATAAAAGGCAGCGCCCTACAGGAGAGGGCTTGGGAAGTTTTCTGGATATGTTGTCCACATATGGGACTGCTGGAAGGGATTCTTCCTCCTCATCCCCATTTGTGGACCTTGAAGAGCAGGCTGAAGGTGGGCTAAGGCACTGCACCCATCCTGCAAGGCTCTCAGTGTCGTGGTGAGGCAATGGTGGCAGGGCATCAGCCCCAGCTCATCACCCACCCAAACCTGCCATGCTTCACCAACACGAGCAGTGGTTCCTATTAACCACCTATGAAGAACAGGTTCCAACTGGTGGTAGTAACCCTGCCATTAAATGTGACCTGGTGTCTCCACTGCACCAGGTGTGCACCTTGCCCCAGCATCCCATGCTGGCTTTCACCAAACACTTATTTTTAATAAAAATAGCATGCCAAGAGTGGTGCAAGGTGCTGGCAGGCAGCAGAGAGGATGCTCCATTTGTGGGAAGCACCACCAGCACTGACTGCTTGGCCAGGCACAGCCTCCATTAGCCCAGAAGGGAGATGGGAAGAACAAAATTATCTTCATGTCACAGACCTAACACCAAACTAAGGATGGCTGGGTATTTCCTTTTTGAGCTCCAGCTGTTTTTGTCCTCACTCATCACCAGAAGAGTGGACCAGAGGATTTTGGATGCATCTCACACCTTGCCGCCACTGTGGGAGCAGCACAAGACTTGAGGGCAGCTGCCTGTGGTAGGAGCATGCAGGGGTGCTCAGGACATGCTGGTGATCTGGTATCTATCTGTCTCCTTTGATTTTATTTTTTTGCCTAGAGCACAGTCTTTGGAGCCTAAAGAAGAAACCAGCGTGCGGGTCAGGACTTAAGCAGGCTGCGTAAACAGGTAATACGGAATTTAATTGGACTCCAGTTAAGCCTTTTCATCTCGTTAAAGCTGCCTTCATCTTATATAGCCAGGTTTTAAATTTAATAATAGAACCCTCCCACACCTCGCAGTAACCCGATTAACGCTGGGGAGGACGACACGCCGAGCGCTTCCTCCGGACCCAGCCCTCAGATCCTCTCCCACATCAGTCCCCTCCATGGGTCGGTGTCAGTGCCTGTGTTGTATCAACGTGCACCAAAATAAATAGAACACCAGCCTGCTGCAGGTTCTGAGAGTGCGACTGCCAGCCCATGTGCCACCCACTGTGGCACCCACTTCAAAACTATGGTGCCTGCAGAGCCTCTCAGGTGGGCTCAGCAGTTTTTTTGGGGCACACTGTGCTCTCCAGCCAGGGTATGCCAGAAATCATCCTTCCTCCAGTGCAAGCCACTTGGCTGGATGCTCCATAAGACAAAACAAACCAATTTTGGTTTATTTTAGTGTAAGAGAAGGTACAAGAACACTGGGTTGAAGCTTTGTGTGTACCCAAGATATACAAATACCCCAAAACAGAATAAATGGGCTCATAGCAGTATCACCAAACCACCCAAAAACCATCACTGTGCTCCCACAGGACACCATGCTGTGCATACAAGTTCATCTTAATTACACTTCTACAACAGCACAAGCTTTTTGTGCTTATTTTAAATCCATCACCTGCGAGCTGCACGGCACACAAAGCTCCAGCACACACCCTGGTCAGGAACAGCCACGCTCGGCAACTTTTCCCCTCTCCTTTATGGAGAAAGAAACAACCAACCCCCAACCCTGTATTTTCCTTGAGCCTTAAAAAAACCCAAACCATGAAAAAAAAAAGGCACAGCAGTTGAATGGTGTTTCAAGCTAATACGGGGTTTTTTTGTTGGTTTTTTTTCTCCCCTCCCTTGTAAAGGATAATCTGAGACAGCAGCTCCGGCCACGAAACAATAGGATTTTAATCTCTTAAGTCGGCGTCCCCCTTATCCCCGGGAAGGAAACCCCTTCAGTCATTTACAAGTTTGTAAATAAGGCTCTTGGTAGCATCTCGCGGACATCTGCTCCGCCAGCCCGCCAGCGTTCCTGCTAACATTTACAAACATCCTTCCACAAACACCCAGCGCGCTCTGCTGAGCTGGCTTTCTCTAAATATATCCCAAGGAAATAACTTGGCAGGGCTGCAAAAATTTCACAGCGACCGAATTAAAGGGGGATGGAGAGCGGGGAGGGGGGGGGATAAGCATGGGAGGTGCAGATCAGACTAAATGCAATCAGGCTCAGTTTTGCACACGCGTGTGTACAAGGAGGTTTACACAGGGAAACTTGTGGGAAGTGAAGCTGGGCTTGCTGGAAGTGCTTCTCCTGACTCAGGAAGGGCTTTGCAGAGGAGAGCACTCCAGGGCTTCACACCATGTGGTTGGGTGTGCAGATTCACCCCATGGCAGCCCCATGGAGTGGCCCCTATCCCTGGTTTGGAGTGAAGATGATGGTCCTGGCTTTCCCACTGCCAGCATCCTCCCTGGCACAAGATCCACATCCAGCTACCCCTTAAAACCAGTGTATGAGACCAGTGTACGAACTCGCCCACTGCCAAACAGCTTAAATGGATCCCATGCAATTAGCACCCTGGAAAATGCTGTAAATATACAGGTATTAATTACTATCAATTCTCCTCTAATAATTCCAGCAACAGACAGGCCAGGCTCTTTTCCAGCAATCAATACCATCCATTTCAGGGTCTACCTGCCAAAAAAGTTATATAAAATAATTATATAAAATTTTCATTAGATAATGCAATTGCTTAGGACTATTAATCTACTGCTCATCTATCAGTGTGGGATGCTCAGCTCTGTGAGGGCCACCCAGCAGCTCCTTGCACCAACAACCTGCATTCCCTACTGCACTGGACACTCGCTGGTTCCACCTAAATGTGCTCCTGATGTACCCACACAAGACTTTATAGAAAGCTCACAGATTAATTTCAGATTTTAAAAAACATCACAATTCTTAAAACCAAACAGGAGATGTTCCCAGCAAGCACAGAAGTAATTTCCTGGAGTTTGCCACGAAGTTGTGATGGTTTCCAGTTCCACAGGACTTTACTCCCAGTGATGTCCCTTGCTCCACGCTGCAGTTTCTGGGGTGTAGCTTTGCGGGATTGCATGGCTGGATGCTTAGTGCCATGTGCACCAGCTCACCTTCCACTCTTCCCTTAAGCATCACAGCTAAAATCAAGTCCTCCCTGTTACCAGCCTGTGAAAATATTGGATTAAGGAAAATACTGCCTATCCTCACAAAAAAATAGCAATAATGTGGTGATGAGGTGCAGGGAGGCTGCTGGTGTTGGCAGCTGGACTTCTACTTCCCAGTGCCAGCTGTTCTCTGCTCCTCTGCCTTCTTCCAGATCAAAACTGCTGAGTGCATTTTGGAAGGGGTTGTAAGAAAAGCTAGATTTCAATTGGTAATCCAACTCAAGAAGGAAAAATAATAATAACCCATGACTTTAGAAAAATGCCACACCGCTGCACCACGTGCATTTGAAGAAAACTAGTTTTAACTTGTCCAAAGGATTTACTGACAACTAACGAGGATATTGCCAATCCCATTGGCAAAACACCCCAAAGGCATCCGGAGTCCAGCAGTGATTTCCCCATTAAGGATGGGAGCAGGTTACAAATATATTTTTCAAATTTTTTTTTTTCCAAATTTTTGCCACCTTGTGTTGCAACCAGTTGATCTCATCATTTGTTCTTTGCAATCAAAAATAACACAAAACAAGCTGGGAGTTTGCATGGGGAGTCAGTGATGCCTGGTAACTAACCCTCATCCAAATCCAGGGAAGAGGGTGAGACCCTCTTTCCCAGCAACTGCCTTGTAGTGCAGAGAAACACCGTGACCTCCCTGGAAAAACATCCTTTCCCATTGTCTGGGCAGCTGGATGCTATGGGATGGAGCACTGGCACCCCAGCAAAGCATCCAGCACTTCCCACCCCCAATCCAGCCAGGGAAGACCAGGCCCTGGCTTTACCCCACGGGAAAACATCCCAGTTTTCTCCATCCTCTCCCGCCGCAGGGAAAGAGAGGAGAGAATTAATGCAAATACTGCCATTCTTGTCGTGCACTTGAATGCCAAAATATCCCATTTGCTTAAGCCTATTTTACTGCGAGCAGCTGCCCCAGTATTATTCCCCGACACCAAAGGCAAAGGGCAAAAGAAGTTGGTCTGGAGCAGGTGAACACCATCTGCCTGTCCCTGACAAGATGCTCGTGGCCACCATCTTCGTGTAATAGCACAAAGCCTGTCTGAGTGCCTGTGAAAGGTTACAGCAGCGCTTTCTGAGCAGTGCCGTAACCTTTCGCGGGTTTTGTGTACCCACGGAGGCGGCCAAGCATCCAGCCCCGCTCGCAGCGGCCCCTGATGGGTTTGCCTGCTGATCTGTGAAGTTTTACCACAGCAAGACCTTAAAAAAAGGAATAATTAAAAAATAAAAGTAAAATAAGAAAGAAAAAAAAGAAAAAAAATCTCCTTCTCTAACAAAGCAGCAGGTTAACAAAAAAGAAATCGGCGTTTTTGAAGGTGGCTCTGTGGATGTTTGGCGGTGCTTTGTAGCACCTTCTCTGCACAGCATCTTCCATGAAAAATGCTGTTGAAGGAGTGGAAATGCCTTAAATTGAGGCAGAGGTGGCAGCTGAACTTAACTAAGGGCTGTGACTTGCTGCATGGGGACAAAGTCCAGCACATCCTATAAACCCTGGCGAGGCGGATGGCGAGGGAGGCGGTGGACTTTGCACGGGAGCAGCCAGCACTGCTGTGTCCAGACCTGGGGCAGCCTTCAGAACCCTAAATTAACTGGGATGGATGGACTCAGAGTAGATTTGAGGACTGCTGTATTCAGTAACAATGATGGCTATGGGCCTTTGTCCTTGCCACCCACCCAAGCGGCACCCATCCTATAGGACTCACCCTCCTGGGAGCATTGCCATGACTAACCCTCTATGTTTCTGTACTTTTGATTCATCCCAAGAAGCCAGTAAGGCCTTAGAAATCCTTAATGAGGCTGCAGTTGTACTCCAAGAGCCAACCCAGACCTTGACAAGCCATTGCTGGGACAGCAGCATTGGAGCACCATGAGGAAAGCTGCTGGCAAACCCCAATCCCAAGCAAGATGGGTTTTGCGACTGAGTGATGATGGAGAAAAGCCATAATGCCTTGGCATGACTCCCATGATTTCCAGGGTGATGTTTGAAAAATGGTGAAAATATTCTGCCCTCCACGCAGACCTTTTCACTGACATCCTGCCTTAGGAAAGGAGCCACAGAACATCTTGCATGCTGGCATCCCTGCAGTGTTTTGCTGTGGAGCAATGGAGCTGTGGTGCATCCTGGATCCCTGCAGTGTTTCACTGCCCAGTTTGGAGCTGCAGAACATCCTGCATCCCCACATCCCACAGCAGCAGTGATGACCCTCCCCAAGCAGTGGATGGCCACCAACAAAGTCACAACACACACAACTTTCCAAGTGCTGTGTCCCAGGCTCATGCATCCCTGGGGAGCGGGTCTGTCCGAGCAGCGTGGACTGATCATCCTTCATACTCTTTCCATGCACCTTGAGCAAGCAGCTCAGGTTGGAAACACACTGAGTGCAAGGGAAGGTGCAAGATGTGGGTGTGAGGTGCTGGCAGGAGGAAAATCCCAGCTTTCCTCACCACCTGCCAGCACAGGATCCCATCCCAGGCCGTGGGCATCGCTTCACCCCAGCAGAACCAAGACTAAGCTGCGACTCCAGGGGCACACACAAACCCAAAGCAGTGCTAATCGTCCCCAGAAATCATCTTTGTGCATCTGCCGGGGTCAGAGATGAGGATTTTTGGGGAGGGGGGATTGCAGCAACTTTCCCCTCCTCTCCTCTCATCTAATCCCCCAGGCTAATCCCTTGCAGCCATATGGAGCCCTCACATCCCAAACCTGCTCCCAGGCTGCCCCTTTGCACCCTCCCTGCCCCTGGGAGCAATGCTTTGGACCTCAAAGGTGGTGTATAAGTGGATAGAGGGTGTGATCCCCCTTCCAGACCCCTGAGAGAACCCCCAATCACTCTACACATATGGTTTCTGATTAAAATTCACATTAAAACACTCAAAATCAGGCAAGCACAGCCCCATGTCTGGTGTTCCCTCCCCTTTTTCAACAGTAGGGTTTACAGCAGTTATTTGTGGGTGCTGCCCCCCAGAAATAGTGTTTCCCAGGTTTGATAATTGCTCAAGGCATTTCAAAATTAATAGAGCAGCTAGAGCAAAGGACAGGAGGAGTAAATCTGATGTAAGTCACTGTGTAATTCAGTGTTGTTCCCAAGAACTGGTGGCTTTCTCCACTGCCAAAAAGAAGCCAGGGGCTAAGCTAGATTGGAGGGGGTGCAGATCTCCCCTGGTAGGCTGGGATTTCTTGGGAGGGGGAAGGTGAATGGGAAGAGGCATTTTAACCATTTCAGCATGTTCTGGAGGAGAAGAGATGCACATCCATGGGATAAGAGGGAACTCCCCACACCACCTCCCCTCCTGCTCTGCTGCCTCTTGCCTGCCTTAACCTGGGGATCAGAAACACTGCTCTGAAGTGGCCTCATGTTTTATTTACCTTAACACCAGCTCCCTGCACTGCTTTGGTGTCGCTGGCACTGGTGATCCAGGCACAGCTGAGCTGCAGGACTTCCCCATGGAAAAGTCCTCCTGGGGTTGCACAACTGACAAGGTGCACATTGGGGTAGGGGAGAATTTCTGATAAAAATACAGGTTTTTTAAAAATCACTGTTTTCTGCACAGAGCAGTCTTGTTAGATACAACTCCAAGCCACATCACCCTTAAAGCTTACAAAACATTAATTATTTCTCTTCTAAGAGCACCTCTCCCTGTCAAAACACAGTGGTTAATACAAACCCCCCATTTATGAACTGGGAGTTTTTTGAAGCCAGCTCTGGAGGGACCCTATAAAACCAGCGTGCAAACCCCTGCCCCCTGACCCAGCAATAAACTGGTACGTGAGGCAGGAAAACTTAAAGTCTGGAGAGCAAGGGAAAAAAAAAAAAAAAAAGAAAAAAAAGAGCCCCAGGCTTTCAGACAGCAGAGAGGGGGAGGGAGCGATGTGAGAGCTGAGCATCACTGCAAGGTCTTGTTTAGACTGGCAGTGCTGGGAAACACCTGGCTACAGATCTGGTGAGTGGAGTTCAAGGGATGGACCAGGATGAGGAGTGGAGGGTGCACAGATTTGGTGGTCATGGCTGTGAATTGCTGGTGGAAACTTCCTGACAGGCTTTTTCTCTTCTGCTTTTTTCACATCCACCATTTGATATCCACAGGTAAGAACAGCTCCTTCACTCTCCAGAGCCAGAGCTGCTCTTGCAACACCCTGACACAAACCCAGGCATGGGCTGGCAGGTCAACACTGGTAGCACAGCCCCCACAGCACTTCCTCTCCATGGTGACATCCTGGAGCACCAGCTTGTGATGCTGACCAGTCCTCAGTCCCCAAAACTGAGCATCCCAAAACATTCCAGCTTTGAGAGCTGCTGCCCCTCACCTCCCTAAGAGCAAAACCCCTCTAAACTCCACAGGGAGCTACAGGGAGACCCTGAGCTCCCCAAAAGACAGAGAATGGCCCATGGCATTCCAGTTAGATTTCGTAGGTCCTTGTAAAGGCTGGAGAGAACTCCCCATCCCCTGCTCACCCCTTCTGGGGCACCCTGCAGATTCCCAAGCACTGGTGAAGCTCCAGGGCTCTTTGGGGTTTCTCCCTCCCTTTATCCCGGTGGGACAGGACATCCACCATAGCAACCCCCAGCACCCACCAGGCTTTCGGTGGGCAACAAACTCTCCTGGGAAAACTCTTCCCAGCTGCAGCATGGAAATGACACGAGGGGCTTTTGTGCAGGCAGCACCCTGCTAAGCCACACAAAGCTGGGAGCAGGGGGGTTCAAAGGCTCCCGGTGCAGGGAAGGGGCCCCTCCATCTTCCCCCCTCCCCGGGCACCGGCTTTTGTATCGCCTTGGCCGGATTCATCAACTCCCCTGCCGGAGCTGGCTGGGGCCTCCTCCGCCTGCAATCCCTGCGGATTTTACCTCCGGGCAAGAGCAAGGGGGGGAGAAAAAGGGGGGGCAGCCCAGTGCCTTAAAAGAGCCTGGTAAAAACAACAGACTGCAGTTGGGGGATAGATACACGATGGCTTTAAAAAAGCACACCGCGCCGAGGAGAGTTTGATGGCTCTGCCAAAAGGAAAGAAGTGTCTTCCCACTTGCAAACAAGAGTTAATTATAGAAAAAAAGGCCCAGGAAAGTGTTAAAACCATCTGTGCCATGAGGAAGAGGCTGGGGCTGGGCGGGTGAAGGCAGCAGTGCTGACAGCTGCTGTGTACAGGCAGCCTGGACCGCTCCCCCGGCGCCGCACCGTGCCCTGCCATCCTCCTGCCCTGCCATCCTTGCTGTGACATCCTCCTACCCTGCCATCCATGCCCTGCCATCCTTGTCATGCCATCCTCCCGCCCTGCCGTTCCTGCTGTGCCATCTCTGTCATGCCGTCTTCCCGCTCTGCCCTCCTTGATGTGCCATCCTTGCCGTGCCATTCCCACTATGCCATCCCTGACACACTATCCTTGCCCTGCCATCCTTGTCATGCCGTCCTTGCCCTGGCATCCTTGCCATGCCATCCCTACTATGCCATCTCTGACACACTATCCTTGTCATGCCATCCTTGATATGCCATCCTTGTCGTGCCATCCTTGCCACGTAATCCCCACTAGGCCATCGCTGACACAGGTCCTACCTGCCCTGGCATGTACTGTCTGCAAGTCCCCAGCAGGATCCTCACCCACAACAGCCTCCCTCCTGCAGGGGTGCACAGGGCAGGAGCTCCAGGCTCATCAGGAAAAGCCCCAGAAGTAGCCTGGATGGCACAGAAGGGACCTCCCTGGGATGCACAGTGCAGCCTCACCAGGAGATCTGTTTTAAATACGTCCCACTGAAGCATCACACCGGTACACCCCAGGAGAGAGACCTCAAGGCACCCATTTTCACCCCAAACCCTAGAGAATCATGGTCCAAATGATGATGTCAAGTGCTCTGCAGTGCCTCCACCATCTCCTCAGCAAGGCTGAGGATGGACATGCCTGCTGCCGTGGGAAGCACGGGATCCACAGGAGGCCAGACCAGCCCGCAGGGCTGCGCACAGCGCCTGACCCCGCAGCCGGATCCCAACCGCTTCACAAATATTTACCTAGCTGGTTTTTAAACAAACCCCAAATGCCAGAGAGTTTAAAGTCCATGTCCTAAACAGCTCCTGTCTTGCTCTTGCCTGCCCTTGGGTCCCCAGCTGCCTGCCCAGGGAGCCTCCAAGCCCCTGCACCCTGCCCCAGTCCCTGGGTTTAAAGAAAATGCAGGCAGCCAGGCTGGAGGCAACACTTCTGTCCCTGATTTTATTAGGGACATTCAGGCTGGATGATGCCTGAACATGCAACTGATGCATTTCAGAGGAGCCCTCATGTTGAGGAGCTTCCATATAGATTCATCGTAGAAAATAATTAGCCATAATTAAGGGCTTCTGGTTTATGGCTCCAACAATTGTTTAAATAGCAGAGCCCTGTTCAAATTAAGTTCAGGGCTCACCAATTAATACTTCTCTACCCTGCTATGGTTTAGTTTCAAGCTTCTGCTCAGAGAGCAGCCTGGGCTGCTCAGATCAGGGCTGCTGCTCCTGTTAACGAGCAAAGGAGCTGCATTGTTGGGCCTGGCCCCAAAATCACTTTGTTTTGAAGCAAAAACCTGTTGCAGGTAAGAGAAGGGAAGAAGGAATGGAAGCATAAAACTGACGGGAGACATAACAGTGGATGAAGAGCAAGAAAAGGTGTTGACAGTCTGTAGATGGCTCTGAGACGTGACATGGCACCAATGCCCATGGCACAGACGGATCAGCTGGAATCTTGGCTCACCAAGTCTGAGTTTGAGGCAGTTTCAGGCTCTTCTGTGTAACAACTACCCACCAGACCAGCCCCCGCCCCACCTGCGGTGCTTCCTCCCTATGGACAACATATGGCACGTCTCACCTCATTAGAGACATAACTAGCAGAAATAATAAGCAAGTCTTTACACAAAATCTGAACTAGTGCACCAGAATAGGCTCTTCAGCACTGAGGTTTTTTGGTGTGTCCCACCAAACCCTGTTCCAAAATCCAGCTGTGCATCTTGGAGCCTGCTCATCCTCCACGCCACCAGGCTGGGCAATATCAACTGGGCAAAGTAGAGTTAAATGTGGAGATCAATATTCATATCAAGGCAGCTTCTGAGAGGTTTCAGTTGGTTAAATAGCCTTGAGATTTTGGCTATGAAAGGCAGTGCTGCTGACGTGGCTGTAGGTGCACTCTGGGGTCATCTATACAATTGTGATCTCCGGAGGAAGTTGCTGACGAGAGGGAATCATAGAATCATTTATGTCAGAAAAGACCTCTGAGAACATTGAGTCCTACCGTGCTCCCAGCCCTGCCAAGCCCACCACTAAACCATGTCCCCAAGGGCCACATCTACACAGCTTTTAAATCCCTCCAAGGATGGTGACTCCATCACTGCCCTGGGCAGCCTGTTCCAAGGCTTGACAAGCTATTCAGCGAAGAAATTTTTCCTAATATCCCATCTAAACCTCCTCTGGTGCAACCTGAGGTCATTTCCTCTCATCCTGCCTGTTCTAGCAGTCCCAGGCTGTTGGGATAGGAACCCCTCATGGGTGGAAACCTGCAAGCAGCTCCACAACATACACACTAAAACTTCACTTTTTTCCACTTTTTAATTAACACCAGCCCTCCATTAGCACTGGTGAAGGGGTATGCCACTGTCCACCACAAGGCAGCACACTGTGATGCAGTCCCACCACCCAGTCCCACCAGATAAAGGACAAGAAAAGAGGAGCCCATACAATGGCCTGCTATGAGTTTTGTCCCCAGCATGGTGGGGACATCACATGAGGATGCTGGCCCGCAGCCTGGACAGCTTCTCCTCTCCAAGGCAGATCCTGAAGCCACCTCAGGGCCACCAAAGAAAGGCCAGATGATGCTACAAATCAGTAAAAGTCTTTCCACTCCTTGATTTGAGGAAAAAATGTCTTTTCACCTGTGTCTGCTTCCTCCAGCAGAAAAAAACTTTAGAGACTCCTAGGAGCAAAACTCCAATGCTCCTCTGTCACCCAAAAAGGCATCTCCATAGACATGTGGGGCCTGCCCAGAGGCACAAACTGGGAGCACTGCTGGCTCCTGCCAGCTGCAGGGTTTTTCTGAGTATGATTGAGGAGCACCGTGGGAAGCACACACACAGAAAACAGCCATATCATAAACCAACTCAACTTCATGACCTGAACGCTTTAAGACATAGCAGGAGCCTTTGTACTGTGGCCATAACTGCAATATATCAGTTAGCCATCGCTTCCACTAAGATCTAGTGCTCCAGATCTCACAGCAAATGCTGACTTAAAGACCCATATCAAATACATTATGATACCACTGTTTCCCGTTACCCACGCTGATGATTCAATTAATTTAAAAACAGCAGTGAAATTTAATTTCACCATTAACCCTGCAATCCCCAGCAAACACCAGCTGGGAAGGCAGCAGCCACCTGCCCAAGTTTGGATGGACCAGAGTGGTAAGAATAAAGTGAAGGGATAAAAGATGAGGAAATACAGATGTGAGAAGCAAAATGGGGCAAAGCAGGTTCTTTTCTAAACTCTCTGAAGGGGAAGAAATATAGGAAAGTTTGCAGGACAGACAGGGAGCAGATGAGGGGTTGCAGAGCAGCACCTGCAAACGGCTTCACTGGGAACAGGCTCTTGCCAAGAAAGGTTCACTCTTCTTCTTCCGCCTCCTTCCACAGGCACCACTCAGACTCAACAGGGTCCTGCCCAACTCCAAAGACAAACGCTATGCAGAGCACAAAATACACTAGCAGACACCCCCTGAAAGGGCAACCCCCAGAGCCTGCCCAGGCCTTCCCTTGGATCCATCAGCAGGGCCAAGGGTTAACAAGAACCATCAAATGGAGTGCAAGCTGTTCTTTCACAGGGGTAAAAGGTTGCCCTTTGGAGCTGTGCAGTGATGGTCTGCACGAAGGCTCATGCCCCAGGTCAAGTGGGGCTCACCCAGGGCTTCATCAGCCCAGCTCACCGCAGAGGAACAGCACAGAAGGGACACGGCCGCCCGATGAGCTTCCCTCCCCGACACGTGGCTGGAGAAGAATAGTTAGCCCAAGCAGAGCTCTCCCATCTGCTTTTGTTTTCCACTCTTCAGTCCTGGGCTCTGCTAAAGCCCCTGAAGTCACCGGGCATCTGTTCTCCTCCACCCATCGCAATCTGCCAGCCACCACCACTCTGACAGCCATCCATCACGCTGTAACACGCTGACCACCAGACCCAGTGGGACATCATTTTCAAGTCAAATGCAGCAGTTAGCATAAAATAAAGCATCACCCTGGTTTGTTTTTTTCTTTTTTCCCCCCGTTACTGACAATCCTGCAGCTGCAGCAAGGGACTCTGTATGCAACAAAAGTGAAGGGGGGGGAAAGGCACAGGAAAATGGCAATTCTACTCTTCTGAGTCATAACAATTATGACGTTGTGATAAGAAACGTTTTCTATGAATTTTTAAGTACCAGTAATCCTGTTTTGCAATTGTCCCCTGGGAACAAGGCGACAGATTGAATGGGGCTGACAGTTATTTCCATCCTGACGAACGCGGCTCCGACGCGCCGTCCCCGCCCTCCAAACTTCCCGGCCCAGCACTCAGCTCACCTCTCCAGCTTGTTTGGTGGAGCTGGCTTGGCCACTGGTGTGACTGAGGACGACCCCAAATATCCTCTGAAACCACCCCACTGGCTCCAAGCCCCAAGCATATACTCTACTCTGCACCGTCCAACAGCACGCACAGGGAGGAGGTGCACCCGTGAAACCCCTTTTCCCTGGACACACAGCCATGCCCTCAAGAAAGCTTCAGCTGTGAGCTATGAGGTGAGTTGAGTTGAGCATCTTGGTTCCCCTGATCCTGCCACAGCAAACACCCTTGGAGGTCCAGAAAAGATGGGGATCAACAGGGAAAGCACTGCTCGATGTTTTGCTACTTGAGATTCCAAAATTTTCACCACCACTCTAAAACTCTGCAGATTTATCTCATTGATACAGGAGAGAAGGCGGCAGGAAACACCTTTTTGTTCAAGTCTTTCAGACTGGGAACAAAACCAGCTCCTTTTACCTCTTTTGTAAAATGAGCACCGTCATCAGAATCAGTGCTGAGGAGCGAATTTGTTTTGCAGAGGATCAAATAAATAATGGATGACGAAGGAAAGCTGCCACGGCGAGACTGCTCGGGAGATGCTCTGCTCTAGGCAGCCTTTCCCGAAATTCTCCCAACATCCTCACACTGGCTCCAGCTCCAGCAGTGCTCCCCAAAGCCAGGTACCAAGGGGTGATATGGCCAAAGTGACATTCTCCAAGACATCAGTGATTCGTGGCTGTTGTCTTTGGCAATCTGTACCAATGATGGGAATGTGTTTTAATTGCTGCCAAGCAAGGAAAGAGATGTGGGATGTGCTCCTGCCAACCCAGGGCATTGCGTGGGCCCTGGGAGTCCAGCAGCCTGGCACAGAGCAGCACCCCTACAAGAAAACCCAGCTTGCTGTCCTGTGTTGGCCATTCTCAGCCACCAGCCTGTCAGTAAGTCTCAATCCTTTCAAATTTTTTTTTTTTTTTTTAAAAAAAAAGGAAACACTAAGTTTCTGCTTCCCTGCAAACAGTCACCCCTTGCCTCTACCACCTCCACCCTACAATGGCTCTGTACCATCAAACCAGCACCCAGCAAGTGTGGGGGTGATGCCACACGCCCACCTACAAGGGAAGCCTGGGCCTTCAGTGCTCTATAGCCAGGAAACATTAAAATCAGCCTGTCAATTTACATGCAAATTTATTTTAGATGCGACAGAGGGCTTACAAAAGAAGGTGTACTAGATGCTGTTTGCTTCTGCTAAGGCTGTCGTGGTTTGGCTCCCAAAAGTAGTGGATGGGTGAGCTTGAGGGGTAGGTGCTGGGATGCAGAGGCTTTCACCTCTGGATCAGTCTCTGGCTGAAACCCAGCTCCCCAAGGACCAAAAACCCTCAGTGTGAGGGCAGTGCAAGCTGCTGCTGGGGGAGCAGTGCAAGCACAGAAGCATTGTTGAATTGTGAGAAGCATGCTCACCACCACTGCCCCTCTGCCTGGCAAGCCCACCTTGGTAAGATTCCTCCAGAATCCTTTGTCTTGTGCTTTGTTTCCCCTCCCTGAGCCTGGGGAAGCTTTCCTCCTCTCCTCCTCCCCTCCTCCCTGTCCCCAGCACCCAGCAGGTCCCCGGGGCGGTTTCTCAGAAAGCACAACCGTTTCTGCAGAAAGTTTGGCAGTTCGGGCCAATGGCAGGAGTTCCTTTAATCAACACAAATGGCATTTTCTGCAGATAAGTCTCCCACTCTTGGCCGCCAAGAAAAAGCCAGTCGGACAGCAGCAGGGAAAAAAAAAACCAAACAAAACCCAACACAACCCCCCCCACTACACACAGAGGCTGCAAAGTCACCGCACAAGCTCGCAGGGTGATTATTTATAGCCTTTCCCTCTGCAAAAGCCAAAAATAATTGTTCCAGCCCAATTAATGAATTTCTGAATGCTGGGCTCAGGGGTAGCCACCAAAGTGCAGCACTTTTGAGCTACCTGCAACGTATTGGACTCTAGAACAATGTATTTAAGAAGGGACAAAACTTATTTTGCAGGAGCAACTGCAGACAGAGAGCAGCAGCAGCCCTGCAGACCCCAAGGTCAGTGGTGAAGGAGGGAGGAGGTGCTCCCTGAGCAGAGATTCCCCTGAGCCTGTGGTGCAGCCCATGGTGAGGCAGCTGTGCCCCTGCAGCCCATGGAGCTCCATGGGGCAGCTGAGATCCCCCTGCAGCCCATGGGGAACTCCAGGCTGGGGCAGGGGGATGCCCAAAGGAGGCTGTGACCCCATGGGAGGGACCCACGCTGGAGCAGTTTGGGAAGAACTGCAGCCTGGGGGAAGGACCCATGTTGAAGAATTTTGTGAAGGACTGTCTCTTGTGGGAGGAACCCCATGCTGGAGCAGGGAAGAGTGGGAGGAGTCCTCTCCCTGAGGAGGGAGGAGCAGCAGAGACAACTATGATGAAGTGACCACAGCCCCCATTCCCTGTCCCTCTTTGCTGCTAGCAGGAAGGAGGGAGAGAAAACCAGGAGTGAAATTTGGCCCAGAAAGAAGGGAAGGTGTTTTAAGATTTAGTTTGTATTTCTCATTATCATTTTCTGATTTGATTGGCAATAAATTGAATTAATTTTTACTCAAGTTGAGTCAGTTTTGCCTGTGACAGTAGCTGGTGAGTGATGTTGCCCTGTCCTTATCCAACCCATGAGCCTTTCGTGGTATTTTCTCTCCCCTGTCAGCTGAGGAGTGACAGAGTGGCTGTGGGGGGCACCTCGCACCCAGGTGGGGCCAGCCCAGCACCTGCAAGTGTCACCTGGTGAGGGGGGATGGCTGAAGGCCAGGGGCAGCTCTTGAGAGCCCAGAGCTGTGGGCATGGCAGCGCTTCCTGCATGCCAGGGTTTGGTCAGGAAGGATGTGTCTCATGAACTAACCTCCATGGGGTTGAACTGGAGCTCCCAAGAGGCTCCCCAGTAAAGTGCTGGGCTCTAACAAGGTTTAACTACAGCCAGAGCTGAACCCCAGAAATGCCTGTGAAGGTGTGACCATGGTCACCAGCTGGGAACAAGTGTGGGAGAACACTGAGCTGGGATCCTTCCACCCCGTCCCAAAGCCCAGCAAGACCAAAAACCTTCTGCAGCCCCCTCCTCAGGCACCTTCCCCAGACATTTCTGCCCTCCCTCAGGTTCCCATTTCTCCTCACAAGCCCTCTGGTTTTGTTTGGAGAGCATTATTCCTTCTCCACAAGCTCAACCCACTCAGCCACTGCTGCCTTTTCTATCAGCAGGAGAGGAGCAACTGCATTTGCATGGGAAGAGAGGGGGGAAAAGCATCAGGCATTCTCTCCAAGTTCCCAAGTTCTGCAAGCAAACCTTCTCTAATATTAAAAAAAAATTACATTGTCCTGGGTTTGGCTGGGATAGAGTTAATTTTCTTCCTAGTAGCTGGTACAGTGCTGTGTTATGGATTCAGTATGAGAACAACGTTGATAACACACTGGTGTTTTTGCTGTTGCTAAGTAGTGCTTACTCCAAGTCAAGGACTTTTCAGCTTCCCATGTTCTGCCAGTGAGGAGGTGCACAAGAAACCACGAGGGAGAATGGCCAGGAGAGATGACACAAACTGGCCAAAGGGACACTCCACACCACAGAATGTCATGTCCATGTTCCCCCATAAACTGGGGGATTTGGCCAGGAAGCTCAGGGGCAGGCTGGGCATTAATCAGTGGGTGGTGAGGAATTATACAGTGCATCAGTTATCTATTTTATGTTTTACTTCTGTCTATCTTTCTGTCCTTTTTCATTTCTACTGTTATATTTTACTTCAATTAATAAGCTACTCTTATCATAATCCATGGGTTTTACTTTCCCATCCTGCCCCCCCATTCTCCTCCCCATCCTACTGGGGCAGAGGTATGAGCAAGATATATGGTACTTAATGTGGTTTAATCCCAATCAGCAAATCATATATACAAATATACCCCATATATGGCATGTGTGACAAACATTCATAGACCAAAACTGCTGGTGGTGGAGCCAAGCCAAGTTCAGGGCTCCATAGTTGCTGTCCTTGCAGTTAAAACTGATCTTCCAGGATGGGTATCACACATCCTGGAAATATTCATTTCTTGGCTACCCCCTAAACAAGCCAACCACCCACAACCCAGCACGAGCCCCAGGCACAGCTGCTCAGGACATGGCTGCCTTTAGAGAGAGAAAGCCTGGGGTCCCTCTGCAGCCCATCTCTGTTTGCTGGTGTGACCCAATGAGAAGTCTCAAAAAAATACCAGTTTTGTAAAAACTGGTAAAGCAGAGAGAAACCCAACTGCTCTTGTGGCTCCAGAAGAGCTGAAGAGCCAGCAGAGGAACTCATGTGGGAACCCAGAGGTGTTCCCACAGAAAACCCACAAATAGACACATTGCTTTCTTTTTAGAGACACCATATACTTTTTCTTTACTGAGGGAGGAGTTTGCCTTTGGTATCCCCCTTGGGAGGACTGGATGTGTCCTGCTGAGCTGCTCTCATGACAGCCAACACCCGAGGTCCCTGTGAGAGGCACCCTACACTACTGTGCCAGCAGGTGCTTCCAACTCAGGCAGCCAGCAGAGCTGCAGATGCCTAAACCCACCAAAACCTGCCCATTCCCTTTCCACATGAAGGTGCTTCCCTTCCACATCCCACCCCATGAGCATCTTCACCCTTGGATGACCCATAGAGAGAGAGGCGCACATCCTGCTGGGAATCTGCCTCCATGGGACGCCTCCAAGCAGCACGAGATGAAGCTCAAGCACGCCAGCGTGGGCTACAAACCGACCTAGAGGACCCCAGATGGGAGGAATTCGGGGCAGGGGGACCCTATCTTTACCCCTGCAAAGCGTGGTCCCCCCCTTTCCCGCGAGGCAGCGCCGGCTCCAGGCGCTCCCGCGCTCCAAGCGGAGCAGATGGCACGCGCAACACTTACGGCTTCGCTTTCCAGCCGCCATCGCAGAGCTGCTGCTCAGCAGG
>VXBI01002468.1:55998-67692 GCA_013397375.1 Toxostoma redivivum
CCCCCCCGCTCCCTCCCCGAAAGGCAACAAAAAGTCAGGTTATGCATATGAAATGGGGGCAAACAAAGCGAAAATGGAACTTTTTTTGCCTTTGTATTTTTTTTCCTCTGGTGGCCTCGCAGACGCCGGGCAAGCCCTGATGCCTCGACAAGCAGCCGGCAGCCCGGCGCCGCACAGGAGGGGACAGATGGCCGGCGCAGAGACGTCGGGATGGAGGCCATGGGCACCCGTGGCCACCCCACCAGCTCTGCTGCAATCTGTGGCCAGGAGCATCCAGAACAGGGATACACAACTTGTGCTCTGCGGCCATAAAACAGAATGATATAAACAGCCCCTTCTACATGCGAGGATCATGTCCCAGTGGGGTGATGGGGGGGATCACGGTTCCTTCCTCTGGGAGAATAAAACCCCACTCAGAACGCACATCAGGCAGGGAGCCCTAAATCTTGCAGCTTGCTGGGTTAAGAGTGAGACCTGTGAGCAATAAGGGGGAAAAAAAAAGGAGTAAAGCAAATGCACAGGCAGCACAAGAGAGGGGAAAAAAAAAAAAGGAGGGAGAGGAGAAAGAGGCATGGAAAGGAGGAGAAAATGTGGAGCGGCATAAATCAGGCGCGGGGGGAGCTGGGGAGCACAGCAGCACGTGCTGCGATCCAGGCGCACAGGCAGCGCACGCGGACGGCTCCTGCTGCAGGCTGAGCACTGGGAAGCACCGGCCCCACACCCCAGAGAAAGGGCCCCCAGCCCCTCCTGGTGCTAATTCCGTGTGGGGTATTGGCCAGCACACTGGCATTTCCATGTTGAAGTCTCTTTGGGAAAGAAAAAAGCCTCTGTTGGTGCTGGCGTAGAAGATACTCGCTCGATGGTAAAAATTACAAGGGTTTTTGCACCCTTCTTCCCACCCTCAGGTCAGGTTGGGGACAGTAATTCCTGCTGAATTCCCCTTAAATGGGAGCAGCAAAATGGAAACTTGGTCCCAAAAGCCACTGTCTTCCCACCAGCCTGCTCGAAATTATTATTAATGAGAGTGGCAAGGCTCAGTGCAAACCCAGCTTTGCTCCCACTGAGGAGTGGGATGGAAGCAGTGAGATGGACTTACACCATGCTAAGTGGCTGCTGGTATTGCTGCCCGGCTGTCATCCTGCCCTCTGACCTCACCTCCATGCCAGCACCCCTGCACCCTGCCAACCAGCTGACAGGAGAAACTTAATTAGCCATGTCCATCAACCCCAAACATCTGTAACCAGCAATATTTACAACCAGAAATAAAGAGGAGTGACCTTCGCCGTGTTGAAAGACAGTTGGGTTCTTGTATTACAACAGTGGGGACAGGCAAAATTCATTATCTCTAATAGCCATCCTTATAACCAGATTAAACACAAAGGCAGCAATTCCATATTCTCTGACCTGCCACTGTCCCCTTCCTGAGCAGAGGGGAACTCCCCCTGCCACAGCACTGCTCACACGTTCAGCTGATGTTTATGCATGTGGCCATCTCCATCCCTCCCACCCGGAAAAGACAATGCCCTGGCTCATCCCACCCCAAGGGCTGGGACACCCAGCTGGGGTCACACCTCTTCTGGTCCTTCTGCAGGCAGCTCTAAGGAGATGCTCAGCTCCCCTATGAACACTCTGGAGATACCAGGGGTAAGCTCCCTGCTACACCAGGAATGCTGTGCTGGAGATGTTTGCTCACAGGATGCAAGCGAAAAGCACCCAGTTTCCAGAGTACAACCCTCCAGAAATCACCATTGTCACGGCCCCATGCTTGGACATCTCCAGGCACGAGGGCTTTTGTCCTGAAGATACAGCCAAGGCTTTCACCTCTGGCTGAGAGATCCTCGTGGTGCCAATCACCAGCCAGGGAGACAGAGCCTGTTATTTTCATCAGAGAATGTTCTCTGTGGGGACCTTCAGCAGCCAGCCAGGAGAAACAAGCCACTGGAGAAAACCTGAGCCTCCTAATGGCTCTTCCTCCACCGGCTCCCACAGCAGTGTGAAGGCAGCTCCTTCTCCAGAAGATGAGCACCAGCGGGGCCAGCTGGTTTCTCCAGTGTTCAGCAGCAACAAGTCAAACTGCTTGGAAAACACTTAAGGTTGGAGGGGAAGCTTCAAATGGACCAGGCGGATGATGCACCACGCTGGAGCAACGGTAAAAGTTAAAATTAATTAGCTGGCAGGATGACAAAGAAGCCATTGTGCAGCATGGTGGAACAATCCAAGTACAAAGGCTTTATATAAGTCATGTTGAAAACTCCTTGATGACTGCAGGTAAGGACAGACAAGCTGTCAGGACGTGCCACAACACCCTGAAGGGCTCCGGGACAAGCAAGTAAATCTGCTTTTAATGATGAAATGAGTCTGGGAGCCTCAGCCTGGACCTTCTCTCCAGCAGAGACTGGCAAAGGTGTGAAGCACCTGGGTGTTATTGGTGCTGTAATACCCAGGATAAAACAAAACCATCTGTTTTGGGGTTTCCATGGAAAACCTGAGCTGGGCTAAAGGGACCCATATGCACCGTGAAGCAGTGTTTGCTTCCTTGTGAGCTCCCACCTCCATCCCCAACTGTATCTCGCAAAGCACATCCCTGCCAAAAGCCTCCATGAGGAGACCAAGCATTCCAAAGCGTGGCTGTCCCTGCCCCAAACTAGACCCCAAAAGGGTCTCACAAAAGCTGACCTACCTCCTGATTCACACCTTGCAAAGGAAGACCCCAACAGCCAAAATGTCTCCAGCACCAAGAGACAGACCCAGTTTCTGCTCCTTAGGGAGGAGCAGGCACTCCCCCAGAGCCATGGGGACATAGACGAGGGGCTGAAGCTGATGGAGAGTCCCCACAAGTTGCCACGAGACATGACCCCCCCCACCATTCTGCCAGTAGATGGGCACAGGGAGGCTGGGTGTGATTTACATCCCATCAGCTGCACAGCTCTCCAGCAGAAAGGAGGAAAAAAGTACCTGTCCCTCCTCCCTGCTGTGAGCATCACTCAACTTGGAGGTTCAAGTGCTTCTGCACTAGAGGCTACCTTATCCCAATGGGGCTTCCCCCAGAAAAACAGGATGAGCACCCAGGGAGGGCTGGGCAGAGCAGGAGGGCAAGGAGGATGCTCTGCTGGGCTTGGCAGGGCAGAGGAGCCAAGTGTGACGCAGCATCCTTATCTGCCCACCCCAAACCAGGGTGCTTCAAGGAAGTGCCCTGCCCCCTTCCTCAGCTTGCCCTGCCTTTTTTTTAAAAAAAAAAAAAAAAAGCAAAAAACACAACCCCAAACAGCCAACCTCAAGGCTGAGCTAAAAACCACTGCCTGGGGCAGGAAGCAGCCACCTGCCTGGGGACACAGCTGGGCAATGCCAGCTACCCATGGGGTGACAGAGGGGCATTTCCCACATTACAGTTACTAGAAATGGATAAATAAGCAAAGCCAAGGCTTGGGACACCCTCGCAGCAAGGCTGCTCTGGAAGGAAGGAGAAGCCAGCCAGTCACTTGCCATGGTGGGCACCAGTCAGTGCTGGACCAGGTGACCCAGGTACAATGACAGCTGTGCGGGTGGGAGCTGGGACAGGGAGTGGGGCACAGAAGGAAATCCTTATCAGGTAGGAAGGACTGGCTGTGGGCTGTTGTACCTGCTGGGAATGCCATGGGATGCCAGCACCCCAGCTGCGTTGGGCAGGTCATGCTCACCAGCAAGTCAGAACTGATGCAGTGCATCCCCCTGCTTCAGTTTGTAGCCAAAAAATTCCAATTATAGGTGTGAGCTCAGCCTTGAGAGATTGTAAAAAAACCAGCCCAAATCCAGGGAAAATGGGAAGGAAACCCCCCCCTACTCCAGACCCTGTTTGAGGCAGGCAGGAGGGGTGGTGAGAGCTCATTTTCACTACAGAAAGCTGCCGCACCCCAGGAGGAGAGGCACCAGATCAAATGTTTAAGGGTTGATGCAGAAACATTAAGGAAAAAAAATTTAAAAGAAAATGTTAGCTCAAGACACAGCCAGAGGTCTTCCTTTGGACTTTATCTTAAGGCAGCAGGCACAGCCTCACACATGGACAGACAGACAGACCAACCACACACGCTCCCACCCAGCTCAGGGAACACAGAGGTGGAAATCACCTTGCTAAAAAACCACTGGTGGTGATGGCAAAGGCCATGGAGGAGGAAGAGCAAGGCAAGTGAAAGGGTGTTGGATGGCTGGGCACAAAGCACTGCTCTGTCCCACCATTCCAAAATACACAGGCACATTCCCCTCTTTGTCCATATGTACATCTTAATAGTGCATATTCCACAGATGTAATTGCATATGCGTACATTTTTTTTCTGCTTAATTTTGATACTAACAGTCACCATGCATGCCGCATTAAGCTCAGGCAGGAGAGTGGACATTTCTCCTCTTATGAAAAAAATATATATTCATTAAATGCATAAACCCAACACAAAAGAAAAGCTGGTCTTACCACACAGATCTGCACCCCCATACAAACCCAATCTTACCCAAGCCACACAGGAGCCCCTCTTGCCCTGACTGGCACAGGAGACTGGTGTCACCACTCTGGGAATGAGGGGAGGTGGCAGTGGGTGGGTGGGTGATCAGTAGGGTCCCATCACACAGAGAAAGCAGCACCCAGAAGCTATCCCATATTTTGGAAATCCCTCCTTGACTGCACAGTTGTAACTTGGAACTCAGCTCCTGGCACTTGTGGCCACGACTAAGAGTTTTGAGAGAATTAAAAAAAAACCTAAACCCCAAACCGAGGCAGAGGTGAGGTATTTGTTTACTTGCAAAGATATTTTTGCTCCCTGCCAGCCTGGAGGAAAGCACTGCTTCTGCTCCACTGAGACCTCAGCCCTGGTGTCCCCCCAGGGATGTGCAGGATGAAGACTCAGAGGGAGAAGATTCTGGGAAGTAAGGAGGAACATGCCCATGGGCTGAGCAGAAGCCTCAGTGGAAGTCAGGGAGCCTCCCTGACCATGAGTGGGATGCTGGCAAGGTGGGAGTGTGATGCTCAAGGGGATACAGCCCATTCTGCGTCCTGTGGGCAGGGCAGGTCAGATCCCAGCACCAGCCAGGCTGGACACAAGGTGCTCCAGGCGTTGCACCGCTCTCCCTCTGCCATCCCCTCTGTTCCTAAGGAAAGCCAGGAACAAACAGGGCTGTAGAGCTCCCCCCGGAGCACCCCCCAGCAGCGAGGGCTCTGCACAGCCGGGTGCCATTTCAGCAGTGCCAGCTCTGCCGCGGGGGCGTGAGCGGCAAGAGAGGAGAAACAGCCAGAGCCCCCTGCCCGCTCCCCAGGACCAGCTCCGGCAGCTGTTTCCAATAGAACCAGGGACAGCTTCACAAGAGAAAAATAGGGAACAAAAGGCAGGAGAAAATCCAAGTTTCCAAGGTAAGGAAGGAAATGATCAGGAAGACAGGAAAGTCCCACTCGTACCCAACAGACGGCGTCCTGACCTAACACCTCCCCGCTGCCCACCGCTGGACAGGAGCGCCCGTGCCAGCCACGGCTTCCCTGGCACGGCACAGCTTGGCACGGCACAGCGGCCCCTGGCCCTCTTTGTTCCTGCCAAGGGACCCCCGAAGGCCGGGAAAGGCAGGGCTGTGAGCTTTGTGCTCGCCTGGAGCCCAGCATCTGCCGGGGGCAGGCACTCCCCCCGCCGGGGTCCCCTCGCCGGCCTCACCGCGCTCGCCCACGTGGCCGCCGGGGCAAACAATGGGATGGCGCTGGGCTGCCGCGCTCGCCACGCAAGGCCTTCCTCCTCCTCCTCCTCCTCCCTGCTGCGGGCTCTGCCTGCCGCTGGAAGCTGGCCCCTCTCAAGCACCGGGGGGAGGGGGGATTAAAAACATATTATAAAAAAAAAAAAAAGAAAAACAGGGAAAAGAAAAAATACTCCAGTCCGGCTCACTGCTGCACACGGGCTCTTCCGAGGCGAGGGCAAGCTGACCCGCACACAGCGAGATGGGCAATGGGGCAGCAGGGCAGCACCTCCATGGGCAGCGGCCAGACCCCAGCACCCACCCATGCAGGAGTCCCCACCCATGGTAAAAACCCCTGCTTGCCCTCCCAGTCTCAGGCAGGATTGAAGAAATCCTTCCTCTCTTCCTGTCCCACTTCCAGCTTTTTTTGGAGAACCCCCTCCCGGACTGCAGCCAGAGAAACTCTGCATGTTCGCACCATTTGTTGATATAAAATCCATCCCCTGCCTTACTTTTGCAGAGGCACTCGGGGTGGGGTGGAGGGGGGGAACGTCTGTTTCTATTTGAAACCGTCAAAATTAGCATTCAGTAATTAAAAATCACACCCTTTCTCTTAATAACCTAACCAGCATGATACAATCAGGTTGTGCCAACTCTTTAATCTAATTGACTAATTACAGATTTTAATTTAGTCAGTTACTGAACAACTGTTGACAATTTGTTTTCATTAGGGACAGAACAGGATAAATATTTAGGCTCCCCAGTCAAAGACTAAGACATAAGCTCTGGGCTCTGACCTCCGGTTTCACAATGGAGCCTTCTCCACAAGCATCACCCGTGGAAAGGTGCTGCTCTGAAATGCCCTGGTCCTGCTGCCCAGCAGCAGGAAGTGTGGCAGTGGAGGTTGCTCTGCTACAACAGCCAAAGTTGTTTAAAATATAATATTAACCTAATCCATCTCCACATGGCACTCCAGCAAGATCAGGTTTTAAAGGACGCCCAGGCTCACCAGTACCCTAAACTGGGAGGGAAGGCCGAGCCCAGCACTGCCAGGAGAGGGAATATCTTGATTTATTTATTATTGTTGCATTTTTTTTTTAATGCGATGTAGAGTTTTGCAGCTGCTTCTGGCAGCCTGCCACTCCTGAAGGAAACTCCTCTCTCCGGTTACCTACCAGGGAACCCTGTCCCTGCAGCGTGGAGCTGGATGGAGCCCAGACAGAGTGCTGTCCTGCATGGAAACAGGACAGAGCTGTGTGTGCCACTGCTGAGCCATGTGCCCAGAGCTCAGGCAATGCCTGTGGGGGCTCACAGTGACCAAACTAAGCTGTTCCCAACCCCTGTCCCTGCCTTGCACTAAACCTGCCCAAAAAGCACCTCTTCTACACAACATGTTTTCAATACACTGGCTGCACACAACAGGAGAAGCTCTCATGGACCATCACCACAGAGGTACTCATGGATCAACACTCTCACACTTGCTGGTCCCACCCTCACAGCCACGGGTGCCTTCAACAAGGTCTTACAACCTTCACTGGTCCTGGAAAAAGAAGAGAGCCTGGCATGGGAGAGGAGACAGTCAAACCAAACCCTTCATGCATGAAGAGCATCCCTTCCCAGGGGTCCCACAAGGCCATGTCACCTGCCAGTGCACCACACCATGAGTTGGCCACACAGACCCTAGGGAGCAGATGGCGCTGTGACAAGGAAAGGCTCTGCTGCAGCCCAAGAATACCCAGGCAGTGATGCTGGGGTGGGGTGCCTGACTCACACGTGAATGGAGTGTGATTGGCAGATTCAGCATGAAAGAACCACCCCTGGGACATCCCCAGTCTATACAGCCAGCAGGCCAAAGTCCTTCCAGCCTCTTGGGCTTCACCTTGTTCCCACTTAGCACACCAGCTCCAGCAAGCCTGAATTCTCCATCCATCCATCATGTGAGTTTCAGAAACCCAAGATCTCAATCTAATGGGTACTGTTTCAGATGGGGGAAAAGACAGGAGCCCTTGGTGTCCCCAGCCAAGACAGGAGGACAGGAGCCCCAAACACATCTTTTCCCAGATCAACCATTGCATTTCAAGCAGCAACCACCCCCACTGATGCAGAGCATCCTTCCAGACCCAAGTTAGAAAGAACTGCAGCAGCTTTCCAAAGTTAAAAACAAATAAATCAATGCTTTGCGTTAATGGCAAGCTGAAGCCACAACTCCACAGATCTTGCGCTGCAAAGAAAACAGCATTTCAAATGATCCCAAGTGCAGGTCCTTCTCAGGAGGAAACTGGGGGAACCGAGGAAGGGAATGATGAAGTCAAAGTCTTCATCAGCTAAAGGCTACCCCTAGTTTTCTCTCCTGCATCCTGACATGAGCTGGCTGTGCAGGCAGAGCAATACCACAAAAAAGTATGTAGCAACAGTCAACTAGATTTAAGTTCATTTTCTGTAGCTCGAGGCCAAAATCGACTGAAGTGGTTCTGGTGATCAAGTTTTCTGCAATTCCCCTTTCTGTGTATTAGCTCTTTGACAGAAATTCACTGCGGTATTTAAACTGGCAGTCATCACCGCTAACTCAAATTGTATTGGCTTTCACGGCGTTGAAATGCTCAACTGCGACCAGCCATCGGCCAATTCCCAGATAACGCGGCGGCTGAAATCCCCTGTCATGACGAGCGATCCCCTTGCAAGCTCGCTGGCTCCAGGAGCGTGCCAGAACACTGGTGTGCTTGCCACAGGGCTTGGAGGAGCCTAAATCAATGGCTATGGGTTGAGTTTTAGGAGTTGGTGAATTCTTGTTACCTTGGATAAACTCTTTGGACACAGGTAGAAGAGGATGAGTAACAACCCTCCAACCAACACCACTCAACAGTTGTGTTAACAGACACACAGACCTGCCAGAGATGGAAGGGTAGAGCAGAGCAGCATTCCTCCTGCTTGTGCCAGGTGAATCCCCACTCCCATCACTCTTCTCCCAACAAGTACCTTTCTACAAAATCCCAGCAGGTTTTTGTCCCAGCTTGGGAGAAAAACCTTAGGGGAAAGGTAAAAAGCAGTGTTTCCAAGTGCTCACAAGACCCCACAGTTTTCAAGGGTCCCCTCAAAAAAAAGAGCAGTGGGATTTCTCCTTACTTCAATTTCTCACTGAAGATTTAAATATTCAACACTGGAGAGGGAAATTGGCAATTTGTCCTGCTGCTCCTAATAGTTTTCATACAGTTATGCTGGAAAATGAAGTGGAAATGACATGCCATGCAAATCCCACCATCAGCACCCCACTAATGAGGAGAACCATTCCCCCTTCCCAAAGATTTGTCTCCCAGGCAAGAACCCTCTGGTGCTGGCTCTGGGAAAGTGACATGCCAGGCTCCCAAAGCATCCCCTCTTTCTGTCTTTACAGTAGCACGGTCTCTGGGTTAACACACACCCTTATTTTGGGCAAGCACCAAGCAGGACACATAGAGTTTGCCCACTGCTGGGCAAGTGTAAATACAATGCTCTACCAACTTGGTGCAAGACTTAGACTGGGATATTTTTAACCACAACCACCACATGAAGTAATTCATGACTCACTGATCCAGCCCCATTTGGTGCTCATACCCCATTTTAGCTGTCATGCACCACTGATGGGTCACTGGCTTTGGGGTTTGACACTGCCCACCACACTCACTGGTACAAGCAGCCTGCCCCGGAAGCTGCAGAGAAACAAGGCTCTATTCACACTCCCACGGTTATCATTCGGTTCTTTGGTCAATATTTAAGTTTTGGCCAGGTAGGTCCCTCGCCCTGTAAAGTACACCAGGAAAACACCACTCCTCTGAGAGGGACTGTACCGTGAGCATCTGTCACCAGCCATGCCATGGAGAAGCACAAGCACTGTCTTGGGGCCAAAACATGCCTGGGGAAACCAAACCAGTGCCACCAAGCCAAAGCATAGAGAGTGAAAATCTTCTTAGGAGTTGCCCAAAAGGTAAAGCACTTGGGGCTGTTACAAAACTGCATTACACTGAGAATTAAAAACAATCAGGATTGTGTCTATTTACTGTAAGCTTAAAGCAATGTGTATTAAAGAAGTTTATGCGAATCATCTAATGCACTCAGGCCTATTGTTAGAATTATTACCAAGCTAAAAAAAGATTAATTTCTCTAAATACACTAAATCCTCAGACACAATGAGGAGGCTGCTGTGGATGGAGCATTACCATGTCTTGATTGCTAATGTCATCTTCACCTGTGGCTCTGCTGCCCAAAGATCTACCTTTGCCTTGCTCCTGATGAGCCCGCTGTCCCATCTGGGCTCCCAGAACCCCCACAATTTGCCCCAAAACATCCAGGAAGCGAGCAGAAGCCGACAACTGGTAGATGTGCTGCTGGTTGTCAGCTCTGACCCTCGGTTCAGGAGTTCACCATCTTAATCCAACCCAGTGAAAACAAGCAATGCAGACAGCGGCCACAGGAACGGACAGACAGACAGACAAACTGACAAACTCCACCTAGCAAATACCCAGACACACTTCTCCCATGACCCAGCAGGGTGGGAAGAGACAAGAGGCAGCTCAGCAGCCAGCCAAGCCTCTATGGCACTGCCTGTGCCTCAGGGCAACTACTGTGTCCAGTGCCAGCACAGAGAATGCCATGGAGGTCCCTGAGACACTCGCCTGGCACTGCTTGCCAGCAAACCCTCACACATCCCAAGCCAGGCATGTCGAGGCAATGAGAAACTTGGGAAGGGAGAAAAAATGGTTTCCATACCATAGTCTCCCCGGAGCAGACAAAACCAGCTCCTGCTACGAGGTTTAAACACACTTGACTGGGGTCCAAGCCCGCAGCCAGGTGACTAATCCTTTGATGCAAATTCCTCCCAACGCTGCGGGTGCAGGACGGGAGTGGGCAGCCCACCCATCGCCCACTGGGGCAGACATGCCATGCACCCCTACCAAGAGGGGTTCTCTGGGAGACACCTCAGACTCAAGCACGACATCCCAGAAGCATCATCCATCCCTGGGTCACACTGCCACCTCTGCAGAGAGCAATCCGAACCACGGAGAGCCAAGACGCACAAGGACCAACCAACGGGGCTCTGCAACACCAGCTTCAACAAGACAACAGCTCTCCCTTGCTGGGATCAAGGGAGGACTCAGGAAACCAAGGAAGCCTCCAGCCTTGCCAAAGGCAGGGAAATATTAACTGGGGCATTCAAGAGCGGTTTGGGGAATTCCCCCTTCTCCTCCCCACCAAAAGCCAACCCCCACCCACCCTGCGAGGTGTCCTCACCATGAAACATCTCACCATCACAGCGTGTCCTCAGCATGAAACATCCCACCATCGACCCTCTATAAATGCTTTGTTGTCCATTGCTATGCAAAACTTCTTAATTCTACCACTAGCCCAAATGCCTCTAAGTGCTTAAGATAAGTATCTGAGCTCATTTACATAATTGCAACATTATGAAATACTGTTCAGTCAAATCAGAACATTGCTGGTTAAAAAAACCCCACGCTTTTTGCCAGTCTCGGTTATGTTAGGTTGGCTCCCGGTGCGCCGGAGCTCCCCAACGCCGTAATTACCGCGAGGATTAGAAACTTGTTACTCACGTAGTCATGAAAGGCTTTGGCTTCACTCGAATGTTCACAAGTGTCTCGCCTTTCAGGAGCTGCGCAGTACAGGTCCCAAAACACGCTGCACGGCAGGGAGAGACGGGAGAAGAGCAGTTACTCATCAGGGATCGGGCACCCAAGTCAGCGCAGGTGAGCGGCTTCCCACCCCACGGGGCCAGGGCTGGGATGGGACCTCAGCTGGATCCAGCTGTGCATCATCCCAGCTTCGCACCGCTCGGACCTGACCGTCAGGAGTGGGGATGCTGAGCGCTTAAAGAAGCAGAAGTAGCCTTTAAGAGGCAACACCTCGAAGGGATAACCCCCGTGAGACTTCAGGGACTCCTCGCAGCCGCCCAGCCCCGTTCCCCCGGGCGCCCCAGTGGCACCGGCACAGCCCGGTGCCTGCGGCTGGCCCGGCCGCTCT
>VXBI01002468.1:78962-109501 GCA_013397375.1 Toxostoma redivivum
CCCGCGGCCGCGGCCCCCCCCGTGCCCAAGTGTTCCCCGTTTCCATGTGTCCCCCGGCGGTTTCCATATCCCCCCGTGCCCGTGTATCTTCCCGTGTCCGTGTGTCCCCCAGGGGGTCCCTGTCCCTGTGTACCCCCGGGATCCTATGTCCCTGTGTGCAGGGATACCCTGTGTGTCTGTTCCCTCCCCCATGAGTGTCTCTGTCCCTGTGTACCCCAGTGTCCTGTCCCCATGTGCCCATGGGTGTCCTGTGTCCGTGTAACCCTTCCAGATGTCCAAGTGTTGATGGACTGTCCTGGGATGGCCCTGTCCTCATGTACCCCCTGAGTGCTCCTGTCCCTACAGATTCCCTGGGACTCTGCCTGCTCTTGTGGATACTTGGAGCTATTCCTGTCCCCATGGACCCCCCTTGCAGTTCTTGTTCACATGGGCCACCAGCACCTCCCAAACCTCCTCTGGAAAGTTTTCCTGCTGCCCAGGGAACCCCTGTTGCTCCCCATCCCTGTCAGGGCTGGAGTCTGCCTGGGTGCCCCATGTTTCAAACAAACCCTCATTGCTCTGAGCGTTGGTGTCCAAATTCAACCCAAACTAAACTCCACAGTGAGTCAGAGCCTGGCTCTACCCTGTGGCACACGGCCTTCCTCATCTTCTCCCAGGCAGGGTAGGCAAGCTGGCCTTGAAATTAAGTAAATACCAATGGAGGAGTTGAAAAATAGGTTACCTTGTAATTGATTTTTTTTTTTACCTGGAGCTAAAGAAAAATTAGCCTCCTTGCTATCTTCTGCAGTGTGTTTGAGAATGTACTGGGGTGTGTAGCAGCTGAAGGGGTGACATAACAGCTCCTTGGCCCAGCCTTTCCCACTGTCTCTCTTCTGAGATTGGCTTTTTTTTGTCCCTTTCCCCAGCCTTTAAACTCCAGGTGCTGGCAGGGAAATCTAAAGCTTTGATAGCTTGGAGGAGCCAAGAACAGGACTCCTGGCAGAGTGATGCAGCCCTGATCCTGTGCCAGGAGCTGTGGGAGAGCCCTTCTCTGAGGGAGACCCAGGCTCGTGGGGTGCCAGTTTATCATCCTGTCCTATCACCCTCTGCCACTGCCTCTGTGCCAGCCAGAGCTGCTGCAGCTGCTGTGTGTAGCAGAGCCTGTCAGGATGAGAGGGTGATGCAGGGCAGGGCACCCCAATGCTGATCCCTGAGCAGCTGCAGGGCTCATCCTCCCTGGTGTCCTTTGTACTCCCAGCCCAGGCTCTTCTCCCCGGTGGTGCAGAGCTCCTGATGCAGCAAGACATAAGAGTTTGATTTATGAAGTGCATTAGTATCACTTTTTCTCCTTTTCTCCATAACGAGCCATTTGTATGGTGGTGCCTGTGTGCTGCCCTCCCTTCTTCCCATCGGTGCCCAGGTTTTGGGGGGCCTTTTCCAGGGAGAAGAGACCTTCAGCTCACCCACCCCTACTACATTCTGGGGATATGGGGTCCCTGCACATCTCCTCTCAGGGGCTGTGGCTCCAGAGGCTGTGGGTACAGACTGTGGGGTTGCAGATTGTGGGTGATGACTGTATCCCATGGCTGGGAGGGGGATCCCTGCTAAGGGCAGTTTGGGACACCCTGGAAGCCTGTCCAAGCCCTGGTGGTGTGGTTTCCCCCAGCAACACAGAGAGCTGGGGTCTGAGTCTCCACTAGCCCTAATGTGGGTCCCACTCCTGGCCTCACAGAGTGCTGGGATTAGCTGTGGCTGCATCAGCACCATCGCCAGCATTCCCTTAAAATCCCAGAAAACTACATTTCAACAAAGATCCACCTCACGCCACAGCCCCTTTCGCCCACTGCCGAACCCCTGAGCAATTCATCTTCCCAACTACCAACTACTCCAAGAAGCAATAAAACCAATAGGTCATTTTTTTTCCCCCCGCTCAGCAGTAATTAATGGTTTAATTAACACTCACGACATCCAATTCCCATTGCTTTGCATGAGCAGCCTCCGCTGCCGGGGCCTCGCTGCGAACTCTCCGGTAGGTGGGGGTGGAAAGGGTTAGCCGGGAGCTGGTGGGAGCCACCGGCTGGAGGCCGCCCATCTGGCCCGGATTTCTCCCGAAGCTTCAAAGTTCTCCTCCTCCCGAGCAGCAGCGGCATATCCAACACGTTCCACAGCCTGCTTGCTTTTTTGCACGGGCTTGTTTGCCGTGCGGCGCCTCTTGCAGCCCAGGCAGAACCCGGGCGCCATCAGCAACTCACGGCCCTCGTTATTTACCCCGAACGATTTTCCAGTATTTTAACACCAATCCCTGAGAAATTTTAGCTGTCCCAAGGAGAATAGCTGCTTGTAACCGGTTGCTAATTACAAGTATGAATGTCAATTAATTCATTTAGCTAATTATCCACTCTCTGAGCATCACGCACCAAAGAACTGTAAAAGACGGGCATATGGTGATGGATCAGAAGGAGGGAGCTGGTGCCGGTGTGCGCTCGCTGGGCGGCCGGGGCGAAGGGATGCAGGCAGCCGAGAGCTCGGGAATTACAACATTATGCTAATTGGGCCTGGAAAACATCAATCCTCTCCTTGCAACTTTTGTTTGGAGGCTCGAGCGTGGGTCAAGCATCTGAAGTGTTTCTAATTGTACTGTTCCCTCTGACTCTGACGAGTGGGAAGAATCGTTTTCGCTGCACGGAACAAACCTTTTGATCCTAATCTCTGGCTGCAGAAACAAACAGCCCTAAGGAGGGAGGGAGAGATCCCTGAAGAGCTCCCTGGCCAGGAGCCTCCGTGCTAAAGGTGGGGAGATGTTCTGGAAGATGCTTGCTGCGATCTGGTTTGCAGGGCAAGTGGGTAGAAAACCATCCTGGTGAGCAATATCTTATTTGCTGTCCCAAAAGAGAATGCTTTAAAGGAAACGTTGTTTTCTGAAATGATGGAATTTAATCGCATCTGGGAGTGCAAAGATACCTGCAAGACATGGAAGGGGTTGTGCAGGGCGGAAGGGCCTCTCTGTTCCTGCTCTTGGAATGAAGAATTCAGATTTTATCCAAGTAGCTGAGCAGTGAATGCTCAGTGGGGTTAAAGTCCTCAGGCAACAATCTTCTTCCAGAGAGAATCTCCATCACCATAATCGGATCAATCACCTGGTGCAATGCAGCGCTGCTTCCTCCATCCCCCAAAGGCTCCAAACCCCCTCAGGGGGCCATCACCCTGAGCTGGGCCCCACCTCCACCCCTGCCCAGCCCAGCCCTTGCAGAGGTATCCAGGTGTTCCACTTCCCCTCTGCCTGGGTCTAGGGTTTTGATGAACATTTTCCACAACCAGCTTAAAATTTAGGCGGCTGAGGAACCTAAATTTTGTGCCTTGTGAGGCACAAGGCTTTTGCCTTGTGTCAGTGCTTTCTTATTCTTATTTACAAAAAAAAAAAAAAAAAAAAGGGGCCTTATTTCCTGTTGAAATTGCTTAATTATTTCTCTGCTGGCTTTCCATTGGCAATACTTGTGCTGCCGGTGCCTGCTGAGAGCTTTGATCAAACTCTTGTAGGTTGATTATCAAGATTCACTTGTAAAAGTGTGTAAATCAAATACAACTAAACTCGATGGTCATTAACGTGGTGACTTGGAAATTTGCATCTTATTTCCTTGTTAAAAAAAAAAAAAAAAAAAAAAGGTTTTGTGACAAGCCCTGTCAGAGGTACTTCAAAGGCAGCAGGGCCAGGGAAACAGCTGTGTGGATTGGACTGGATTGACTTTGGAGAAGTTTTGCCGAGGCTTTTCCGGACAGTGAGCTTGGTGTCGGCCCCTGCAGCTCTGGGGAAAACACTGATATTTTCAGGTAGGTTTAACTGAGTGCCCCTTGCTGAGGTGATGGGGGGAGAAGAGGATGATGAGTGGGCTGGGGAGGGGATCTCACCGCAGGAGCTGCTCCCTGGGGAGGGATGAAGGAAGCAGCAGCACCCCGCTCCGCAGAGCTGCTGGCAGCGCTCCGGTGCCTCCCGCCGCTCTCCCCGGCTCTGCAGCCAGCCCGACACATTCCCTGCTCCATCCAGAACCAACCTCCCGAGCGCCGGCCATTTTCCAGGCGAGCGCAGATCTGCCAAGCGCTACCTTAAGAAAAGTTATGCGTGACCATATTTAAGGAAGCGGGAGGGGGTGTGCGCTGGCCCCGTCCCCGGGCTCCGAGCCAGCCTGGCCTCGACGCCCGCGCCCGCAGGTGTCCGGACGCTTCTCCTCCGAGCCAGCCGTCGCCTCAACACCTCCCGCAAATGCTCAGCTTCTTCTGGCTGAGGTGAGGGCTGGGGGGAGCCGGGCACGATGGGGACAAGGGTGGAACCCAAGGGCTGGGTGAGCGGGAGCTGCTGTGCATACTTCCACTCCCGGCGGTGAAGCGGCGGCTTGTCCTGGCTTTCATCGGCGCTGGGCGGCTCTTCCAGGGGGAAGATGTGGGGTGAAAGACCCTTGTGACCCTCTGCTCACCCGGGTGATGCTTTCTTGTCTTTGGGGTTTGCAGCGAGCTGTACTGCTGCTCCATTGTGGTCGGCACTGGTGACTTGTCCATGGGGACGTGGCATCCTCCGGCTGCAGCGGGGACAACGGGCGAGAGCTGGGAACATCAAGCCCCCCCAGGTCTTTCTGGGTGTGACAGGAGGAGTGCTGAGGGCTTTGGCTTGAATCAGCTCCTTTTCACTTAAAAATAGGAGCAGATATTTGGGAAGCATGGACACAGGGCTGCTGGGAATAGTGGCAGCATGAGGGCAGAGGGATTGTGGTGGGGCTGGCAGAGGCAGTGTGGGTGGCACAATGCCATGGTGGTCTCCACCCCAGTAGTCTCAAATGAGGTGGTCGTGGCCGTGATGACTACCACAGTGGGGACCACCACACCACCACGGTGTTCACCTGTGTCTTCCATGCCAGTGGTCTCAACCATGGTGACCCCCATTGTGGAGACCACAGAGATAAGACCACCAGGGTGTCGACCTTTGCACCAGCTTGGTCTCCACTATGGTGGTTTCCAGCTTGGTGGTCTGAAATATGTTGTTTCAGATATTGTATTGGTTGCGTTGATGTTATGGCAGTCTCCTCCCTGGGAACGCCGTGGGTGGCAGGGCAAAGGTGCCTGGGCTCGTGCTGGGTGGTGCTGTTGGGTGTCCCCATGCGTGTGAATTTTGGGCCTGGCGGTGTTGGCAGCTGCACCTGGGTGACATATGGCTCTGTCCTCTCCCTGCACTGGAGCCAGACCTTTGCCCCCCGGGACACTCCCTGGGGGACTTCGCCCCTGTGCCAGCAAATCGGCACCAGCCTTCCTGAGAGCCTCATGGGAGCTGCAAAGAGCACTCGGGCAAGGGTATGGATGGGGCAGTGGGCATGGCCAGGGCTGAGGATGCTTTACCCTGTGGTGGAGAGGGATGTGAGGGTGCTGGATGTGTCCCTGCTATGCTCACTCTGAAGCTTTCCCATGGCTGATGGTTGGAAAACTATCAGCCCCTTGTAAGAGGAGTCATCCTGTGTCTCACTCTTGCCTTTGACCCTTGGTTTGCACTTTCATACCTTGCTTTGCTCCATGAACTCTAAGGAAACGTGATGTGTGGTCCCAAAAATACCATTTGCAGTGTGTCCTGGCTTTTCTTCTGGGCTGGCCGCCCTCCTGAGATTCCACTGAGACCCACTGCAGGGAGCTGCTGTGTTTCCTCATCATGCTGTGACCTGGCAATTCAGTCCCTCTTGTCCCAGTGGGGCCACATCCTGAGCAGCAGCTCTCATGCTGGGGACCCTGCTCCATCCTGATGTGCATGGGGTGATGGAGCTGAGCTGTGCTGGACATCTCCAATGCCACTTGCAGCAGGGCTTTGCTGCTGCTGGCAGTGGGACTGGCAGGCCAGTTCTGGGGGGATGGACAGCCCTCACTGCCCTGTTGAGATGGCAGAAATTCCCAAAGTAGGTCAGGTTAATTTTTTAACGCGTGCAGATTTGCTTGTTACCATGGATATTGCTCAATTATACACCAATAATCTGCCATGAGAACTTCATTGTCACTGCTTTCTTCCCCACCATCTCTCCCCTTTTTTCTTTAAATTCTTTCAGGGAGGGGTAAGGTTACACCGAGGGGCTGGGGTGGGGGTAGGAGACAGAGCCAGGTGAGGGAAAATGGGGATTAGGTATTTGAGAGGTAGCAGGGGGGTGGTGAGAGAGTTCTGAGGGCAGGTGGGGGTGGCTTAAGGTGTGAGGCTGCCCTGCTTTGCCCAGACCTGCCCCAAAACCCAGCACTTGGGATCCCTACGCCAGTTTCACCTTTGTGTCTCCCTCTCATCCACTGTCTTGGGGGTGGCTGAAGCAAACACCCTGCTTTCAGTGGGCTCAAGGATTTGGGGGAACAATCGTTCTCCTACATCTCTGCCCAGCATCATCTCGAGGAGCTGCAGCACCCAAGAGGGCTTGCAGTGGAGGTTCATGCACAGTGGTGGTCCCCTGGTGATTTCTGGAGGCCAGCACTGAATTTCACAGCAGAAACCTTCCCTGGAACTTGTGGGTGTTTTGGTGCTGTGGGGCACCCCTCTGCCAGAGTATAGGGGTGCTGTGGGGTCTCTCTCCCCAGTATTTGAAGGGTTGTTAGTATGTTTTCCTCTCTGTGTCTTCCCTGGTTTGCTCTGTGGGCTCTTCAGCAGCACAGGAAGTGAGCATGGCAGGAGGCAAGGAAAATATTCTGCTGGAAGGGTTTTTTTCTCTAATGCAAACTTTTTTTTTTTTTTTTTTGGTAGAAGTGGGTCACTTGAGGGGTGACAGAGTAAGAGCATCATCGCCTGGGTACTGTATCCCGTTGCCATGGTGACCCGAGGGCTGCATCAGTCAACAGCTTTAAAAATGTGACAGTTGAGTGAGGCTGAAGATTCTAATGAGGACAGACACTTGCTCGCTTGATTTTGATAACAAATACTCCATAAATACCCAGTGGCTGGATGGCTCCGGGTCTCTGGAGCGTGGCCAGGGCGCTCCCCTTCCCCAGGGAGGGAGTGTGGGCTGGGGCTGCCTGGAAAATAGCAGGAGGATGATGCAAAGCAGACAGCTCTGGGTATTTCCCCCTCTCCTGCTAACGCAACCCAGGGGACAAGGTGACACGATTGCAGAGCCAGCAGCAGGTTTGGATTTCCAAGGAATGTGCCTCTGGTGCTGTTGGCTGGGGCTGTGGGGTGGAGCAGGACCACCCCCAGCCACCACCTTGTGTCTGCAAGTTAGCAGAAACCCATCTTGTTAAACAGGAGAGTAATTCTTGCAAGGGCAGGTGAGCCACCAGGAAGCTTCCAAACCTCAATAACAAGCCTGGAGAGGTCATGGGGCTAAGGGAAAAGTCATGGGGCTGGGGAAAGCAAAACCCAGTGCTGCTGGGGCAGGGGTGGGAAGCTGTGCGAGGCTCAGTGGTGCTGTTTGTGTCTTGTTTTGTACTGACCACATTGGGTGCACTCTGTGTGATGCCCCACCTCCTGATGGTGCAGGAGGCAAATCTACAGCTTCCACTTTTTAAATCCCAAACTCTGGGAAAAGAGCTGCTATCTCCAGCAGCATAGATTTACCTGCATGTGTGCTGGGAAGCTGGGGATATGCCAAGGGCCTGGCAGCATTGTGTTTAAAAGCAAACCGTAAATATGAAGCTTCTTCCACTTGTTTTTGCTGCAGCTCCCACACTACTTTTCCTTGCAATGCCACCACATTGTCCAGCTGGGACACAGCCTGCAGGCACCCAAGGACACACGATGCCCTTGTGGAATGCCAGGGCTTGGAAGGCAGAGAGGCTGGAGCAGGGCACAGCAGCATTGCTGGAGTCAGGTGCTTCCCATTCGCTGCCCCCAGTACCACCCATGGCAGCCTCAGCCTGCCTGCTGCCAAAAATATGCCCCTGGCTGTCTTGTGACTGCAGCGGTGTCACTGCTCCGGCCAGGGGAGCTTCAAGGCACAGTCCTCTGTCACATGTAGCAACACGGGAAGCACTGACAGCGTCACTGACTGAGGGGTTGGCCACGGCCCTGCAATGTGTGCTTCATCCAGCTCCCCAAAATAGCTGGGACTCTTTCATCTGGGCTGGTGAGCGTGGGACCTGACCCCCATGGAATGGCAGGCACCTGCCCCAGGTCTGCCCTTCTCTGTTTCAGCTCTGACAGGTCCCTGATAGGTGCTGGCGAGGGGTCAGTGGTGTGGGGAGGGATGTCAGCATGGGCTGTGGGGACAGGGTGTGACAACCCGCCACACACGCTGCCTTGTTCCCACCAGGAAACAGCCACCCCCATCTCTGCCAGTCCTGCCGTAACCAGAGCCACTCTTCTCCTTTCCAGGTGTCTCTTAAAAATGGTCAAGGGGAATATTATAGTCCCTGAAGACATCTTGAGCTTCTGTTGCAATGGCCTCCAGGTACCCCCCGTGCCGTGCAACTAACCCGTGGCTCCCGGTTGTGCCACCGGCTACTAACCCAGGCTGTGCCAGGCGGATGCCAGCCTGTGCCAGGAGCTGCTCCCAGCCCTGCACCGGCCCTGGCTGCATCCTCTCCCAACACATCCCCTCCCCATCAGCATCCCCAGCCTCATGCTGGCTACCACAGGGCCAGGGCTCTTCCTACGGCTAGCAGCTTCTTCCCTAAAACTCGGAACTGTCAAAGGCCGGGAAAATGCCCGGCGGGATCTCTGGCCAGGCTGTCTGCTCACTCTGCAGCAGGCGGCTTTGGAGCTCTTTGCATTGCTGGCTCGTACCCCGGAGCCTGCTGGCTTCCCAAAATAGCTCTGTGCTACTCGTGTAGGCGCCTCTGAGTGCTGGGAAGCAGCCCGGAGGTTCACAGAGGGGTTTGGAGGCTTCTGGAGTGGCTCTGGTGGCCGGGGGTCGGTGTCATCGTGGCATGGGGGCACCTTTGCCATCGGCTAGGCTCGCTGCCGGCTCTGCTGAGGCGAGGTTTGTGCCGTTCCCGGGATGTCGTGTACCAGTAGCTATGGAAACAGAGGTTAGACCCGCTGGAGAAAAATGCTATTCTGAGAGGCAGTGAGCTCAGGGCAGTCGGGAAAGCTTCATTTTCAACATAAACCCATCTTTAAAAGAATCCAGGCAAAGCAGAGGGCAGAAAAGCGGCTACAATGGGACTCTCGCAACAAGTGCTGAGCGCAGGAGCTGCAGCGGGAGCAGAAAGCGGAAGGAAGGGCTGTGACGAAGCCCAGACAGCTCCTCGTGTCTCCTCAGTTACTCACCAGGCTAACTGAGTTCACCCCTTGTGTAACACGACTCACTTGACATCTCCCATCGGCTGTTTTCCCTGCCAGCACCGCCACACCTCCTCTCTCTCCCACCCCGCTTCCCACTGGGCTGCCGGGGAGCTGCTCTGTGCCCAGCAAACGGACAAGCCAGCAAGGAACTTATTTTACTGTCCAAACAACCCCAAACTGAGGATGCTCCTCCTCTGCTGCTTGTACCACGCCAGCAAGAAACTTATTTTACTGTCTAAACAACGCCAAACTGAGGATGCTCCTCCTCTGCTGCTTGTACCACATAGCTTCCAGTGCTTCCTTTGGTGAAGGGGGGTGTTGGTGGAAGGTGTGGAGCACTGTTCTGCCCCAGGAGAGCAAACCCACCCGTGCTGCAGCACCCTAAAAATGAAGCTGTCAGGGATAAAAATTCCTTCCCAGAAGAGTGTTTAGCTTAGGGAACGGTTTTCAGTGGTGTTTGGGAGGGAGCAGTGGGGTTAGGTGATAAATGGCCTGAAAACCTGGAAAAGCTTTTTTAAGAGGGATTTTTTCCTTTTGGCTGCGGGCACCTTGTCTTTGGCAAAGGCCGGGTGGGTTTGGTGATGTCCAGGGGTGTGCAGAGCTTGGCTTCTCCCGGCTCTGTGTGGAGAGTGTCTTCGTGTGTCACTATTCTCTCAGGGGATTTGCTTCCCATTTGGGTAAAACAGAGCTTTTGTGCCCCACAGGGCTCGACCTCTCCACCACGTGCCCGGGAGCCAGAGGAGCGGGAGGAGGCGCCGGGGGCCATGGCGAGCCCCTCGCCTGCCCGCAACCCCACCGAGGTGCAGATGAGCCAGCTGGTGCTGCCCTGCCACACCAACCACCGCGGCGATCTCAGCACCGGACAGCTGCTCAAGTGGATCGACACGGCTGCCTGCCTCTCCGGTGAGCCATCCTCTCTCTCTGCAGCCCTCATCCTGCTGGGCTGCCAGGGATGGCACCAGGCAGGATCCACAGGAGCCAGCTCCTCAGCAGCATCCCTGGCAGTCCAGCGCCTCGGAGTGACGCCAGCTGGGGACCCACGTCATGCCATTTTGCTGAGTAATTAGAGAGGAAACAGGAGCAAGACAAGAAGGGGAGGAGACGTGCACTGCAGCATGCATGCTGGCTTGGGGACAGATCAAAATCCGTGCCTGCTTCGTCTATAATTCTCCCCTTTTCCTTGTCTGGTGTGCAGGGCATGGGGAGACAGGGCTGGTGCCATCTCTGGTATACCAGCAGCAGCTGGAGTGGGCTGAGCTCCTCCACTCAGCAGGAAGCAATGGAGGTCACCAGCTCAGCCAAGCACGGGGAGGTTATGACAGGGAGTTGGGTGCAATTCTGCAGTTGGATGAGGTTCCCACAGCAGTTTTGCAGCCTGAGGTTCCTGGAGTCCTAAGGGAAAGTCACACTGGCAGAGCGGGTTTGAAATATTTGCTGTGTATGGGGAGATGGAATCAGCTGCTGGTGCATCTCCACAGCTGCAAACTTATGGAAGGAAAGCAAATACCGGCACACCCTCCAAACTATTAAACATCTGCAAACTTGCAATGCTGTTGGAGGAGAAACCCCAAATCCCACTCTGCAAACACAGCAAGGGGCATCAGCAGGGAAAGGGACCCTGGCTGGGTGTCACTGGTGTCACCAACATGGGACAGAGGAGTCCTTGTGGCCCTCATACCCTCAGCACGTTGCTGCAGGTTGCTGATGCAGTTTGTTTTTCCTTTCCAGCCGAGAGACATGCCGGCTGCCCGTGCGTCACGGCTTCCATGGATGATATCTATTTTGAGCACACCATTAGGTAAATACTCCCCACCGGCAGGGCATGCGCAGGGGAACGCAGGGGTTTTTCCCATCTGCCAGCTGCAACGTGGACAGGAGCTGGAGCTGGAGCAGTGCTCCTGGGAGAGGAGGAGGTGTGGTGACAGTGCCAGGCTCACAGGGCAGCCAGGAGCTGAGGCTCAGTCTCTGCTGCAGGGTTGTGGATGGACTGTCTGCTCTGATTTATCTGCTGTCTGGTTGCCTGGGGAGCTCCTGCTGCGTTGGCTTCCCGGTATTTCCCCCAACGTCAGCTCCTCCCTGGCTTTGTTCAGGAAATAGCACTGATTTAGTGCTCTGGAAAAGTCAAATCTTGCAAATTGTGCCTTTGGAGGGGCTGTGTGGGTGGCTGAGGCGTGGTGGGGCTCACTCACCCAGCGGGTGCTGGGGGAGCTGGGACCTCCTGGCTTTGTGAGATGCCAGGCTGAGCATTGCCTGGTCAGAATTCCATCCCAGGCTGGTCCTGGCATCCCTGGTGCTGCCCCACAGAGGTGCCCCCTCTGATTCCTGGAGCCTTTGGGATGTCCTGTGTCAGTGGACAAAGTTTCTCCTGACCTGAGGGGACAAAAACCCTCCCATGGTTCTACCCACCACAGGCTCCCAGTATTGAGACCATTCCCAGCCAGCATTCCTGAAGCAGTGTCCTCCTTTTGTACCCTAGTAAGCCAAGGTACTGCCACCCACCTTTACTCATCTCTCAGAGCCCCCACACCCCCTGTGCCTGTCTGTTCCCACCTGGGTACCATTCCAGGGGCCTCCCTGGGGGTTTGCCATGCTGTATAGGATATTTGCAACATAGGATCCATGCTGCCCAGCAGTTCCTGCCTTGCCATATAGGATCCATGCAGTACAGGATCCATACTGTCCAGCCACTCCCTGCTGTGCAGCTCTGCCTGCTGGGGCAGGCACCAGTGTGGGTAACCAGGGCTGGCACTGGGGTCCCTGGCTGTCAGCTGATTTGTTTGGCACTGAGAAGCCTAACTCATTCTTGTTTTTTATTGTCATTCCCAAGAAATGCTGGACTCACACTTTAGCCCTCTAACAGGAGCCCATCACCCTGGGGCTCAGCTCCATGGCAAATCCACAGTGTGGGGATGTGGTGCAGCCATGCTGCAGAGGTGGCACCACTGGGGCTCATACCCTGCTCCTGGGGCAGCTTTTCCGGGGACACTTTCCCCAACCCTCCTGGGTTTCAGGAGCAGAGAAGAACAGACCCGAGGCCACTGCACAGCATTACATCAAGCCCTGCAAAGCATTTGTCCCTCCTTGGGGTGAGCTGGGCACTGCTCCGAGGGGGCAGGGAATTTGTGCTGCTTCTGGCTCAGATCCCACTTGCTGTGGTCCAGCTTAAGGCTCTGAGCAAGGGGCCTGGCAAGGATTTCCTGCAGAGCTGTTGGAAGGTGGAGTTTTGTGTCAGATCTCCTCACCCAGCTCTTTGTGCTTTCTGATGCCCTTGCACTGTGGGGGAGAGGCAGGGAGGAGCTAGAGGTGCTTGAGGGCACAGAGACCCCAAATTATCACTGGCTTAAAACTCACTGGCTGGGCAGCAGATTGTTCCCATCCCTGTGTGGAAGTGCAGACTCTGGGGAGGATCACATGTACCCTTGAGTGGAGCTTTGTGTGGCATTTATGGCTCTGCCTTCCACTGTTTGATAAGGACAGAGAAGATAAAGTATTTTTGGGGCTATATATAGACATGTGGGGCTGCCAGTCTGCCTGCCTGGCCCCTTGCCCTTGCATGCCCCTCGCCACAAACCCATCCAGAGCATCCATCTGGCTGCTTCCATTGCCTCTAACCCTCTCCCCACGTTTGCTTTCTCTTTCTGCCCCAGCCAGCCGTCTGTAAGCCCTGCTGGGCAGCGGGACGGGAGGAGCGGTGTCGGGTACGGACGTGTTTGCCCTAGAGCAGCCAGCCTAGCACAGCGCTGCCGTGAGTTGGGAGCCTTAACCCCACTGACGTGGCATGGCATGTGGACAGAGGCTGCTCATGTAACCCTGCTAACGTTTTGGCATGTCACCAGCCTGGGGTCCATGCTGGGGGACAGCCAGAGGCACCAGCTCATGCCACTCCTGCTCCAGCCAGAGCCAACGTGCTGAGTGTGTCATCTACAAAGTTCATTTGTAGCCTGAAGTCACGTGTAAAGGCACACTCTGACTCTCCCTCTCTTCTGGTTTTGAGAAGTGGTGGTTACAGGGTTTATTTTCCCACTGAGTTTTCTAGCACTGGCCTCTTTAGAGGAATGAGGAATATTCCTGATTTAAAAATGTATTTGGTAAAGACTGCTGCTGGAGTCACTAAAAAGTTTAATTTACTCATTCCATGGGTACCAGCCTGGAGTAGCTCAGGCTGCAGGGCCAGAGTTGTCTGTGTGTGTACTCTGAAGGCACAGAGGAGAGCAAAAGTTTGCTGCCAGCAGATGTGTCATTCAAGAGATGATGCAAAATGCCCCTGGCTGGACCCTGCCATCTCCCAGCATCTCCATTGCTTGTGGGGAGGCCTGTGGCTGGTCAAGTTGTGCAGGACAGTGGATGCAAAGCTGGAGAGGCCGTTTGCTCTGGCAGGAATGTGCATGCCCACGTGGGGAAGGGGTGCCAAGTAAGTCTCAGGCACCTCTGCACCCCTCGGGTGTCCTGGCATCACCCCAGACCTGGCGACCACTGGCACACAGCTGCTCAGGGGTGATATATCACTGTTCTCACGTCTCAGAAGTGGCCGTCCCCATGTCCTGTTGGCCATCTGGCATGTCCCACAGTCCCAAGAAGCCTTACCACAGCCTTACCAGTGAGCTGGAATGCCGTGGCATCCTCAGAGGGAGCAGCTCAGTGGCTGTTGTCCCTCAGTAATCCCACTCTCTTTCTCCTCTTCCTGTTTTTCAGCGTTGGGCAAGTTGTCAACATCAAAGCCAAAGTGAACCGAGCCTTTAACTCCAGCATGGAGGTTTGTGTGTGTCCCTGCCCCTGTCTTCTTGCTGTGTGCCTGTCCCCACCAGCCACGTGGCCAAATCCTCCCATGGTTCCCAGCTTTAATCCCATGTGTTCATCATTTTTGGCTGGCTCTGGCCAGGGCTGCATGGTGGGATGTGGGTCCCTGGGGAGCAGAGCCAGCTCTCAGGGGTGCTGTGCCCTCTTCCAGGTGGGCATCCAGGTGAGCTATGAAGATCTGTGCAGTGGGAAGCACTGCAGCATCTGCAAGGCGTACGCCACCTTCGTGGCACAGGGCCCCTTGGGCAGCAAGGTGAGCAGTGGCTGGTGCCTGGGAGGACTCTGTTGCCCACTGCACAGAGGCAGGAAGGAAATGGCCTCTGCGGGGCTGGGCTGGGCTCAGCTTTCCATCATGGCAGCTGCTGTTCATGGGTCAGGGATCCCCTGTCCCATGCTTGGGGGATGTGTGGTGGATGGCTCTCAGCCCCTCTCTCGGCATGGAGGGCACCTGCTTGCTGCTGCTGCTGGTCCCCAGCAGGACTGCACCCTGCCCCATCCCTTTGCAGGTGAGGCTGGAGCCGCTGACCCCACAGACAGAGGAGGAGAAGATCGAGTACAGCATCGCCGCTGAGCGCCGCCGCATGCGCCTGGTGCACAAGGACACCCTCAAGGACCTTCTCACCAGCAGCCCCCAGGAAACTGGTACTGTGCCCTGCAGCCTGGACTCCCAAAATAGCCCTGACACTCACTGGTGACATCCCACTTCCTCAGCAGGATGCTGGTGGTGATCACCACCTGGAGGTTTGGGAATGTCCTGGCCGTGGCAGGGTAGGGATCAGCCCCACCATCCCAGACTCCCAGGCCTGGAGGTTTGGGTGGGGTTAATGCAGTGGAAGGGCAGCTGTGGGGAGAGGAACAAGGGCTGGTGGGGTGCTGGGAGAGGGGTCCTAGTGGCCATACAACACACTGAGCCCCATTATCCCCCTGTGGCAGAGCGGGAGACGCGGGATGGCAGCGAGGCTGTGCCGGCAGAAAGGACGCGGGTGGAGAGCGTGGAGCTGGTGCTGCCTCCACATGCCAACCACCAGGGCAACACCTTCGGTGGGCAGATCATGGCCTGGATGGAGAACGTGGCCACCATTGCAGCCAGGTGACCCAACAAGGGGTTCAGGGTCAGGGGATGCCATGCTTGGACGGGACACATGCAGCTGGGTCTGGCCACAGCTGGAGTGTAGGGATTCTACAAAGGGATGGTCCCCAGGCATGTGACACTGCACAGGGAGTCCCACAGGCATGTGGTGCTGAGGGATGCCAGGGAAGGGTTCACAGTCATTGCAGTTGGCTCATTGTTCCTTCTCATGGCTGGCTTTGGCTACTGGAATCCAGGGGTGACATTTTATGGGGTCTCCTTGTCTCTGGCTGGGGCGGGGAGGCTGCATGGGGCTGTCATGGCATGGGGCCACAGCTGGGGGGTAACATCTGTCCCCACAGCCGGCTGTGCCATGCCCACCCCACGCTGAGGGCCATTGAGATGTTCCACTTTCGGGGACCATCACAAGTTGGAGACCGCCTGGTGCTCAAAGCCATCGTCAACAACGCCTTCAAAAACAGGTGGGTGCTGGTGGTGGGGATCCCCTTCCCACCCTCCCCACAGCCTTCTGCTCCCTCATCCCTTCTTTCTGGCAGCATGGAGGTGGGGGTCTGCGCCGAGGCTTACGGCCAGGAGATGTCCATCAGCCGCAGGCACATCAACAGCGCCTTCATGACCTTCGTGGTGCTGGACCAGGAGGGGCATCCCCGCACGCTGCCCATGGTGGCACCCGAGCCAGGGGTAAGGACCAGCAGGGCTGGCTGCCCCCCAGCCTGGCAGCACAGGACCCCCGGGAATCCCACTCAGCAAAACAAATGCAGTTTTATGATGATGGAAATGAAATTGCTCGATAGCAAGTGAATTAAATTGATTGCTCGGTATAACTAATAAAATAAACCACTTGCCTGCACAAGAGATGGAGACATATTAGCCATGCAAGGCTTAACAGAGTATTGCCTGCAAATTCCAGCTCATCTTTTCTATAATTTAGGGGAAGGAACATTGAGGTTGAGTTTTACCTTTCAAAGTATCCTAATCCCATAATTTGCTGGGATCCAAATATTTAGGGAAATCTCTCATGTGAGCACAGCAGCAAAGCAAACACTCATGCATCTCAGCTTTTCCTGGGCTGATCCTTGTCCAGCTCCCCGATTTTTTTGATGCCTTAAAACTAGGATCTCCCACTGTGATGGAGATCATCTCATGGCCAAAGTTGAGCCCCCTGAAATCTCCTCTTATCCATTTTAAAACACCACACTAGCACTGTCTTCAAAATAAGCTTCTTTTTTTTTGGGTTTTGTTTCCCCAGGAGAGGACATTTGCAGGTACTAGGGTATACTGTTTTTGTTTCAGGAGCTGTTTGCAGCTTTGCAGCCACAACAAGGGTTATCCCTAATGTGTCAGCACCCATCACTTGATCAGAGCAATGGTGACAATGCTGGAATAACTCACAATTAATCACTGACCATCACTGCGGTGTGGCCAGGGTGGCAGCTGGCAAGCAAGGGGGAGCTTCACCTTCCAGCCCTTCCCTGCTGAATGTTTTACCCACTCCCAAAAAGATGTGATTTGTTTTTTCATCCTCCTTTTCCTATTAACTTAATTGCCTTTTCCCATTTATCAGGATGGAGAAAGGAGGTACAGAGAAGCCAGTGCTAGGAAAAAAATTCGGCTGGACCGGTGAGCAGAAAAACGAGTGGGATGTGGGGATGGAGGAAGGAAGAAAGGGGGCCTCAGCACTGGGGTGCAGGGACACTCTGGGGGTGGCTTGTGTCCCCTCATAAGGAAAACTGTTCCTTTGCTGCAGAAAATACGTTGTCTCCTGCAAACAGACTGAGGTGCCGCTCTCTGTGCCCTGGGACCAAAGCAACAAGGTAGGATGATCCCCTGTGGGAGCTGCTGCCTCCTGCTCCTCCTCCTGCTCCCCCTCCTGTCCCTGACATGCTCCCCCTCCTGCCCCAGGTTTATCTGAGCTACAACAACGTTTCTGCACTGAAGATGCTTGTGGCCAAAGCGAATTGGGTGCTGGCCAGAGAAAAGGAGAAGGTACTAAACCCTGTCCCTTCTCCCTTGGCCCCAAAACGTGGGCAATCCCAGTGGGAACAAGTCCCAGCTGAGCCCTGTGCGTCCCCAGGTGCAGATGTACACGCTGGAGGAGGACAAGTTCCTGTCCTTCCGCATCGAGATGTCCGTCTGCATCACGGCCAGCCGAGCCTTCTCCCTGCTCTCCAACCTGCGGCGCCGGCACGAGTGGGACAGCCACTACATGTGAGTGCTGCAGCCTCCCCAAAAAACACACCCTCAGGCTCAAGCCTTGTGCTTGAGCATCCCTTTGGGCTTTCCTGAGAGCCTTGCTTGCTCTTAGAGACCCCTCACGTGTGTCCCTGTCCTGGCTCCATCTGGGCTGATGGCTGCGCTTTGCTGGAGCAAACACCTATTTTGGGTCCCCCCAAATATTTTGGGTCTGTAAATGTGTAAGGCCCAGATTCAGGGGGCACAGCAGGGTTTCTGTGACCATTCCTCTTCCCTTACAGGAGTGCTGAGCTTGTCCAGAAGGTCGATGATGACGACATGATCTATCACGTGGTGAGCCAGAAGCTCAGAAATGAGAAAAAACCACAGGATTTCGTTATCCTGGCGTCCCGGCGCAAGCCCTGCAGCAAGGGGTGAGTGTCCAGCCCCACCCCTGCTCCCTGCCATCCAAGCTGTGCCAGCTCACCCAGCTCTCTTGTCCCCAGGGACCCCTACGTGGTGGCCTTTCGGTCGGTGACGCTGCCCACCCACCCTGCCAGAGATGAATTCACTCGTGGGGAGACACTCTGCTCTGGCTTCTGCATTTGGCCAGAGTCAGAGGAGATGAGCAAGGTGGGTGCTGTGGCTGTGTTCCCTCCCATGGGGGAGGCTGCTCCCTCCCCTGTGCCCCTGCTGACCTTGTCCTGTGCCTTGCAGGTGGCTTATTACAACCAGGCTATGCCAGGGTACCTCAACTACGTCACCACCAATGTGGCAGGACTGTCCTCTGACATCTGCTCCACCTTTGAAGCCTGTGAGAAGTTCCTGCTGAAGAACAAGCAGGACCTGATCTCACGGCTGCAGGACTTCTAGAGCCACAGCCCCCTGCTGACAGATAGACAGACAGATGAGGGGACACTTCTATGGTGGAAGGGAACGTGGGATGGTGGCACCCAGGCCCTGCATCCCTGGGGGCTTTGGTCCCAGGGGCTGGGAAGGAGGGGCATTACTGTACCACCTCATCCCTTGCACTGACATGCCATACCTTTTCTTTTTTCTTTTTTTAAATTTTATTTAGAAATTTTATAAGATGATGTACAGGACTTGGTTTTCTAGTTCACGTAACGCTACTTGAATCTTTATATGATCCAAAATCTTCCCAAACCAGATTTTTTTTTTTTTTACTAGTTCTTGGTGGGGCATAACTGGTTTCTTTTAAGGCAGCAGAGAGGGGGCAGTGATGTGGGACAGGTGCTGTACCCCTCCCGGAGTAGGGATGGCTGGTGGAACATCCCACCCTCCCCAGTGCTGCTTCTTTTCCTGGGCAGGGCTGGCAAACAGTCCCTGTTCCTCCTGGGCTGAAATCTGACCCATTGGGCTGTGGAAGGAGCAGCAATAAAAGTGTTTTGAAAGGACAAACATCCAGATGTGCTCTGGGTGAGTGTCTGCTCCAGGAGCTTGCTGTGTGGAGCAGGGATTCTGCACCCACAGCACACCTGGGGCTCAGGTGGAGGTGGGGTCCTTTGAGGCAGGACTGTGCTGCAGGAAAGGGGTGGTGCTCCATGCAAGTGGCTTTTGGGGACTGCCTGGAGGTGTTGCTGTCATGTCTGGGACAGCCCTCCTTGTCCCCCTCTACTGAGTGCACCAACACCTTGAGATATGAACCTCAAACTGCCTCAGAGGTGCTGAAAAAGGAAAAGACAGAGCCAAACCTTGTTCCCTTAATCTGGGAAAACCAACAGAATGAAGCAGGGGAAGTGCTACTCATCAGTCACAGCACAGGGGACATCTGCTCTCAGCCACAGGCCTGTGGAGAGCCCCCTCCCAGGCTTTCCTGGGCCACACAGCCAGAAGTTTTCTGATGGAATTGAGGCTTCTGGAAGGCTTGCTGCCTGCTGGGAAATGAGTGAGCCCTGGAAGCCCTTAGGGATGCAGAGCTTTGGGCACAGCAGATTTTAGAGCTGCCAGCTATGCCCTTGCCTGTGCCCATAGAGCTTTGTGCTTAACCCCAAGGATGGGTTTTGTAGAGCTTAACCATGAGCAAGTGATGGTGATGCTGTACTCAGGGTGAGGTGAGGCCATGGAGTACCAGAAATGACCACAGGGTCTTTTCCAAGACCCCAGGTGTCCCTCTGCAACACCCAGTCCCTTTGAAACCCAAATTCCCCACCGAGTTTATAAGCAGAAGGAGCTCCTGCCCCTCTCCTGTGACCATGAGCCAGTGGCTCCCACCCCTGGGCTGGCTGTGGCCATAAACCCCTAATCTCTGCTGTATCTCCCATCATAAACATCTCAGCTCAAGGCCTGGCATGACTGTGCCCTGACCTCCAAAAGGTAAAGCCATCTTAGGCTGAACATAGTACAAAACATTCAATTTTTATAGAGCCCTCTTATCTCCCAAAACTCTGAGCAATCCTGCCTTTTTATCACCAGGACGAGAGCCATCCTTTCTACTAGGAATTGCTGCTGCTTGATTAAGTGGAGGGGATGATGTATTTGTCTGAACATTAAACTTTAACTGACCTCTCCTTCTCCTTAAGTATTGTGCTTTTTCTCACTGGGAGGCCCTGGTCAGCCCTGGCTCCAGCCTGGCTGGGTCCCTGGGGATGCAGGGTGATGGAGCAGGAGTGACCTGGGGGCACGGCAGAGCGTGCTTTGTGCTTCTGGAAGGAAACTGCAGCCCTGGAGCATCTGCTGGCCCTCAGGGGGGCTTGGACAGCAGGACTAGGCAGCTTGGAGCATTCTTGGAGCACTCATCTCCACTGCCTCATCCCACAGAGAAGGGACCTGCTGGTGACTGTCCTTACCAGCCTTTCCCAGAGCCCTTTCTTTGCCCTCCCCAAATGCACTGCTCTGGGACCAATTCAGCAATCAATCACCATTTTTCTTAATCCCTTGAAATAAACAAAAAGGGAGTTTCCTCCTTCTCTGAGCAACCTTCCAACCTGCAGCTTCTTTGCACGAAAACACCTTGGAGATGCTAATTCCTGCATGGAGACAGGAATTATTTGGAGAGGCAGATGTGGGACCTTGGGAGCAGCAGGGCTCTGTGCTGGCTGCTGGCAGAGCCCATCACTGCCTTCCTGGCCAGGACGATGCAGGGAACAAAGCCCCACCTAAGGGCTGCCTTCCCATAGCTCCTGCCATCCAGGAGCTGCTGGACGATGGAGCAGGGAAAAAATCCCCAAAATGCCAAGAAGCTTTTGGAAAAGAAAAGGCCATGAAGACAGCTGAGGATTTACAGGCCAGCACTCCAGGTTGGATGTGGGCACCTTCTCCAGTGTGCTGCCATCATGAGAAGTTTTAAGGACCTGATTTTATGGATGCCTAAATAAATACATGGAGCTAATATATCACATTACAGGGTATATTTATCTGCTTTGCAGGAGTGGGATAGAATTAGACGGCAGTATCTCTCTCAAGGCCAGCCCCGCTGTAATTCATGCCCCGAGGCGACCGACTGAGGGGAGGAGGAGGAGGAATTCTGCAGGCAGCAGTATTGATGGGCTACTCCCAGAAGCTTTGTTTTAATTAATTGTCAGAGCTCTCCTTGCAGTGGATCAGGCAGCTCCTTCCAAGCCTCCTTCCAGCCATTGCTGCCCGTGCTCTTCTGCAGGGTTTGGGGCAGTGGGGTGAGCCCAGAGCGCCTCTGCTCCTTTGAGCCTCCAGGCTTCTGGTTAGACAGTGCAGAAGCTGCTGCTGTTTTTAAACAGCGGGGCTTCCCCCTGGCCAAAAGCCTCTTTGATGGCCACAGCGTGGGCAGGAGTACTTGTCACAGCTTTTCTCTTCCCCTCTTTATTGACTTTCTGCTCGTCTCTGCTGCCAGGGGTCAGTCGGGGCGTTGGCTGGACTTTGCCAAAAGTCCACCCCAACCATCTGGTTCGCAGGTGCTGACGCAGTGCCCTGCCCCTGAGATACCAGGGGTTTGAACAGCGAGTTTTCAGCCCAGGCAAAGGGTGTGTGGTGGTGAGGCTGGGACGGGGCTGTGCCAGCTCCAAAGCTTTTCCTGAGCAAGCAGGTTTGTGAACCTGAACTGCATTTGCCCTGCGAGCAGCAAGGTGACAGCAGCAACCACAGCTCAGCGCCGAATTTGGGGTGACCTGGCTGCCATGAAGGGACCTGTCCCCAACCAGGACGCCATGACAAGTGACACGGAGCCCTCCCACACCATCAAACTGCTGCACCTGCTTTTCCTCTCCACCGCCTGGGGAATGCAGGTCTGGGTGACCTTCGTGGCCGGTAGGTTGGGCTGTGTCTGCTCTCTGCCCAGGGGGGTGGCACAGGGCACGGGGCTTTGCCCCAACACTCTCCTGCTCTCCCCTCGCAGGGTTTGTGATGAGCAGGCACCTCCCTCGCCACACCTTCGGCTCCATCCAGCGGGAGCTCTTCCCCTACTACTTCCACATCAGCTCCACTTGTGCCTTCCTCAACCTGACCCTGTTTGCCATGTCCCACCCCAGCGAGCGGCTCGGCGAGGAGCACACAGCCCAGGTAGCCCCTCCACAACACGAGCTGGCCACAGCCCCAGCCCCTTCCTCTGCTCCACTGCCTGGCTTGCAAACCATGGAGATCCACGCAGGGCTCTGGTTAAGAGAACCCCACAAACACCCAAATTGCAGCCAGCCAGGGGGCCTGGGGGAGTGATTTAACCCACCACACCTGCGAGGTGCTCACGGAGGGCTTTGCTCCCCTGCAGATCATCATCTTCCTCATCTGCATCGCCGCCTCTGTGCTGAAGACGCAGTGGTTCGGGCAGGTCACCTCTGAGGTGGTGGCTGAGCTGCAGCTGGTGGAGAGCAGCCAGGGGCTGGGGCAGGAGCTGGCAGCCAGCGAGCCCCGCAGGCAGCTCCGAGCCTCCAACCCCGGCTACAGGCAGCTGGCCCGGCGCTTCGCCCTCTACCACGGCCTGTCCTCCCTCTGCAACCTCCTGTGCATCCTGTGCAATGGGCTCAGCCTGCACCACCTGGCTGCCCAGCTCTCTGCCCTCTGAGGCCAGGACACTGCCAGCTGATGGCTGGCCAAAGCACACACCCTGCTGCCTTGCTGTAATACAACCCCGAGCCTTGGACATTAAACTGAAGCATCCTCAGGTGGAGATACTCTTGCTGTGTTTGTGCAAGGTGCAGGAATTTAGGAATAGTGAAATGGAAATGTTTTCTCTAGAGCTGCCTGCAGCCAGCCTCTGTAATTGAAGCAGGAGTGTTTTATGGCTGAACAGCTTTCTAATGCCCCGTGCATTAGCTGTGTCTAAAGCTGCAGTGTATTCCTGCAGTCACAGACTGCAGAAGAGAAAGAAATCAGAGATTGAGAACTACTTCTAATTAAAAGCCAAATGCTAATACAGAAGTGCAGAAGACCCTGTATGTTTGCTGTACCTGTTAATGTAACAGATAAGTATGTTATGCTGGGGTTTACAATCAGTGTCTGTCATTCTCTAGTATTTCACAAGGTGAGAAAAAAATGTTGTCTCATTCATTAGGCAGAAGTCAGTCTACTTAAAATAGCCATGTTTATTCCAGGTTCTGTAGGACATTCAGTAAGGTATCAAAAGGGTCAGTCAAGCACTGCTCCAAACAAAGAGCTCTGCTGTACCCTGGCCAGCAGCATGGCCAAGCAGTGACAAAACAGCAGCTGCTGAGTCCCAGGCGGGAACCTGACTGCATCCACCCCTCTGCAGCAGGCAGGTATCTCCCCAGGCCACTGCTGTTAAACCCCAGCAGCAACAGCCCACCTCTGAGCAAATCTGTGATTCTTCTCAGGTAAGGAAGAACATTCCCAGCTGCTGTTATACTGCAACACAGCTAGTGTTTGGCACTGCTTCAGGTTTATTTCAAAACCACATGCAAGCCCATCATAGAAGAGACCTTCTGCAAGCCAGCTGGGTTCCCTTTAAACAAATAATCCCCTCATGTTAGCCCTTCCTTCTCCTATGCTGCTCCCCTGGAAGCTTCCTTGTGTGCCAAGATTATTTTCCTCCCCTGAAGAGTGCAAGGTATTTTTGTTCAAGCAGAAGTCTGCAGCCTGGAGCTGGGCTAACAAACAGCAGCCTCTTGCACAGGATTCCTTGTTTCTTTCCTGCTCATTACAGCCGATGCACTTTCTTGCCAGAGAAGTATTTCTTAGAGAAAGGAGAACGCTTGGCAAATACCAAAACTGTTGGGGTCCCAGCCTTTACAAAATACCTGCAAAGATCAAAAGGAGTCCTTGGCTTCATTGTAGCTGGCCCAGTGTCCTGCAAAGTAAGTGACTCCTACCCAGCTCCATAAAGACTGACCTCCCAAAGGCTGGTGACGAGCTTTTGTGCTGATTAGCAGAGCTGCTTGGAGCCAGGGCTAAGCACATCTGAGAAGGAGTGTTTTATGAATCAACTCGTCTCCCAACAGCTTCTTTTAATTAAGGCAGCTGTTATTCTCCCTCTGGAAGGAGGGCTCTTTTGCAACTGCCCTTCCAGCCTGAAATCTGAGGGCTTATGGACACTGCTGAGTTTTATGGAGTGACAGAGATCCCGCTCCCACTGCGACAGACTGAGCCCCCCATGCTCTGCAGCAGCTCCAGCGAGCTACAAGATGGTGCAACTCATCAGCACAGCCTGCACAGGAACTTTTTGGCTTCACAAACAGCAAATTCTTCTCTCTCAGTAGCAGCACAACTCTTTAAAGGCAGTTTCAGAGCAGAGCAGTGCTGCGTGCTGCGCCAGGGGCTACTCACGCAGCAGTATGAACAGCAAGAGCATTGTGAACCTTCAACATGCTCTTTATAGGCTGCTGCCTGTTTTCCCCTTTTTCTTTTTTTTTTTTTTTTAAGTAGTATTGTGTAGATGGGATCTGGAATAGCCCTTCTGTGCTGCTCAGCTGTGCCCAGCTCCCTTTCCCATCTCCACCCAGTCCTGGAAAGAGTTGTTCATTTTTTGGGGGGAAAACATGTAAGTTGCAAAAGACACAAAAGGCACAAAATCCATCCATGCAGCTTTATACCTTCAAGAGGCAGGACTATTAAGTCAGAGAAGAGTTAGGACTATTTAAGAACAAACTGGACTTAAAGCTCACACTTTTTGCCTTTTTTCCCTGGACAGGGACATGTACAGCCTCACCTCTCATGCTGCAGCACTTGCAGCAATGTGTGTTCTGGGTTCACCTCATACATTTCTTCTCTTTCTTCATCTTCAAAATAGAGCTGGAAAAAAAATTGTGGGGGATTATTACATGCCTAAGGTACATGAAGGAAAGCACCAAGGTGCTGAAAGCCCAGTAACAGCACACCATTATCAGCTGAGGGTTTATCAAACCTCTGTAGCTTGACCTGACTGTCAAATGCAAAATTCAGCAATGCAGAAATTGGTTTGTGTGAATTCCAAGTTTTCCCTCTATAAATCAGCTTAGGTTGTCCCAGCAGTAGCAGCAGGAAGGCAAAACACACTGGATGTTCCCATGCTTTACAGGCAATCAATCCAAATCTAAGGGCTGCTTTATAACAGGTGAAATACAGCAATGTTATGAGATAAACTGAGTGGGTTTAGAGGTATTTGAACAAAACAGAGTTGATTTAAGAGATTAAAATCCAGCAATGGTGCCTTAGACTGTAAATACACATAGGATTTAACATGGAAAGTACACAGCCACTGTCCTTCTGCACCTGTCTGCTCACTGTACACAGGGCTGTGCTGCTGCCTGGCACTGAAGTGGAAAATGAAAAATAAACATTCATATCCTTCTATGTACAACTTCAGAAAAATTCTCAAAACCTGCTGCAGCCACAACCAACTCACAACCCATCTTTGCTAAAGTGTTAATAGATATATTATCTTGATCTGATAATGTGCTTAAGTAACTCCACTTAGTTCTGAAAAGAAACTACTTTTAAAATAATGTTTGCTTATTTGCATTGAGCAACTCCACAATGTAATTAAAAAAACAGGCTACCTATTAGCTTGATGGTTTAAATCTTAATTATTGTTACAAAGATGGAATCTAAGCAATATCTATAAATACCTTCTGTCAAATACCATGTAAGTGGAAGATAACTTCCATTTTCAAAAGTGAATTCTGTCAGCACATGTGGGCAATGTTTGAGTTTATAAGCGAGGGCAGCTCTCTTGTTTCACATCTGTGCACTGTAAACAGATGCCAACACTTTCATACCCTCAGAGCTGTGCACTTTCTCACTCCAGAAATAAAAAAACTACAACATAACAAACCTGAAATTGAAGGAAAGCCAAACTTCTCACCTCAAGATTGTTGGGAAGGTATTTTTTTTCTGAATCCCAAGGAGGTAACTCAGCAAACATCACCATTAAATGATCAATAAACCTAAAAGCCAAAATACACTTGGTCAGCTTAGACAAAGTTCTTCTGTAACTTGTATATTTGCATTTGAATGATGGCAAAAATACATTAGCAAATTAAACAAGAGACTTGAAATTAAGTTTAGACCACCAATAGTTTCTTCCCTTCAAACTCATCACTTTCCCAATGAATCCAAGGCCCTGTCATAACTCAGGTTATTGGCTTTAAATTTAAGCAGTGCAACAACAGATTATTTTTAACTTTACATTTTCATGCTGAAAAAGATGTCAAAATAAACACCTGCATTTTGTCTAAAATGGATTTTCCTTCAACATAGTCCCATGCTTCACCAGATCAGAATGTCTGTCTGTCAAAGGCTTCTTTATTTTGGTACTTGAAGAGTGCTGGAGGCCACTTAGTTCTAAAAATCCATTTCCACTTTCTTTAGTCACAAAAAGACACAGTGAACACTACCATGAAAGTACTACAACTTCACTAACCTGCTTGCACCGTAATTTTAAGTCCTAAACTTATTAATAGATCTGAGGAATTTGTCTACCAACAAAACAACAAGTTACAAATTCCAGGTCTGTTTAACACTACAAGCTCAGAAATTGAAGTTAACATCAAGGAGAGTGGAATTCCCAGCTTGCCAGTCACTCACAGTCTGAAAGCTCTGCAGCACTTCAGTCAGATCTGCTGAAAGCCCTGAGGAGAACTTTGGGGTCACTGCTGGTTATAAGAGGCCATCTTTGGAAGCTTTTCATAATTTTTAAGTTTAACCTTTATTTCTGAGATGCCAGGGCTTTGAAATGGCACCTTAATGAATCTCTAAAATCCACACGTGTGGATGGGTCACAGGTACCCCTGGCCACTAATTAATTACTGGTCTGAGCTTGCACTGCAAGCCCCTTTAGCCACTAAATGTGTTTGTCTGCACTACTAATTTATGCAAATCACACAATAATTAAGGTGAGGGAGGACCTCAGGAGATCATCTAGTGCAGCCTCCTGCTCCAAAGCAGGCTCAGCTGAGTGATCAGAGATCTGGAACTGCTCCACCAGCATGGCAGTGCTTCATTTGCTGCCTGTTCTCATTTGCTCAAACAGCTCCTCTATGCAAGAACGTAGCTGGAAGTGCATTTACCTGGAGTTCTCATGAAAAGCCACAGTGAAATCTGTCTGCTCATGCTCAGGGTACAGGAAGAGGACAGGCCAGTTTAGGTTGCCATCAGCATCCAAGTGCACCTTTGCCCCTGTGGCACTGTCAGAGTGGAACCCATCTAAGGATATCTCAGCCAGGCCATCTGACACTTCCTCTTCTTCATCTGAAGGCTCAAGAACCAGCTTGATATTTCTTTCCTGCAGGGGAGGGAGGGAAAAAAGTCCCAAAAACCAACTAAAAAATCTAACAGTTATGGTAAGGAGAGTAAGTACAAAAAATTAGCAATCAGTAAAATGTCAAATTATGTTGTCCTTGTTAATGAGTCAGTTCTTAAATGTGCCATCCAAACTAGGTGACTGGACTTCCCAGTAGAATCCAGAACCTCAGCCAGATATCCAGACTCCTCCTAAACAAATGAGGAGAAGTGGGAATCCAGAGGAGCCCACATGTGGAAAGAAGAACCTGAGAAAACATGTGGAAAAGGATGCATCTAAAATCCTTTTCTCTGGGGCCTGCCAGGCATCACTACAGGGTGCAACTACACACACCAGCTCCTGAGAACATCTACTCTTTCAGAGAAGAAAGTTCACTTTTTTCCTGGAAAGACAACAGCAGAAGAGATCTGACCATATGTAAGAGCTCAAAATATTTTAATGTAGAGAGAAAGGAGAGGATCCAGGACTGATTCGCTCTCTACCCTACTGGTTATCTTCTACTCTTCCACACAATTAATACCTGTGGGCAGCAAAGAAAGCCAGGTTCATTGGGCTGATGTGATGCTACAGCCCAGCAGCCAGAGCACTCACAAAGCTCAGGCCATTTCCTAACACTGGGTCTGTATTTTGCATTAGTTGTCACCTGAAATACAGAAAGCTGCATAGTGGGGCTAGAGCCATGCAGATCTGGAGAATCATGTTTTTAACTCAATGTTTTTTGCTTTAGCCCTCAAAAGTCACTGTATGAGAACCAACTTCAAGAGGAAAATGAGAGAGCTCTTAAAAAAAACCCAAACTACACAAAACCAGCCCCTCTCAGCGACTCACCTTTATTGCTGCAAGCAAAATTTCCTTCTGACATTGCTCTTTGCTCTCCATCACCTTTGCTTTCCTGGCATCCCGCTCCTGAATTCGCTACAGGTAAAGAAAAGGATGCACAGTGGTCACACAGAGCAGGTCAGGGCCCATCACTGCTCTTCCATGACAAAGGTGGAGAAATCAGTTTGGGTCCCCAGGAAAATGGGATTGTCCCCTCCAGCTCCTTCCTCTGCACATCTCAACACACAAAAAAAGAAACCACCACTCAATCCTCTCTGGGGACATCACACTACACAGAAACCTGGATGGAGCACCCTCCCTCCAAGGATCCCAAAGAGACAAACACTGCAGATGCCAGGCTGCCTTCATATTTACCTTTAATTTGTCAGCTTTTGTTCTTATTTCCACAAGCTTTTTCTCTTTTGAGTCTATTTGCAAGCCTTCCTCACACCATGCTATTGCTTCCAAGAAATTCTTTAGCTCCATGTGACAGAGAGCTCCTGGAAGGATTAATATTGTAAGTTTCCAGTGTTGGAGTTAGTGTACAACTACTACAAAAGTGGTGATTATAAAGAAAGCTTTAAGCCTGGTGCTTCTGCACTAAACTTTTTTGTCTTGTGGGGTCATGTTCAACCAGAAACTTCCAGCAGATTAGTTGAGAAGAAAATTTAAAAATTTTGCCAGTTCTTATATTACTTAGTCACATAAAGCAGTAGAATTACGCTAAAAGTGTCTGTTACAAACAAAATTTTATCATTGTTATTAACATTTCAGTATTTGTCTTGTTAGGAAAAATAAAAGGGGATTTCTATGGAGTGGGAAAAAAGAACAGACCCCAAAAACAGCATAATGGAAAACAGGAAAAGTTATGCTGTACTCTACAGAAACAGGTCCAGTGCCTCTGATAGATAAAGGAGATGAAGAACAAAAGGATATTTTGATTGAAAATGCAAAGCAAAAGGCAGAGCTCTGTTTTGGGGAGAAACAGCAATAACAAGTGAAGATATCTCTTCCAGTAATTGCTTTCCCTTTCTGAAATGAATTCTGTTCAGAAACAAAGTATGATGCCTACAGTAATTAAACTTTATAAACACAATTGTTACACACCCAGAAATATGTAAGGAAACAAAGAAACAAGTAACAACGGTCTGTTTCGGGGCTGGCAACAATGACAGCACAATCAGTAAAGTTAACATCAGTCAAGTTTGGAAAGGATGCCCCTGGTGCTCCATGCAGCAACACCAGCTTTAACTCTCACCTCTTATGATGGCTTTGAGATGGGTGGGCTTCAGCTTTTTGGCTTGGATGGCATCATTTAGAGCAGAACGGTAATTACCTGTAAAGCAAGTAAAAGTGCTCAGAACCTTTCCCTTGTGTTTAAAATCCAAACAGATACCAAGGTGACAAAACAGTCTATGCAGAGAGCCTGTAATTCACTGTTTCTACCATCACAGCGAGGCGAGAGGGGGGTAAAAAAAATAAGAGCACACTAAGAACAAAAAGTGAAAGAACAGGGATCAATCATACAGGTGAGAGGTAAATAACATGGTGTGAGCAGACCACCTCCCTGCTGCAACACACAGCAGCATCAAACGGCCCAGGACACCTTCCCTGCTGTATGAACACTGTTGGTTGGGTGGCGGCAGCTCTAAGAGAGTCACAGGATTATTAAGGTTGGTAAACACCTCCGAGATCATCAATGAGAGTACACTAGATATGAGGAAGAAATTTTTTACAGTGAGAGTGGTGAGGCACTGGCAGAAGTTGTGCAGAGAGGTAGCAGGAGCCCCATCCCTGGAAACATTCAAGCTCAGGCTGGACAGGGCTCTGAACAAATTTGTTTAGTTGAAAATGTCACTGTTCCTTGCAGAGGGGTTGGCCTTTAAGGATCCCTTCCAACCCAAACTAGTCTATGATTCTAAAAACCACAGTTTTTGCCCTGTCCTGGAGCCAAGGCTCGAGCAGCAGGTGACAGCTGAAAGGAACGGAGAACAAATCCTGCACCCTGCAGCCATGTGCTGAAGTCTTCAGGGCTCAAGGAGTCTCTTATGGGTAAGCTACTTACTCTGCATATCACAAAACCAAAACGAAGAAAAAGGAAACCCCAGATGGGGAGGAAAGGCAGCTCTGGAGCCGCGTTCCCAGGCGGTCTGTCGGAGGAAGGCCCCTTACCCAAGTGGAAATGTGCAGCCGCTCGGTTCGTGAGCAGCACCGCGTCCAGCTCCACGTCCCCGCACCGCCTCCGCAGCCCCTCCGAGTAGGCGGCCACGGCTCTCCCGTAGTCCTTCTCCTTGAAGTACTCGTTCCCTTCGTTCTTGTACATCGTGGCCAGCTCTGCGGGGGTGCAGCGGGGTCAGGGTGGGGCAGGGACACCCCGAGCCCGGCCCGGCCCGGTGCGCACCTGCGGGGCTGCGCTCCTCGTCGAACAGCAGCGACTGCAGGCAGGCGAGCTCGGGCTGCCGCGCCGCGTCGATCTCGGCCGGGCAGCGCTTCATGAACATGGGGATGGCCTCCAGCTCCTGCGGACGGACACACGGACACACGCACGGCGCCCTGAGCCCGGCCCGCCCGGCCCCGCGCCCGGCCCCGCCGCCTCACCTGCTCCCAGGTGTCGGGGTGCAGCGCTCCCCGGTACCGCGGCGGCTCCGGGGCTCCGGCCACGCCGTCCTGCTGCTCGGGCTCCGCCATGCTCCGGCTGCTCCTCCTGCTGCTCCTCCCGCCGCCGCCTGGCCCCGCCTGCGACCGCCCCCGCCGCATCAGGCCCGGCCCCGCTCCCTCCCATGGGCACCGGCATC
>VXBI01002468.1:109638-128491 GCA_013397375.1 Toxostoma redivivum
CACCCTTCGCCACCTCAATCCCGGCCCCACTTCTTCGACCCGCCCCGGCATCCCACCGGCACCCGCATCCCGCCCTGCCCCATCTCGATCCCGGCCCCGCTCCTTCCGAGCTGCCCAGCATTCCACCGGCACCGGCATCAGCCCCGGCCCCACTCCTTTCGACCCACTGTCCCCCCCGCCAAGCCCCAGCGGGGATATTAGGAAAAAATTCTTCATCAGAAAGGTTGTCAGGCATTGGAACAGCCGGCTCAGGAAAGTGATGGAGTCAATATCCCTGAAGAGATTTAACGGGCAGTAGATGTGACACCTGGGGACACGGGTTAGAGGTGGCCTCGGCAGCTCAGGGGAATGGGTGGACTCAGTGATCTTAAAGGCCTTCCAACCTAAACGATTCAGTGATTTTATTACAGTGGTACCGCTGTTGCTCATGATCTCTAGATCTCAGACCGAGGAGCTGTGGCACAGGGTGAGGTGACCCCCTCCAAGCAGCTCCAAGTCCGTCATCCATGCTAGGATGGCATCAAGCTGTTCCTCATGGGAGCTCCAGGGCCTGCAATGGCAAGCTTCCACCTTCACAGGACCTGAGTATTCCCAAAGAGATGCAAATAGAGGAAAGTCACCTTCCTTTGTCTCGCTCTTAGAATTCTTCATGCCGAGAGAATTCGGCAGTGAGGGGAGCCCTCCTGTGCCCCTGTGCAGCCTTGGCTGTCCTGTGCTCTTGACAGAGGCCATGACCAGTCTGTCCCTGCCAGGCAGTGAGGGGATGGCCCTGCCAGTGCTCCCACTTGTAGTCAACGAGGCTACAAGTGCTGGAAAAAGCAGCTGCCAGGGACCTGTACCCAGAGGGAAAAAAGTCCCCAGCCCTGTGGGGAAATGTGGGCTGATTCCAGCTCAACCTCAGCACCTATCACACCTGCAGGACACCATGGCTGGCTCTGACATGTGCTGGATTTGCCCCTGCTCACCCAGAGCCATGGCCAGGGCTGCTCAGATAATCTCATTGCAGCAGAGATGACAGATTTAGAGAGGAGACATTTAAGGGACTTGCACTTTACTCAGCAGCTCTATGACCCCTTCTTTGGTGAGGAACAAAACCTCGCCAGCATTCTGATTCCAAACCTCAAAAACTGGGGGGTCCTCACAGACCCTCTTCCCAGCTACAACCACGTAGGGATAGCCCAGCTTTTTGGCATCCTTCAACCTTTTACCAATGGTCAGCTGGGTCCGGTCATCCAGCACCGAGTCGCCAGCCAGGTGGGGCAGAGCTTCAGCCAGGTCATCGTACACCTGCTCCAGCAGCACCGCCCCCTCCTCCTCCTTGCTGCCCCTCTTGGGGGGGATGAAGCAGAGCTGGTAGGGAGCAATGAGGCTGGGCCAGCGGATGCTGTCCTCAGTGGAGAGCACCTCGATGGAGGCTGCCAGGATGCGAGTGACACCCAGGCCGTAGCAGCCCATTTCTGCCAGCTGGGGCTTGTTCTCAGCAGAGGAGAAGATGGCGTTGGCGACAGAGGAGTACTTGGTGCCCAGGTAAAACGTGTGTCCCACCTCAATCCCTTTGGTCTCAGTGAGTTTCTCCCCGCAGGTGGGGCACGAGGTTTGCTTCCCGTTTAGAGTCTCCACATTGGCAGCGAAATGTCCCTGAGGGCACAGCAGCAGCCTGTCCTCGCCGATGTCCGCCGGGAGCTGGAACTCGTGGGACGTGGTGCCGCCGATGCTGCCCGTGGCTGCCTGCACCTTGACGACGGGCAGCCCCAGGCGGGTGAAGAGGCTGCAGTAGGCAGCACACACCTGCTCGTAGGTGCGCCGAGCCGCCTCCTCAGAGGTGTCGAAGGTGTACATGTCCTTCATGTAGAACTCCCGGCTGCGCAGCAAACCGAAGCGGGGCTTGGGCTCATCCCGGAATTTCCTGGTGACCTGGTAGAGGCGCAGCGGGAGCTGCTTGTAGGACAGGCCGCTCTGCGAGGCCACCAGCGCTGTCACCACCTCCTCATGCGTGGGGCCCAGGCAGTAGCCGTGGTCGTGCCGATCCACCAGCCGGAAGAGCTCCGGCCCCATCTGGTCCCAGCGGCCGCTGGCGCGCCACAGCTCGGCCGAGCACAGGCTGGGCAGGTTCAGCTTCTGCCCACCCACGGCCTGCATCTCCTGGTCCATCACCTTGATCAGCTTCTCCATGGCACGGACAGTGGGCGGCAGGTAGCAGTAGCAGCCGGGGCTGGTGGGATGGATGAGCCCCCCCTGCAGCATCAGCCGCTGGCTGCGGCAGGTGGGCTCCCCGGGCCGGCCCTCGGCCCCTGCCTGTCCGCCCATGGGCAGGGCCAGCGGCTGGAAGAGCTGCGAGAGCAGCAGGCGCCTGGCCCTGCCCGGGGTGCCACCGTGCCAGGCCCTGATCCCGCGCTGACGGGCGCCCAGTGCCAGGACACGGCACTTCCTCAACAAGGCCTCCATGGCGGGGAGGGACAGGGCACTGCGGACAGAGACCAGGGTCAGCGCTGACCACACCGAGTCTGTGGCCACCCTGACACCTTCCTACGTGCACCAGACCTCACACGTACCCACACACACCTGGGGGCACACACGTGAACATTCTCCTGGATGCACAAGTATCCCTACACGGACACGTGACTGATGCACAGGCACACCTGCACACACGCAACCAGGTGTACACACCTGCACGGCATACAGGTACCCCATCACACCTGAGCGCTGCACGGTGCGTTCACACACCCCTGCACACGTTCTGGGACACGCAGGTACTCCGACATGCACGAACGCGGCACGGGCACACCTGCACACACACACACACGTGGCTGCACCGGGTACACACGCGGGAACACCTTCCGGGATGCACAGGTACCGCTGCACGGCCATGGACACGTGGGAATGCTGCGGGGGAACACCTGAGCACACACACCTCAGCACGCACACCTGAGCGCACACACACCCACACCTCAGCACGCACACCTGAGCACACACTCACACACACCTGAGCACACACACACACCTGAGCACACACACCCACACCTCAGCACGCACACCTGAGCACACACTCACACACACCTGAGCACGCACACCTCAGCACGCACACCTGAGCACACACGTGCACACGCACACCCGCGCGCGCACTTACAGCCGCGGGGGCGCGCGCCCGGCCCCGCCGGCGCGGCCAATGGGAAGCCCCTCCCTGTCACGTGGGCGGACACACGCGGAAGGCGGGAGGCGCGCGCCGCTCTCTATGGTTCCGGCGGGCGCGGCGGGCGCCACCTGGCGGCCGGGAGGAGTGGCTGCAGGGGGGGGCGGTGGGTGGTACCAGGATGGGGGACAGGGCACCTACAGGGTTGGCACCATCAGGATTGGGGCGTCCATTCCTGATTAGCAAGAGCCTGGAAAACTGAGAAGGTCCTGGTTAATGGGAGAGGCTGCTGCTGTGGAACTTGCTGCTGTCCCCCTGGCTCAGAGGGACGGTGACCATTTGTCCATCCTGCTCTTGGAAGAACTGACCTTCATCACCTCAAACAGTGCCTTTGCCAGCTCCATCCTCCCCGCTGGTCATGGCTTTCAACAGCTGGGTCATGTCCAGAGTGTGGTTATGGCACACAGCCCTCAACTCCACAGGCACTAACTGGGAATTCCTCATCTTTCTTAGCTCACTGCTCCATTTGGGCCTCGGCGTTTCTTCAGCCTCACCTGCCCAAAGCAGAGTCTGCAGGAGGCACCACAAGGTCTCAGTGGAGCCACACTGAGGTCAATGATCTGCTCAAAGCACTCCATACCAAATGTTTGCTGTTTGTCCCTGAGGAGCTGCAATTTGGGAATGACGTCATCCAGGTCAAACTCCACAGCTTAGCCCAGGAGTTTCATCCAACAGGGACAGTTCTTGCACAGTGTCCACCCTCATGTAGCAGTAAAAAATAGTAAATAGAGTCAGAACAGCACAAGATGGGTCCTTGAAAGCAATGAGCCCATCTGCTTCCCCTTCCAGGCTCAGTCTTGGGGCAGCATGTCCTGAGTGTTCACGGGCAGAAGCACTTGGAGGGTGCCTGAAGGAGGGCTGAGAGATCAAAACCCACCTTCTGAGCTCATTCCAGCTTTCTCCAGTCCAGTCTGGCAGACAGACATCGCCTGACACCCAGTGACCACCTCCACACTGCACTGTTCTGCCCCCTCCCTCAGCTCAGAGGTAGTTTACCATCACTGGAGCACATAGTAAAGTCCTCCACTGGAGGAGGAGACAGCACTTCAATGAAGAGTTAAATCATCCTGTTTAAATACAGGGAAGTAAGAATGAATCCTTATTTTAAGAATGGGATTTGAAGAAATCTTTACAATTCTTCTATAATGTGAAGTCTTCATGTGCACTCCTGTTTACAGAGGACTGGAAATGAGCAAAAGCAAGGAATTAAAGAGCACATCTTTGATGCTCTGGGTTATCTGGAAGCATTAAAGTTGAGACAGTTTTGCGAGGTGACTCAAAGTCCTGTGTGCCCAGAGGGACCTGTGGGAGTCCCTCAGCAGCTCAGTGCTGGACCTGGGATCTGGCCCAGATTTCCTGGCTGCCAGGTGGCAACTTCCCTCCCTGACCAGCCTTCACTGGTTTTGCCAGGCAAATACTTCTCCCTGCGTGTTTCTCACTACAATTAGACAGGCACTGCAAATGCTGTTTGGGAGGGAAGCTGTGGCTGTCTGTAGGCTGAGTATCAGGATGGATCCAGTGGGAAGGAAATTTGCTCATACCTTGGAGATGCAGGTGCTGCTGTGTGTCCCTGGGCACCTCCAGAACCACACTGCAAATCCCTTTGTCCATCTTTTGCTTGCCCAGGAATTGTGAGATATTCACCAGGCAGTTCAGGATGGGAGAGTCGTCTCCATTTCTATTGTTGGAGCCGGGGAATGAAACACATTTCCATTGGTGACTTATTACCTGCTGTGCTGATCAAAGGGAAAAACCATCTTGGATTGATTCATCAGGGCAGTATTTTAACCAGGAGGGGTTAAGGGTACACAAGAGACGTGGTCTGTGGGGAAAGCTGATCTCTTATTAAATCAGCAGACAGGACTGGATGTGGGGCTCAGCTCAGGGGTTATGTGCCTGAAAGCCTGTCTGGGCTCCTTATTTTTTCCAGCTGTGCTGGGGGAACCTAATAAAGGTACTGCTGTCCCTGCAGCCTTTCACCTAACTGCTCCCCTGCTGCTTTGCTGGGGCTGATTTATGGCATTGGGGCCAAACTCATGGCCTGAGAGGGGCGTGCCCTGCACATGGTGAGACTGAGGGGCTCAGCTCCTGTCTGGGGCCTCCTTCTTTGCCCCGAGGGATTTCCGGGAGGAAAAATGCTGAGGATGGGGAGAAGATAAATGAAAGATCAAGCAGGCAATAGCAGCTATCTTGAATCAGTCCCTGGCACAGCACCAAGGAGATCAAGTGGTCAGTGTGAGAGTAGCCACTGAGGTGGTGGAAACTGGTTCTTTCCTTTCCAGCAGCATCCCCAGGTAGCACCAGGCCAGGACTAGGGGAGAGAAATCAGGGCAAGTGAGAAACCAAGTAATTCAGTGGTCAAACTTCTCTCTGTCCTGCAGAGGTTTTGCAGTTTAGGCTTGGTACAGAGTCCCATCCCCTGCTGTGGATGTGCTCCTACACAGCTTATAGGGTCTGTGACCCCACAGTGCTGGCTCACACCCTCGGCTCACTGATCTGATTCCCTCCAGTGATATTCCTGTAACTGGTGGACAATGTTTTTATGCCCAGTGGAGTGGTGATTACAGGCCCTTTGATTTGCCCCTTGGAGAGTTGCTGAGGGATATAAAATTACTGCACACCCCCCCTGCACTCTGACAGCTACCCAAGGTGCAGGTGCTCCCTCCTGGGTGACCCTTGGGTGCTTTTAGGCAGCTCCTCCTGAGCAGACACTTGTTTTTTTTCCTGCCAGTACCCTGCTGTTTTCCAGCCCTGTCTGCACAGGGGAGGAGACATTCCCTGGGGAATGGAGATGCTGGGTGCCACGGTGATGGTTGCCATGGCAAGGGCTGCCACCACCCCCGTGGTCCTTGGGGACCAGAGCTGTCAGCATGTGGCTGCAGGCAGTCCTGGGGACATGGACAATGGGCAGCTGGGTGACAGCTGGGTATGTGGGGGTGCTGGACTTACTGATATAGCTCTTCTCACCTCCCAGACTGCCTGTGCGTGCTGGGAAGCAGCTCCTTGCACAGGGTCCAGGACACCCAGCTCAAGCTGGGAGCAGCCTGGGGTGGAAGCATGGGATGTGCTGGGTACCCAGCACGGAGCACACACTGCCTGCTGGCAGGTGAGCCTGGCAGGAGCTCAGCAGTGACCACATTACCTCTGCCTGCATCCTCAGGCCTTTGCCCTTTTCAAGGGATGCTTGGACAACCCTTCCCGTTAGTTTTGCTCTGTTTCACCTGAAAGCAAGCGGATGCACTTCATGGATGAGGGCAGCTGGGTTTGAATCCTTTTAGGTGCCATGAGCTCCTTGTATCCTCAAAAGTTATACTCTGCTGCTTAAAAACCAGTTTTTCCTCTAGCAGCATCAGCAGCACATTGCAGAGCCAGTGCAGGTAGGAGCCCTTCCCTCAGTACCCATTCCTGGAGCTGTATTCATCTTGGCAGCTTCCCCATGGAGAATCAGAACAAAGCCTAAAGGGCTCAAAGCAGACAGGGAAAGCTTTAGTCTGAAATAGTCCACCTTGGCCAGGGATGAACAGCAGGAATCCACATGGCTTCTCTCCTTTATCCAGCTGAGCAAGGAACAGGCAGCTTGAAAGAGGTCAAGGCATCTTCATAATTGGTGGGGAACTTTCAGATTACACTTGAGTGGGGAGGTTGTGACACTGCTGCCCTTCACTGCAGCTGGCAGCAGGTGACTGGTGAGCGTGCTCAAGTCTGCAGGATAATCAACACTTTATGGCCTGCTGTGGCCAGAGCTGCTCCTGGAGGAGACTGGCTGGGCTCTTACTGGGTACTGTGTCCTCCTCCCACCCCACCCCTGCAGTGTGGGCTCCCTTTGGCTAAGATGTGCCACTACTGTTGTATCAATTTGTGTGTGAGTGGCTCTGGTGCTGGCACAATCAGCCTGGTCCTCAGAGGGTTTCTCAAACTGGGGGGAACCTCAGGAGCAACCAGGAACCTGCAATTCACATGACAGTGGCTGATGGGACCTGGGGAGGCCCAGGAGCAAGGGACAAGAGAAAAACTGCTGGAATTGTACCATGCCTTCCCTGGGACAGACAGGACTGACAGGAAGCATAACAGAGAGGATTCCCTGTCTGTCTGAATACAAAGACGTAAAAGGAGGAGAGCAATGACCCTGCAATTGAGCAGTAATTAACTATTTTGAGCTGGGACTTTAGAGGAATTACATACATGAGGAGAAGATTCCAGATCCTGCATATCCTCCCAAGGAAGGTGTGTTGGCACACACAGCTCACTCAGGGTTAAACACTTCATTTCAATCTCTGCTACTACTTAGAGGAGTTGCACATACCTGTTAAGGGTGGTGTTACCACACCTGAGTAGCCCCAGGTCCACCACAACTCCACGGAGAACTGGATCTGAAAAAATGCTACCATAGCAAAGATGAGCTGGGAGTGAAAACTTGAAGGCAATGGAAAAAGTGAGAGGAGCAGAAAATGTCAGTAGCAACAAAAGCTGGCCATAAAAACATACTGGGAACACACTGGTTCTCCTGGAGTTAAGCTTATCAGGTCTTGTACAAGTGTTTAGACCAGACAGGAATAATTAAATCTAGATGTAATTACATGTTAGTTGTGGCTGATTAAGTATGCTAATTAATATGCAATTATCACTTGGTGGGGGGAGATAATGGAACACAGGTAAAACTGCAGCGATTTAAGGAAATCCTGGCTATTGTTCCAAAGGAGGAGGGCTCTGAAGGGAAATGCCTGAGCAGTGATGTGGGTGAGGGAGGGTACAGAAATGCTACTGGGGCAACAAAGGAGAGTTGTGAAATACAGCCTAAGCCAAGGCCAGCCTGGAGTGTGATTAAAGATACCAAGGGCTTTGGCACCTGAACTGCAGCTTCAGCAAGGCTGAGACACTTGGCAGCCTGGCTTTCTCCCTGGGAAAAGAGCAGTGTACACCCTGAGAGAAGGTTTACCAGCTGTGATCAGGGAGGGGCAGAATACTTCCCACTGAGCCTACAGAGCTGCCATGAAGGCATTTATCAAGGAGATAGAAGAGGTGGGTGTGAAACTCCTCAGGCTGAAGAGTGCACTGAATCTTCACTCGCACTTTTGGCTGCTCATTCAAGGCAGGGATTAGATTTATTAGCATGAAATGAGAAGAATAAAGTAACTACCTACTGCTAATGGGTAGCACCTAAATGCAAAATGGGAGTTTGTGCTCCTTGGACAAAATGTCACAGGGAAAGAATGAAATTATGTGCATGTGTGTGTGTAAAAAATTGGGACAATTGGCATCATGAAGCTGTGTGGAGCTAGTGGGGCATAACTGAAGGGTTAAAGGCTCAGCTATGAGGTATTTCTTTTATTGCAGGTGTGTCTTGGGGCAAAGATAAATGAAGGCTCACAGACTTCAAAGACATTCCTACAAACATCACCTCCCACCACCTCCCTCACTATGCCTTGGGTCTCTTACCCAGACTTTTCTCAGTAATTGCTGGCCATGTGGAACAACACAAGAAGCACGTCAGAAATGATAAACAGCTGTTGAAAAGCAAGCAATCACATCATGACAAGACACCCCTTGGAACAGTACGCCGGCCAGAGCTTTATTTTCAACAGCCCATACAACCAAAAACCAAGAGCAACAGCAATGATGTGTGTGCATGTGTGTGACTGATATACTGCAGTAACCAATCACGGCATACAAAGTTTGCCAATAAATTAAGGAGTGAAAAAACAAACACAGTGCATACCTAAAGATCATCAGTACATAAGTGAAACACAGCCTAAGTAGAAGTATTTGCATATCCTCTAGCTGTTTTAACATTGCCCTTTCAAAGCTAACCAAACCATTCTTGCTCTGTGCAGACTATCATATAAGCACTGGGCTAAATCGTAGCTTCACCCCAAAGACAATTCCCTCGTAGGGGCAGGAAGGCAGGTCACACCCTGAGAATCAACACTTGCCTTCCTGTGTACCCCTGGTGCAGCCAGGAGGTGTGGCAGGCACTCCTGGATCACTGACACAGCTCCAGGGCTTGGGCAGCACTGAGGACACTGCACTGGCTGTGTCTCCCCAAGGAATGCTGCCCCTGTGCAGGATTTGAGGGGTACCTTACTTGCACACAGTGTGCATCACTGAGTTACAGCCCAAGCTTATTCCTGCTACTGCTTTATCATTGGTTTCATCTGGACCTTAAACATCCATCTATCAATAAATAAAATCATTGGTTTAGCAAGCATAATAAAATTACACCTCCCACTGGTAACTGTTTGAGAAATTCTCTGTCTTAGCCCCTACACGAGCCTCAAGAAAATGACTTTCTTTTCCCTCAGGCTCAGTGAGGTTTCAAGTAACAATATTCAGTACTGCTTGGACAAGACACAGGCTTGGTTTGGAACCCTGATTCTGGCTACACGGTCAAAACATTTCCACACTTCTACACTCAACTATATCAAGTCCACGACTGTGCCATTTTCACCTGCGAGCAGCAGAAGAGGGAACTAACAGGACTTGCTGTTATTTCCTCTCCAGGTGACTGAAACAGTCCTTTTACAAAGCCTATCAACCTAACCCAGCTAAAATGAAAAGCAAAAATGCCACTCAAGTCAGAACCGAAGCCTGTGTGTATCAAGTTTCACATCAAGAGTTCTTATCCACAGCCACTTGCTCTAACAAACCTCCTATAAACACTATAAACACAGCCTTGACTTCCTTCTCCCACAGGCCAGGACAGAACAGTCTGAGATAAGCCATATCTTCCTCCAACTGAGTACTTATAAGGCACTAAAATTAAGCCATAACCAAAACACCCCAAAAAAAACAAACCCAAAAGAAACCCAAATAAACTGACCCACAAAGAAATTAAAATTTGGCTATATGAAATAGCAGCAATTTCTTTTTCAGTGGTCTACAAAGCCAGAACATTGATACTTTGGGGCAAAAAAACCAATGCACTGTTGGCCAACTACAAAATACATAAAAACCTACATCCATTCGCACTTCATAATCAAAATCAGTACAAATCTGATAGGCACAAGTAAAAAGCATCTTCTTCACACCTCAATGCTCAGTTTTCCAGCAGAAGCCACTCCTGGGGAGCTCAGCTGCTGTGCAGGACAACGTGAGCAGCCCAGCACCACCATCACACAGCTGGAGGATGATGGAGTGTGGATGAGCCACTGCAGAGCTGCTCCAGGACACTGACTGGAGGCAAATGTTTTTAACAACATGATTAATTAGACAATGTGTTCAGCTTTGGCACCTATTTCTGAGTCCTCCCTCCTGTTTTCAGAAGTCATGTTAAATGTAGCTGTGCTACACAGCTGGTGTAACTACAGTGTCTTCATCCATTCCCATTATTTTTCTTCTGCTTGGAAATAGGTGAACTCACCTATGTCACTACATTAGATACAAAGGCTAGCACTTCAGATTTCTTAAAAACAATCACTCTGAGTTTGGAAAACTGGTTTTAAAACATACGAAGAAATACTAAACATAAATGTGTAAAGCAGGAATTCATACCTTTAAACATCAATAAGAATGAGCTTATTTGGAGAGCAATAAAGCTTTTTTTTTAAAGGATATACTGACTAGCTATAGGTAAATTCCTCTTTCCCTGATTGCTTGGTGAGCTCAGCCAGGCTCAGTGCCTTGCAGCTTTGCAGATTTTGTCATAGACTTCTGGAAAGGCATCCTTGCAATTCATCTGCTCCCTCAGCTTGTGGTACAACGAGCCATCAAACATATCCCAGAACTCCTCACGGGTCATGTAACAATCTGCATACAGCATCTGGAAACTGGAGACAAGGGAAAAAGAAGAGACAGAGATTCAGTATTAATTGAGCCACAAGATTTGATAGAGAATATTAAAAAAAAATTCAGTGCAAGCTATGAATAGCAAATACTTAAAACAAAAACATCAATGTTTTTTAAAAACAAGCAAATACAATAGCTCACATGGATTATGCTGAGACACTAAGCCAATTATGTTTTGTGGATTTTGTTTGGTTTTTTTTCTGCCTATTTTCTCAGGATCCATGTAGGTGCAGTCATAGAATCTCTTATTTGCCTGCATTACAATATCCATTCATGACAGATGTAACAATACATCCTTTGACTTTTTCACTTCTCTGGACATTGAGAATAGAACTAGGAAGGCAAGACACCACCAAATGAAACCAGGCCAAAAAGATAAATTCATAGTGTAAACAAAGCACGGTATAACAAAGATCTATTTACAAATTAAATCCTTCTTCAGCTGTGGACTCTTCCTCACTTCCATACTGTGCTCTCTAAGCTGGAGCTACCATCAGAGTACAGCAGCAAAACACAACCTAACATAAAAGCTCTATTGTTTTGTGTGATTACAAAACTGGAAGATTAAGCATTTATCCATTGTTCATTTCCCAGCGACAGGTAGGAAACAGACCAAACTTTGTCAGTAAAGAGCTTTAAATTAAAATCTTAATTTCAAGTTAATGAAAAAAAAGCTTAAAATTAACTTTGGTTTGCTTTGTTCTCTGGTAAATCACTTCATGCAGCTCAAAGTCATTTGCAGTACCCAAATCATCTTGAAGCAGCCTTGCCATTATTGCTCAGCCACATGGGACATGATCACTGTTAGGCTGAGAAGTAGGTCAAAACAGAAATGGGGATAAATTATCCTGATGGTGTAAAAATATCATGTAGTTGCTTTTTGTTCCTGAGAAACCAGCCTGTGGCTGCTTCTCCACTGACACCACTCCAGCAAATTAGGCTGGCTCGAGTCCGTGACAGATGGTGGGCACATGGCTCACACCCACTGTGGTCCTGTGTAATAAGAACCCAGGCAGGGAAAAGGAAGCTCTGGAACACAAGTTTTGAGGGAGGAAAGAATGTCACCAGCACACAGGGACTGACTGCAGGGACAGCCAAGGCTGGCCCCCTGGGCAAGGCCATCCTGCTGCAAGGATGGGGCAGAGCCTCTCCATGATGCTGCAAGGACTGCAGGGAGAACAGTCCCAAGGGCAGGCAGGGAAGCTGTCCAAAGTTCTGGGATTCCTGAATCATGTATTCCAAGGACGAATTTTGTAGCAGCAGACTCTACTCCCAGAGCAGCCTGGAGCTGAAAGGTGACCTGATGTCACGAGCTCCCAACTGCTCTGCAGGAACTTCAGCCAGTGTGTCCTTTTGTTTGGTTGGTTTTGCAATCAAATAATAAAGTGAAATCATATTTAAACCCCACCAAAATTAGAAATTTAAATTAGTTTTCAATTACTGTGGTGGTTAAATGAATGCAATATTAAATATTAAAGCTCTGTGGGATAAATAACTGTGATTAAACCACATGGGTGTGAATTATATGACATTATCACTACTCTGAGGAGTGGAGTCCTTACCCGTGCACACTTCTTACAAACTTTTCCATTTGCCTCATTGAAGCCCTGGCTTCAAATTGTTTGCTTTTGGGCTCTCCATAAGCTCCTATATCCACGTAGAGTTCAGTTTCATTTCCTTTGGGATGGACCATACCAGGATTGTTGGGCAATATGAAAGGACATAACCAAATAGGGTACACCTGCAGGGGCAGGAAAACACTTTATCACTTTTTTTTTTAAAACACAATCATCCTTTGAGCTCTTTAACAAATGTAGCAAAATGAAGAGTTAAGAGAACTTTCTCCCAATCTTGGACTGAAACCCTTGCTTTCAGCTCTGCCTTCCCACCTGTCCTGGTGGTGTTTTTAGCTGGACTTTCTAATGACCATAACAAAATAGATTGAAAATGTCCTCCTAGAATTACATCTCCTCCCCTTAAATATTTGAAATAAAAGGAAAAAAAAAAACCAAACCCACAAACAAACCACCCCTGACCTCGAATCAACAACTGAATAAACATTCTGAACAAAAAGAGAAGGAAGTGTTTTCTTTTCCAGGTCAGTCCAAAATGGAAATTACCAAAGCTGAAATTCTACACTATGTAAAATAAATTCAGAAATAAAAGCAAGAAAGCAAAATGAAGCTCCACAGTTGGTGTTGCTTGAGACCCCAATCAATTTAGACGAGGACTAGTTCAAATTTTAGTAAGTGATAAAATCTTTTAGAAGTGTTGGCTTCTACCAAAGCTTGAATCTTTAATTCTTTTCCAAAAAGCTATGTTTATTTCTGCTGCAGCCTTGCATCATGGACTCACAAAGCACAGCACTCCCCAGGACACAATAATGACATTTTTGAACAAGCAGGATATTATGTCTGAAGATCAACAGTCACAGTTCTTATCACAAACACTCCAAGATTTGCTGTGCTATAGGGAGATGTGTTCTTACATTAAGGTCAACGTGGAAGGTCTGGATTGACTTTTCAAGGGTCTTCATTGGCACCAACATGTCCTGCACAACGTGGTGCTGCTCATAGAGCTTCCGAATGGCTTCTCCTTGGGTGAGCTTTAACAGAGAGATTTTTGGGGGCACCATCCAGCCAAACAGGTAACGGAACACAGGGTTATTGCCAAAAGGAATGATATCCTTCGAAGAGGAAACAAAAATTGTTTGACTCAAGAATGTGTAAGTGGATCAAAAGAACACTTCAGAGTCTTCAGGGCAATATTAAGTCAGATTTTCCATAAATTTAATTGCTGATACATTGCTGTAGTATTAAAATACAAATTAGCAGATTAGAGGGGCCTGGACTGCACTTGGCTACAGAGCCCTGCCCCAAGCCTCCTCTGGTTACCACTGATTTTCAGTTTTATGACTCACAACATACCCAGCCCCAAATAGTTTCAGAAAATAAAGTTCAGAGAGCAACAGGCTATTGTCTTGCAACAGCCAAGGGAGGAGTGCACAAGGAACTAACCTTCCAGCAGTTTTGCAAGAATAACCAAATTTCTCAAACACATTTTAAAGCTATAAAATTTTAATTACCACCTGCACAGCTAACTGCTGTTTACCCTCTGCAGGAGCTGTAAGGATCTAATACCTCACTCTAGAAATTGAAAATGTAGTAACAGGAATATTTCAGAATGCCAATTAAAGTTTTGCATAAGTACCCACGACAAACACATTTATGAAATTCTAAGTAATGATCTGATGACAATTACTTTATGTGGGGGAGTTTTTCAGCCAGAATTTCACATCCATGTTTTTCCCACAATCTGAATTTGAAAATCACTCAGTAGGTACAAAAATTTAATGATGAAATACATACTTAAGGTCTAAATTCAGAAAAGCCCTAAATTAAAAATTAGGAGTTTCTGATACAACGCCTTCTACGTGAAGAAGTGTCCTTGGATTTGCTGTACCCAAACGCAGGCCTCGTAAATTTGCCATAAACTTTGCTGTTTTTTCTGCCACGGAAGACAGAAGTTGCTGCCAAGGGGAAGAAGGTACATTGTACCTACACTGTGAAAGGGCAGAGCATATTCCTGCAGATTTATTTGAATTTTGGAACTGGTCTTACTTGGAGCTCCCAGAAGATGCTGCGAGTGTGTCTGTGGTAATAATGTCTGGAAGGAATGTATTCTACTCCAGTCCTGTCATCTTTCAAATACTTCTCCACATGCTTAAAGAACCATGGCTTGTAGTAGTTGCCAATTCTGTTTATCTACAAGAAAACATGCATTCATTAGACAACAATTACACCTTGCTTGACAACAGAGTATGTCCCAAAATTCCTCTCCTGGGAGGAATCTATGTAATACCCTCTGGATAAGACTGTCACAAAACATCTAGGGAGCCTTCACTCCACCACCTGCAAGGCTCCTTCTTACCTTTCTTGCCATTAGGGTTTAAGTAAGGCTTGCCACTGACAAGCTATTTAAGAGGCCATGAATGTGACAGAACTGAATTCCTAAAATGCCAATCTCTAAACCCACCATTAATCCAAAATCTCACATGGTAGAGAGGAAACATCCAGGTGCAAGGTTACATGAAAATTTAGCATGACCCTCCTGTGCATGCCCCTGATGTGTTTTTATTAAGAAAATTAAAACCTTGCTGGGAAAACAGTTACTCTGAATAACTGCAGCATTGTATAGTCTGTGAGAAAAGATCCTTCTCTTCCTCCTCAGGTACTGCAGTGAAGAGGCTGTAGACTGAATTATTTGCTAGAACAATGAAATCAGTGGGTCATTTCTCATCAATGAAAGAGATCTAGAGAACAAACTCTGTTATAGTAGGAAAAGGCTTATACTTTAAAATACTCTGAGGACTGATCCAAATTTTAATACTATGCTAAGAGATCGTCCCAATTTTATAATGGCTTTATCTTAGTACAGCTTCAGTTAGACTTTGGGAGTATTTTTTTCATTTTGAGTAACCTCCCTTTAGTTACCTTGCTTTGCTCAGCTTCATCAGTCAAGACTCCAGTCATTATGACTGCTTCATCCAAGGAATACAGAAGTCCTTCCACAAAACTATTCTCCTTTTTCTTAGACTCTTCAGTGAACTTCTCACAAATCTTCTGCAGTCCTCTTACTGGCTCGTAATGTATTTTGACATATTTCTTGGCAGGAATCATTTTTATTTCTGCTGCAACCAGGAAACCCAGAGTACCACAAGACCAAGGCACTGCATAAAATAGGTCTGAGTTTTCAGTCTGCAAAAAGTATGTCATACTAAATCATATATTCACACCAATAACTGTCAATGACATTGTAAATGATAGCAAAGTAACATTTTGTCTTACTGGTGAACATCTCACAAGGCTTCCATCAGCAAGAACAAGTTCATAGGCTACACAGGTGTGCTGAAAAAGTCCATAGATATGGGATGAAGACTCAATGCCAGTTCCCATGATCAGGCCACCTTATCAAGAGAGCACACAACAAATCAAATGAAACACACTCCAGAATGTGGGTGATTTATGACAGCAAACTCCCACTTTATAGGCTCTTTTAAGACTATTTAAAAAGAGGGAAGTGCTTATAACAGAAATACCATAAAGAACATAAGGTTCAACAGAGTATTTCTAGAACCTTTAAAACAATGCAATGTTTTACTGCATAAAAAACCCTAATGAAAGTGCAGCAGAATCAATGAGTCTGTTGTCATCAGTGACCCTTACCTACAGTGAGATCATCAAGCTCTGGTACCACAGGAATAGTCCAGCCCATGGGATTCAGGTGTGCAGTCAGCTGGCCCATGGACACCAAAGGCTCCACACGAACGACCTAAAAATAAAAAAAAAACAAAAAACAAACCACCCCCAAATTCTCAACAAACATAAATTAAGGAGTTCAGCATTAATGATGACAAAATATGGCTAACCGGATACAATTCCATCTGTTATCAGAACTCAGAGACTCACTTTCCTAAGAGAGCTACTAAAAATAGTGGGAACTGTTTAGTGATTCCTCCTCTGCCTCAACATCTTGTTGCTCAGTGCCCAAACCCATAAATCAATCTGGTCTTTTAGACTTCAGCACAGAAAAGCCAAGCAATTCCATATGCTGGGTTTTTCTGATAGAACGATCCAAGCACACATTGAAAACCCTTGAAATTTGATAGGTCTGCTACAAAATTTTGTGGAATCTAATCCCTTCAGCTCTGAGTATTGTAAAGAAAACTGTAAAATCTATTACAGACAATGTTTTGTGGGGGAATTTATTACCTGTCTTTCACTGTCTACTTCCAGAACATCCATTAAATTGATCATGATGTTCTTGTGAGTCTTCTTGTATTTCCCAACACGGAGTGACACAGTCAGCCAGCCAGGCCTGCCTGTGCACATGTATCTCTTGCTGCCTTCCTTCTTCCATTCCCGGACCTGCAAGAGCCAACAACTGTCAGAGCAGGGATGCTTTGGAAGTCTCCTTGCAGAACTTCTAAATAAAATACAACCAGAGTGGTTTAGTTATGTAGAGGACGCACTTCTAATATTCTGTAGCTCTGGGGTTTTCTTTTGGGGGAAGGATTCAGAAAGCTAAAGACACTAACAGAGGGTTAAAAAAACCCACCTCTAAGGGAGGTATTATCAGTGTTACAATCTTAGTTCTAATCCAAAACACACAAAAAGTGGGCTGAGCCTGCAAATGACCAAAGAGGGAAAACCTGGTCTAGTGGAAAAACCTTGAGTAACCTGGTCTAGTGGAAGATGTGAAGTTGGAATGAGATGATTTTAAGGTCCCTTCCAACCCAAAGCCTCCTAGGATTCTAGGAAAAGCTGAGAAGGAAAATGTGTAATCCATACATATGAACCCCGAATTCTGCAAAGCCACAGTGGTTAACACCTAGAGAACGAACAATTGCATTTTCTTCAAATCTGAGTTGCTCCTACAGCAATCAACAATCCCAATCCCTCGAGAACAACGCCATGCACATTAATATCCATCTGTATCCGTGATGGGAGAGACAAGGCAGGAAACAGCAGCGGACGTGACAGAATTAACACTAATACCAGAGGGCACAGAATTACTACAGACATCTGCATTTCTGGGTGGAGCAAAAGTTTAATGGGCGCATGGAGCACCTCCCGGAACTTTGCTTTCCCCCGCTCGGGCTGGACTTTGTCCCGGGTGCGGAATGGGATGGGGGGGGAGGAAAGGACGGGGATGGAGGGATGACAGAGAGCGGGACAGCGGGACAAGGACACGCTGTCCCCTCGCTTTGCCGTGGTGCCCGCGGGGCTGCCGCGCTCCGGTCACGCCTCACCTGCTCCTGGATGTGCCGGACGCGCTGGGCGTGCTGCCGCGGGGCGCTGTGCAGGCGCCACACGGCCCATGCGCGCAGCTGGTAGTAGATGTCGAAGAGGATGGAGAGCGGCAGGAGGAAGAAGCAGACGAAGACCCAGCGGTGGTGCACCAGCACGGCCTCCAGCCCGCGGTGCCGCACCCACAGCAGCAGGAGCAGCAGCCCCGCGCCCACCGACCACAGCGCCGACATGACGCCCACCGCCCGCTCGCGCTCCATCACGGCCGCGCTCCCTTATGGGACCCCGNCTGGGAATGGGCAACGGGCAACGGGACAGGGCTGGGGATGGGCACTGGGACTGGGCTCAGACCCCGGGCTGGGCTGGGAATGGGCACCGGGACAGGGCTGTGGATGGGCACCGGAACAGGGCTCAGACCCCGGGCAGGGCTGGGAATGGGGACCGGGACAGGGCTCAGACCCCAGGGCTGGGAATGGGGACCGGGAATGAGCAGCGGGATAGGGCTGGGAATGGGGACCGGGACAGGGCTCAGACCCCAGGGCTGGGAATGGGGACCGGGAATGAGCAGCGGGATAGGGCTGGGAATGGGGACCGGGACAGGGCTCAGACCCCAGGGCTGGGAATGGGGACCGGGAATGAGCAGCGGGATAGGGCTGGGAATGGGGACCGGGACAGGGCTCAGACCCCAGGGCTGGGAATGGGGACCGGGAATGAGCAGCGGGATAGGGCTGGGAATGGGGACCGGGACAGGGCTCAGACCCCAGGGCTGGGAATGGGGACCGGGAATGAGCAGCGGGATAGGGCTGGGAATGGGGACCGGGACAGGGCTCAGACCCCAGGGCTGGGAATGGGGACCGGGAATGAGCAGCGGGATAGGGCTGGGAANCTCCCCCTCATCGCCGCTGCCGCCGGGCCCCCCCCCGGGGCGGGGGTGTCACCGCCTGGGGACAGGGGGGACAGGGCTCAGACCCCGGGCAGGGCTGGGAATGGGCACCGGGAATGGGCTGGGAATGGGCAACGGGCAACGGGACAGGGCTGGGGAGGGGCACTGGGACTGGGCTCGGACCCCGGG
>VXBI01002468.1:128591-140949 GCA_013397375.1 Toxostoma redivivum
AGGGCTGGGAATGGGGACCGGGACAGGGCTCAGACCCCAGGGCTGGGAATGGGGACCGGGAATGGGCAGCGGGATAGGGCTGGGAATGGGGACCGGGACAGGGACAGGGCTGGGAATGGGCACCGGGACCGGGAATGGGCAACGGAACAGGGCTGGGAATGGGCACCAGGACAGGCTCTGATCCCCGGGCAGGGCTGGGAATGGGACAAGACTGGGAATAGGCACCGGTACAGGGTCAGACCCCGGGCAGGGCTGGGGGAGCCGGGTCAGACCCCCGGGAAGGGCTGGGCACTGGTCCTGAGGCAGGGGCTGAGTGGATACAGGGCAGAGGACAAGGGCTGAGACAGAGGGGACCCCTCAGTCAGGACGGGGGACAGGCCCTTGGTGCTGTGGTGGCCCATGTCTCCTGGCCAAGGGGTGCACCCTAGTGCCTTTAGGTTAGAACAAAACACCTGTGCATCCCTCACCTGTGCATCCCTCACCTGTGCATCCCTCGGGTGCTGTAGGCACCAGAGAACATGGCAGTGCAGGTGTCTCTGACAGAAAGTCCAAAGTGCCATGCAGTTCCATTTCTAGAATAAAGAAGGGTGCACTTCCCTTCAAAACATAGCTTGCTCTCTAAAACCCTGGCAGAAAATTCCTATCCATGCCGGAACCACGTGACAGAAGATAAATAAAGTCTGTGAGAAAGATGAAGCTTTGTTTTTTGAAGTTAAAATCCCTCAAGGGGATTGAGAGGACAGTGGCAGAGTTCCAATGGCAGCCCCAGGAGGTCCTGGCACAGCTGGTGCTGCCAGGGACCCTGGAATGGCAGAGACTCTGCCATGGCACCGCTGGGTTCAGAGAGGAACATGGAATCAAGGTGTTCCGTGAGAAAACAGCCATAGTGATGTAACACAAGTGTCAGGCGGTGACTCCTCTTTGCCAGCAGGAGAAATGCTGACCTTGTCCTTTAGGTGATTGATAGCTGGGAGATGGAAACTCCAGCCAGGGAGGGATCAAGGTCCAGAGCTCAGCTGTGGCAGGCCAGTCACACCTTTCAGCCATCTTCAGTCAAAATGGAGAGCTTTGTTTTGAAGCCCACTTCATGATTTCATGGAATCATTCACAGTATGGTTTGGGTTGGAAGTACCTTAAAGATCACCTAGTCCCAACCCTTCAGCCAAGGGCAGAGCCACCTTCCATTAGAACAGTTGCTCCCCATGCAGCCTGGCCTGGAACAATTCCAGGGATGGAAATTTTAGCACTTTTTACTTTTATGGGTTTTGTCCTACTGCTTTTATTGAAGAACTAGACTGAGACTTCACAGCTCTCATATTTGGAAAGGGTCTTCTAATTTCCAGACTAAATTTATTTGTAGCCAAATTATATTTGTTGCACTTGTGCCTAGTCTGCTCAATAGCTTTTCTTACATCTGAGCTGATTGATGTTACCTGCTTTTATTTATCAGTTCATCTGCTGATGGAAATTATTCATGCAAAAGAAGGTTCCCATGCCCTAAGAGAGGTTATTTTAACCTCTCTGAAGGACCTAAATAATTATTCCTGATCTGAATGTGATCAAGCACTGGGCTTATTCAATAACAGCATCATTTATTCATAAGGGGATGTTTACTCCTTCAGTGTAAATACTATTTTGAAATTGTTTTTATGAAGAACCATTAGAAATGCTTATAATGTTTTTCATGTTTTGCTCTTGTTTTTATAAGGCCCTAGGCAACAAGAAGGGGGTAGGTAAACTCAAGTATTGTGATGTGAAACTACTTTAAAGCACAGGAGTGAACCACCATTCAGATTATGGTCAAATTGCTCATGTAGCTACTGATGCCAAGCATAGAAAACAAGGGAACAAGAAGGGGATGAGGGAAGAGGAGATAGATATTAGAAATGCTGCTGGTTTTCAATTCTGGTTATTCTAGCTATTTGAACAAAACATCCAACGATCTATGTAGGCTTAGGAAAACATCATCTGCAAATCTGGTTGGAAGAGCTAAGGTTCCCTTGGTAGCTTGGTGAGACTAAAATCCTTGGTTTCTTCAATTAAATTAACATTTTAAGTGTGTTTAAGCTGTTAGTGCTTCTTAAAAAAGCAGTCCTTTTCCCTTCTTCTCCTCCCTCCCTCCCTCTCCTGCCATCCCATCCGCCCACTCATGCTGTTCTGGGCATGCTGTGCAGTACAAGTGCTTCTGCTGTCACTCAGTGAAACAGGTTGGAGAACTGATCTGACTGAAGAATTAAACATTTTCTTTTTAAATCAGTATTTTTTTTCTGCCTGGATCAGCTCCCTGGTGGGCTGTGCTGGGAGCAGAGCAAGGACCTAGCATTGATGGTGCCAGAGCTCCCCATCCTCTTGGTGGGGAGGGGACATCCATCATGCCAGCCAGCCCTGCCAGCCCTGCACAGGACTGTTCCTTACCCAGCAGGGCATGGTGGTAACCATGCAAAGGCTTGTGGATAAAAGATGCATCTCTTTGTCCAAGGAGACAGGGAAAAGGGACACAGAGTCTTGGAATCATAGAATGGTTTAGGCTGGAAAAGCTGTCTAAGATCATTAAATCCAGCTGTTCCCCCAGCACTGTCAAGGCCACCACCCCAAATGCCACATCCACACAGCTTTTCAACCCCTCTAGGGATGATAATTCCACCACTGCCCTGGGCAGCCTGTTCCAGTGTTTGACAACACTTTATGTGATGAAATTATTCCTGATATACTCCTGATATGATCCAAACCTCCCCAGCACAGCTTCAGGCTGGTCCCTCTGTCCTGTCCCTGGGAAAAGATCCCAACCTCTATCTGGCTCCAACCTCATTTTTGGGAGTTGTAGAGACTGAGAAGGTCCCCTCTGAGCCTCCTTTTCTCCAGGCTGAGCCCCCACTCCCTCAACCTCAGACTTGTGCTCCAGACCTTTTCCCAGCTCTGCTGCCCTTCCCTGAACACATCTCAGCCCCTCAATGTCTTTCTTGTCATGAGAGGCCCAGAAATGCACACAGGATTCGAGGTGTGGCTTCATCAGCACCAAGCACAGGGGACAATCACTGCCCTGATCCTGCTGGCCACACTGCATGGCCACAACATGCAGAGCATTTGAGCTGCACACAAAAGTAGGCTGAAGTGTTCTGTCTCCATAAGAAAAATATTAAGAGGCCTTCAGTGACACCAAAGGAAGGCATTGAAAAGCATTAAAAAGCCCATTTTTTCTTGCAAACTCTCACAGCCCTGGTACTGGCTGCCACAGAGCTGCTGCTGAGCAGTACCAGGATGTTGAAAGGACAAGCATTTAATAGGAATAGTTATGAAAACTAATAAAGAATTTTGGGAAGACTGCAAGCCTGCTTAAATCCATAAACAAACCAGCTGATGGTTACTCAGGATTAGGAGTCACCTGCCCTTGGTTTCCCTGCATGTGTGCTTGGTGCAAATCTGCTGCTGTTTGGAACAGGAGTGTTTCTGAGGTTTGGAGGGAGGTGCTGCTCAAACTGCTTGTGAGAAGCTCCCTCTGCTGAGAAATCCAAAGCATGTTCAATTTGCCTGAAGGAAAAGCCTGTAGGGAAACGGAGTACCCCTGTGTTTACCTGATGTTGTTCAGCTGGCCAGCTTCCAGATGGGTTTTTTTCGAAGGTATTTATCAATGGGATATCTATTTGCCCAGGACCTATTTCTCAGGTTTCACAAGTGTTTCATGTGTGGGAGTAGAGGTATGTGGTGGCTTGAAGAGGAGGAGGGCAGAAGGTTTGGTAAAGCAGCTGTAGCTGGGGTGGCCCTTGGGAAATGGGTCAAAAAGGGAAAATGCATATTTAGTTACTTTAGAAACTTCCAGATAGCTCTCAGGGGAAGTGAAACACCAACTGATGGCATAGGCAAGGTTAGATTGGTGAGGTTGTTTTAAGTGGATGTGGACCTAATGTAGAAGGACTTGTTTAACATCTGTGGTGGGGAAAGCTCTCCATATGGGTTGGTCCACCCTGTCCAGCACAATGAGTCCTTGGGGTGACTTTGCTCTTTTTTCCTTGCCTTCCTCTGCCCTCTCAAGGCTGCAGTCACCCTGTTCACACTGGGAAGGGCTTCACCAAGAGAAGGAATAGCTGATGCTGCAGGAATCAAGGATACCTGGGCTGTATCCCTTGTGCTCTGATACCAACCATGTCACAAGGCCCCCCTCCTCCTGTGATGGGACACTGTAGGTGGTGGGTGGGACCCATCCCAGGTGAAGCAGATGCAGGGTGTGAAGTGAAATGGGGAATACTGATGATGGCAGAGTGTGTCCTATCCTTCAATGGCTGTGCTCTGCATCAGGTCAGCTGCTGGTCAGCATGTTCACAGAGCCACCAAAAAAACCCCAGTGCTGCAGAACACACGAGAGCTTTCATGTATTCTCTGTGATGTGAGTTAAATCCAGCTTTACAACTGCCTCTGAAAGGATACCCTGTCTGGGATTTATAAAAAGAATCTCTTGTCAAAACAGAGAGCCAGACTGGGAAGGGATTTCACCCTCCCTTCATTGTCACCAGGGTAGTGTCTTCTGTGGCAGAAATTAAATGGCTGTGGCACGATAGCAGGTGTGGAGAGCTGGTTACTGAAGAACTTGGGGTTCCAGCACTCAAACTACAGGCTGTGGTGAGGGAGGCCATGCTCCTCTGGGTGAGCAATGGGGACAATGAGCTCATGGCAAACATCAGTTGGCTTTACAGCCCTGAGACTGAGGAGGAGAAGTGGGTGAAGAAACTGTGATGCTCCCCTGTCTCCTTCTAACAGTGAGGTCCTGGGGACACTGACTGTGCTGGGCATCAGAAACGAGCTGCAGGCACTGAAGGGCAATAAATGCATTATTTCAGACTCATGACAAGATGTACACAAGTGCCAGTGGCTTCCAGGATGCTCAGGGTGAGCTTTATCATGAAGGCAGTTGTGAACCACAGCTGGTGGGGAGCAACTGCAGGGTACCCTCTCCCATCACTTGCCTCTGGAGTCTTCTTGCTAGGAGTGGCAAGTGCTGTGGGAGCATCCAGGAATCATTCAGTGATGGTGAAGGCTTGCCAATGTCATTGGGGGAAAACACTACAAGTTGTTTTTCTGTACAGGCCAAATTTTTCATCCATTTTCAGCAAACCTGCCTGTGTGTTTTAGCCTCCCAGTATCCAAATAAAGCTAAAGCTTGCACTGCCTTGGCTGTGGCCATTCTCTCTGTCTGCAGCTGTCACTCTGTCACCTGTCTGCTTTCATTTATTTCAACGTTTTAAAAATTTCATGGGCCCACTCTCAGATGATGTAAACTGATAAAACTCCAGGCCATGCTCCAAAAACATCAGTGGAACTGTAGGATCTAGGCCTTTGGGTTTACTTACTGATGCCAAAGAAAAATAGAAAATCTGAGAGCAAAGCAAAAAAAAATGGAAAAGAATGGCTGGGAAAAAAGAGTTTAAGATGCTGGTTATATAAGAGTTGTATAGCTGTTAAAGTCACCTAGAATATCCTTTTAATAAATGAAGAAATCTCAGCCAGATAAGTTAATAATTAAGGATGATAAAAATATACCATTGTTCCAGTAATAAGGAACTGTATTGGTCTTATTGAAGATAAATGGAGGCGTATTTAGCATGGTTCAGTACTATGCTGATAGACTACAAATGTCCTTTTTTTCACTAGAAAACTCAGTATAAAATCAGGTCGAAAGCTGATTGCCAGTATTTGTTCCCTCCAAGTTGCTCAGCTCCTTTCAACAGCAGATGTGCCTTGGAAGCGACTCCCACGTGTATGGAACTGAGCAGAAGGAAGCAGGAGGCTTTGAGAAGAGGTTCCTGCCCCTTTCTGTGGAGAAGAACAAGATGTGCTCCCATGTGTGGATCATCTCACAGAGATACAGAACAATTTTCAGACTGAGATTGGATAAATTGACTGGTCCTCAGCTCTGCAAATCAGTGGCTGGAAAAGGTGTCTGCACAGAAGGTAATGAGAATGTGATTGCTCAGTTTCCTTTAATACAGGAAATTTCTGTAGAATCCAGTTTGGCAGACTTGGTTGGAGCCATACCTAGGAAAATGAGACAGCAATTTCAGTACCTCCTGACACAACCAAACCCCAATTTTTTTGTACTTCCAGTAAGCATCAAAAAATGATTGCTGCAGCACCCTGCCCATGGGGAAGAGTGGCCTTTAAATACCCATCCAACAGAAACCCTGTGACACACAAAAAAATCTGAGAATGGGTACATGCATCCAGCTCACGTTAAACTCCAGGTGCACTTCCAAGCCCCTCATGCTCAGCTGCAGACTCAGCTGCTTTCTGTCTCCTCCTGCCCTCTCCATCCTTGGCAAGGCCCATTTTTTTACAGAATGCTTAAGGAAAACATTGAGAAATCAGCCAGCAATAAACCACTGTTTCATCCCAGAGTGGTTAATTATCATTATCTATGGTATCAGCCCAGAGCCTTTAATAAGCTCTGAAATTTTATTGCACGGAGGTGTCTGCTTATATCCAGGCTAATGCACGTTATAGGGTTGGGATAAATTTTCCCTCATGCTGAAACTGGCAGAGTGAATTAGAGCAGGAGAGTTTCATCCCTCTGTGAGGAAATCAGTCATCTGTGAAAAAGAGCTGACACTTCTCTGGCACAGGAGAAGCGCCAGGGAAGTGAAACCACACCTTTTCAGATAAGATGAGTAGCCAAAGAAAAGGACAGGATACATTTTGGGGAGCAAGATTAACTCTCTAGATGCTGGGTGGCTTCCCAGGGAGGTGGAGCAGGGAAGCCTGTGCTCTCCATCTGGGATGGCAGGTCTGTGTCTCAGGGATGCTGCCCACGGTGTTCTCTGTGAGGTCCTGTCACAGTCTGAGGTGCTGATGTAAGTCATCTGCATACGATAAATGGAGACCTTTCTTTTCACTCTGAAGGTAACTAGTTTAGGCAATGTCTTCCAGCTGTTTCTTCACATGCATCTTGGCAAAGGCCTGTTAGTCACATTCACATCCTCCTCCTTCTTCCAAGTCAGTACAGAGTCAGTTTTTCTCTGACAGATCAAGGGAAGAGATGGGAGCAACCTGCTCTTACACCTCCATAGGAGAAATCTCCTGCTGGTGCTGTTTCTTTCAGGCAGAGATCAGGAGAACATCAGGAGTGGGGTCTCCTCAGAGCTTCATACCACAGAACTAACCAGAGTGTGAGGCAAATTCCCCATTGAGGGAGCTGTGGCACTGGAGATGAGTGCTGATATCTTCTGACTCTTTTAATGCCATTACAGAGAAGCTGCAGCCTGTTATTTCCCAAACTCACCTCCTGTCATTTCTTGCAGAGTTTCAAAATTTTCTTCAGTTACCTAGAAACCCGTGTAAAGAGATGTAAATGTTCTGAGTTTAAAGCGAGGCAAGGTGTGCGGGCAGAAATCACAGAGCTCTTACTGGGTCAACAGCTGATGTTGCAGATGAGCTTTGAAGAAAGCAGACAGGCTTTTGGGCACAGCAGGGCACCAAAGGCATCCCAGGTGAGTATTTCACTGAATTAGAAGGGAATTTCTTATAGGTATCTTGGTACAGACTCTTTATGTCAGTGTGCATGCAGGTGTGCATATGCTGCGCCAAATGTCCTGGGAATGCTGCTCTCCTGGATTCTTAAACACTTTAGATTTGTAAGAAGTTTAGGCATGTAGTTAAGTTACTGTTGTGGTATATAAGTCCTATATAGATCCTTTGCTATATTGTTTGACTTAACTGATAACATAAGTTAAATCTGGTAGGTTTAAGTGCTGTTAAGTTTAAATGTTTAATGCTTTTAATCAAGGTTAAATGCTGTTCATTGAAGAACTGTTGTGCCTTTAGGACACATTCTTTTTATCCTTAGCTTCTCCTATCCTTTTGTCTCCCCCTCCCCAGCCCAGCCTTCACATAGATTATGTTGAGTTTATATCAATTTGGATTGATTGACACTGGATTTTTTGTTTGCTTTTTTTTCTCTTTGTGCTTTAACCATCTAGTAAATAATAGAGTGAACCTTGCCAACAAATTTTGCTGTGTTGTCACTTTTATATTAAATCTGATTTTGCTGATACCTTTGCTGGTGATTCTTTAAGCAACCTTGAAACACTCCTCCTCTCAGCCACTCCTTGTGTCTCTCTCCAGGCTGTCGTGCTTCCAACAAAATGTTTGTGAGGTTTGCTGGCAGCATTATAACCTCAGCTCCCTTCCAGCACAGCACACTGATGTGAACAAGTGCTTGTGGGCAGCCAGATGCCAAGGCAGGCAGTGGGGCATTGGAAAAGAAAAACAGCTGTGGAACATCTGGGACAGATATGTGTTGGACACCGACACGCATGGTGGCAACCAGAAGAGCTAGATGGATGCTCCACCCTTTTTCTCTAAAATTTATAGTTAATGCTGCTTTGAGCTTCTCTTTTTTATTTTTTGTGCTGAAAAATAAACAAAGCCCTGCCCATTCCCTCCTCCCTGGAGAGCACTGTAACAGCTGCATGCAGCAGAGGCATGAAGAAGCATCGGGTCTTGGAGATGTCAGCATAGCTGTAATTCATCTCACATCTAGTGTTGGGTTCACTGGGAAGCAAATTTAGCCAGTTTTGTGTTTATTCAAAGTTCTTGCTGCTGCTTTGAGCATCAGCATTTGGAATCAAGGATGCACAGGAGCTTCAAGCTCAGATATCCAACGTGCAGAGTAAAGCAAACTGTGTTCGCTGTATTTCAGCAGCCAGGGCATGTCTCCCATAGCTCTCTCTGTTCAGGTGTGATAGATGTGACTGACATCAAGCTTGAGTGAGGAGCCTACAGGGCTGGAAATCACTGTTTCCTCACTGCAGCTCACACTCCAGCAGAGCTGCAGCAGCTGTGGCATGTAAAACACACTACGTGGTGGGCTACCCATGTGTAACACAATAGTGGTGCCTCTTCCTGGAGAAAGAAAGGAGCTCAGACACAGAGCTTCCCTAAGGCAAAAATCTCCAGAGGCTCAGGAAAAGTTTTGTCTGACTAAAGACTTAGCTGACATGTCAGGATTTAACTCTTTTCTTTCCCCATCTCTTGTTAGGCAGATTTCGAATGCTTTGTAGATTTTGTTGGAAAGCTCCTAGGAAGCGCCTTCTGTCCTCATCTGCAACACAGAAATTTCCCTTACAGGGGAAACCCAAAGCTTTATCACACCCATTTCTCTACACAACAGCCCCAAGAGGAGTTGGCATCTCAGCCAGGTGCTGCTGTACTAACACAAATCCCGAGGAGCTGAAGGAATCTGAGAACCTTGTTTATCCATAAAGCCCTCTGTGGATTATGCTATCAGTACTTTACAAGTCCCTTTCCAAAATTTTCCACCACAGTTGTGCTCCTCAGTGTGGTGCAGATTTACAGGCTGCTGGTTGAGACATCATTACAATTGAGTAAGCAAATATTTAAGCTTTAAAACACTCAGAGGTTTTGGGTCCTGTGGCTTGGTAGATGATGGACATAGCTAGTGGAGGAACCACATCAGAAACTGATATTAAACAACTTTATACACATATTATTCTGCTATTATAATTCAAACTCAGTAAAGCCATTGGAACTAAATAATAAGATGTATCACAAAGTACATATTGTGGTACAAAAAGGACTTTGGTATTCAATAAAGTCTTGGCTCAAAAACACAGCTGGTCTGCAGAAGGAGTACTTCTAGGTGAACTAGGCAAAAAACCACACACCACTTTGTGGTCAGGGAGCTGCTCCCCTTTCACATCCAAATGCTTGGCTTTCCCTGCTGGAGACCACAAAGGAATGCTACCAAACCCTGCAGCTGCCCATGCAGCAGGACTGCCACAGAAACATCCATGTCCAGCTGCAGGTCCAGCCCCAAAGGACTCTGGTGAAAGTTGCATCGTGTGAAGATGTAGGGCAAATATTTTCAAAGCCTGGGTTTGCTGACTGGATTAAGTAGGAGTGCCTGAGCCAGTATATCAACTAGCACAACTAATTAGGCGTTTTAAGAAGATGCAAATTAAGGCAAAGATAAACAGCAGGAGGTTTCTCCTTTGCTTTACACGTGCTGGGTGCAGGAACTCTCTCCCATCTACACATCCTCATGGCTGTGTGCTGCAGCCCCTTATCAGCCTGGCAGGCTGCACCCAGTGTGCCCAATGGCCCATGCTAAGGGAAACATGAGGTGTGTCAGCCCCTGGGAATGGCTTCTGCATGGATCTGGACAACATGGACACCTTATGCCTGCGGAGATGTGACCCTTGAAGCCACATCAGTGACTCTGTCACAGGGGGTGTGACCAGAGGTGCTTGCTGGGGGCAGCTGGGCATGGGATGAGTGTCCTGTGTGCCAAATCACTGATGGACACCTGTGGCCTGGCCCAGGTCCCACAAATCTGGCAGGGAGCCTGTGCTCTGGACTTGGTGCATCCAAATTCATCCTTGACTTGGTGCTCTTGGTGTCACTCATCCTGTCGTGACAGGGCAGAGAGTGCATGCATCTGCATGCACACACACCCCTAATGAAAAAGCTGGCTTATTTATCTTGATTATACAGTGAAACGCACTGTTTTACATGTGATTTGCTGCAGCAGCAAAATTAGGTGAAGAGTGAATAAAAAAGCAGCATTTTTTTTTGTGCCAGCAGCATTGCTCAGGCTCAGCATCCTTACCTGGGGGAGGCAATTACTGGAACAATCTCTTTCCCCGTTCCTCCTTTGTTCTTGTTCTTGCAGGGGCTGTAACTGTCTTTTTTATCTCCTTGTTTTCTCCACTGCAGTTTCACCATACATGGGATGTTTTACATATTTTGCACAGATATTCTGTCTAGATTCTGGAGAAGCCCTTTCCCTGTGCCCCTTGTCCACCAGCATGAAAGTTCTCAGAGAGGGAAAACACATTTTGGCCAAGGTTCTGCTAAGCAGACAGAGGTGTTGGTAGCACTCAGCACTTCCAGCCTCTGCCTTATGGTGGAATATTTGTCATGGGTTTGTGGCTGCCTATAGGCCAGACCTGTGGGCAAGGCAGAAGGTTGTGGATGGTTATGGGGCTGAAAAACCAGTGTGCTGGCACAAAGCCATCTCACTCTGCAGCCCTGTGCTGGGAATAGCATGGAGTCATGCACTAAAACCACCTTGAAGTGCTTCAGATGCTGTTTGACAATCAAATTTTCAGTTAAATACAATATCTGAGCAGGTAAGGAGCAGAAAAAGTTGTCTAAACATCCTTCAACAGGGTAACTGCTGATTCACGGTGCCCCCACACCACTGGTTGCTGGCCTTGGGGACTTCTGCCCCATGCTCCTCTTGGATGGAGACCCAACCTGCTGCAGGGCCACTCCTGTGTGAGCCAGCCCTCTGTGTGCCTCAGTTTGCCATGTATAAAACTCCACAGTGGCTGCAGGTAAATGGAGCTGTACACCCACACGTTCTCAGCTGGGCTGAGCAGCTTCTAATCATCTATGAAGCAGATATGGATTCCACAGCAGGGCTTTGCAGCAGTCCCTGCAGCATGTGAAGGTAAACCTTGAGCTGGTTTTGAGCTGGTGAGATGAGGAGCTCCAAGCAGTGCAGGAACAGCAGCCCAGAGTACCCACAGAAATGGCTCTGCCTGTCAGTGATGTCAGCTTAGCCCAAGGGCAGTGTGGTGGATCTCTGGGTCTGTGGATGTGTGGATGTGTGAGATGCTCAGCCATAGCACAGCATGGTAGGGCAGCTCTTGATCAAATCTCCCTCCAGCTCTGTGATGAGGAGTTGTGCCTGAATCCAGATGCTGTCATACTGAATATCCTGAAATTTGGATCACAGCACCCTCAGCTTTTTTAATATCCAGGTGTCCTGAGTGCTGCAGGTTTTAAACTAAAAAAAAAATTGGTTTTAAACTAAAGAAGGGTTGGCTTAGATTAGCTACAAAGAAAAAAAGTGGTTTTTACAGTGCAGTTGATGAAACACTGGCATGCAGAGGTGGTGAATGCCCCATTTCTGGAAACATTGAAGGCCAGGTGAGATGGGGCTCAGAGCAGCCTGATCGAGTTGAAGATATCCCTGCTGCTTGCAGGGAGTTTGGACTACATGGCCTTTAAAAGGTCCTTCCAAACCCAAAACATTCTAATTTGGAACGAGGAATGGAAAAGAGGAAAAGGGACAATATTAACGTTTGACACAGAGGTGAGGAGAACTAAAGTGAGAGGAGGAGAGTGAGAAGAACTAAAGGCTTTGTGAGGGCAGGGACCCTCCCGTGCTGCAGCGCGGGTGTCCCACACAAAGGACAGCAGCGATGTCGCCAGCGCAGGGGCGTCCCAGTTCGGGAACCCGAACTCCCGGGAGCGCCGCGCTCCGACGGGACCGGGACGGGACAGAACGGGACGGAACGAGAAAGAACGAGACGGGACGGGACAGAACGGGACGGGAGCGGGA